>ML685840.1:7336113-7444949 GCA_007922175.1 Pelusios castaneus | reverse complement strand
ATCTTTTACACTCCAATTTGGCAATTCAGGTGTCATTGAAGAATTCTGCTAATGTTAAACTTTATCTGTCAATTAGGGATAGTGCTTAAAATACTTCTGTTTATTAATTTCTCCCTTTTGTACCTTAAAATAAACATCTTTTCTGTTATCTAATCTGAAATTAATCAGCTTCTTTGGTCTGGAGGAAATATGATGACATTTCTGAAGGGTGTGTTTTTTACTTGTCTTCAATTTTGGAAGAAGGCAGTAGGGGAAGAGGGAATTAATTGCTGAGTTGCTGGTTTGATAGGGAGAGGATACTAGATCAGAAATTGTCCTAGCACAATCTAAGATTGGCTGGGCACCAAGAGAGGCAGAGGTGAGGAGGGAAGAACATCTAACCTTTTATCTCTGATATTAATTTTTCTGTTCTGTCTCTATGTTAAAAGAGGGCCAAAAGTAAAAGCAGCCTACAGATGTACTTTCCATATAATGATCAGTAGGTTACACACCACACATGCTACATGAAAGAATGAGTACACTGTGAAACATTGTGAACTATAGCTGAAAAAAGTCAGGTTATAGTTCATGGCACACAACAATTTCAGGGGAGAGTGAACGACTCAGGAGTCTGACAAAGATTGAAGCATCAGGGGTGTTTTAAAATATGTATTTTGACATTGCTACAGTAGGACTATCAACAGAAATGTTTGATGCAAATTCCTTGGTCTAGCTCAGTAAGAATAACTGTGTATGCTCTGCCCTCCAAAGTGGGCAAATCTATTTAGTCTTGAAAAACCCTGACTTAGAGAAAGTTTGCCTTTTTAGCCCAGTGGGTTTATTATTGAGTAAGCCAATGGTGTTTCAGATTGGTGCTTGTGTTTGGATAGAGGCATTTATCACTATTTGTGTCACTTCTTCCCCATCATCTCAAACATTACTGGGGAAACAAAACAAAACCCATCATGCATCAGAACTGTGGAACAGTAACTCCTCTTGACAGCACTGAACAAACCAAAAGCCATCATTTGTCTACATTCTTAGTTTGTAGTAAAAATTGGACCTTAAAAGTTTTTCCATCTACAGTATCTCTCTGTTCAGTTTAAATGCATAAAGTTCTGAAGAATGTTTTATTTTTTGCAAGATTGTCCATGAAAAAAATTAATAGCTACAGTAAGCTGGATAACTCCACATCGTTTCATCTAAAACTGACTCATTCAATTCTTCTGAAATAATTAACCTGAAACTATTAAGGAGGAATATTAAAATGCTAAAAAAAAATGTTCAATGCTCTACAAACATGACAAATAATACATACAGCTGTATATTGACTAGCCATCCTTAATAGAATGTTTATAGAGAAACTCACTGGTTATATAATGTCTCGGCGAATGTTTGCTTCTTTCTATAAATCTAATTAGAATTTGATAGATGCATCAGTTTTCATTGGAATTCTTTTTGATGGATTCTAATTGGTTCCTGCTGTGGTTTGGCAGCCGCATAACTGATCAGATGCCTGTTTAATCCACTCATGGGCTATTTAACAAATTGTTAGCTATTTCACTGGTCACTGAAGTGTGGCTGTAACAATTCCTTTTTCTGTCATGCTGCTGGGGCCATTAATGACAGCCCTTTATGTGATTTATTTTGTGAAATAAATTTGAAGTGTCGCAGAAACAACAGTGCATCATCATCTTCCCCCCAAATGTAATAAGGTCAAAAGATATCCTCAAGACTGAGCAAGCAAAACACTGAGCACTTCATTTCCAATTTGTTGACAATATTTTGATGTAATATTTTATGGCCACGGAAACCCAATTGCAATAAAGTCATTGTGTGAACAGTCAAAATAAGCACTTAATTGGCTAAGAGAAAAAGTAATAAGCCCGGTTATCAGATGCTTAAGCTTCAAGTAGCTCAGCATAGTACAAAACAGCTTTAAAGCATATAAAGCCATACCTTTTATGCCGCAGAAATGCTCCCCCTACTAGCCAAGGTGGGGCTTTGATAGGGCAGGAAAGAGAGGAGACATCTCTTGGAATCAGCTTGGGAAGAAATCTCAGCTGGGAGCACCAGAGCATTCTTCCTCTCTCCACTGCCTCTTCAGCCTGTGGGGCCTGTTTTGTTTTTTCTCTTTTACCACTTCATCCCCTTCCCCCACCATCCTGCTTGTATTTGATGGGTGTAGAGTATGAGGGAGGTTGATTACAGTTGCTGCCTAGTTAGGATAACCATTGTAGACTCCCTGTTTTAGCCCCACCCTTCCCATCATAATCCAGTTGTTCGATCTCTGATACTAGGGGCTTCTCTGATCTCCAGTTTGGGGGTCTGAAAGGATTTCTCCCATATGGCAAAACTGGCAAACTACTGTGCGGGTTATTTCACCTTCGATCTGACATCCAGGAGATATTAGGGGATTACATTACAGCTGTTACAATTTTGGTGAGGTCCGGTGAGCTGCCTGGGCATTGATTCTAAGCATGGCTTAGCATAGTGAAGAAGATAGCTTCTATGTCTTGCTCAACTTGCGGGTGCCATTATTTAGTTCTTTTCTGTCTGGCTTGAAGGAAATGAACCGGTCAGAAGTATGGCTTCCAGGTAAAGTCTCTGGGGAGACCTGAGAGTTCAGAGGAACATGGCCTCATATCCACCCTTAGGTTTATGGTACACAATGCTGGTTGGATCTACAATGGAACAACCCTGCTGCATGGCTGTAGTGGTCACTCCTGATAAGTTTTAAATAAAGTTACGCCCAATGCATTTAACCACAGCTGGTGTCTGTGTCTCATTGTTTCCAGGTCCATATAAATAAATATGGTGCTGTACATTGTAAGAATAATTGTTAACCATAATATTTATGGATTAGGCATTTAACATGTTGCAAAGCATGAAAATTCAAATGTGCAAAGATTAATCAAAACTAGGTGCTTAATTTACGTTTGGGGCATTTTTATCTGTTGTTTCAAAACTACAGTACTGGACCCATTATGGTATCATACAGCAGACAAATAAATTAATGCAGTAAAAGTAGTCCTTTATAATATACTCCACAAATCAAATTCTGCTAATTTTGGGGCTCCTCTCATGATTAAGTTGATTAGAATATGGTCCTATCTTTCTAAAGTTGGAGAGTATTGGTGTTTGAGGAAATGCACTCATTCATTGACAGAGTCTATGCTGGTTCAACACGTAGGACTCCCTCTGATGCCCAAGGGAATTGTGTGTCTAGAACATGTGTAAACTACAAATGATACACCAGTTTGCACTTTTCCCTCCAATTCAACACTAGAGTTTCCAGTGTAGTTGGTTGTGTACCATTTCAGCAGCACTAACCTCACTGGTGCAAGGCGATGGAGCTGCTAGAGATGCCATCTTCAGATGAAACATAAATCAAAGTCCTGACCACTGAAGTTCACATGCCAAACTTTGTAAGAATAAAAGGGGTCTTTCTGATATTCCAGCTCAGGTAGTCCTGGTTACCTAACTGGTTCTGTAGTTTCAGTTAGCTAGAAGATTCTTATTGTTGTATTCTAAATCTATGTGTAATGTTACTGCATTCCACTCCAGGAGCAACTTGATTTCTAGTAGCAGCAGAAGTGATCTTTTTGCATTTCAATTAAATCAGAGTGATCAGGGCTGTAAAATGGTGTGAAATTTTTGGATGAAAGGCATAGATATGCAAATTATTATTATTAGCTTCTGAATCAAAATATCAGAGTCCCATCATAAACTTAAGCTTGCCAAAACATCCCAATGGTTTAAGTGCCTAATGCTTTTCAAGAATGTCAGAATTAAAAACAAAGGCACCACAAATATTAGAAACTAAGGAAATGCAGAGATAAAGTTCCACTCTGAAACAAATTCTCTAAAATCTTCCAATTGCACTTGGCTTTAACTCCAGTGCTGTCCTGTGTGCATATATTTCATCAACTTGGTTCCACAAACTAAGAACTCAGCCTCCACACCCTCCTTATAGTTGGTGGGCCAGCAACAAAGGTGATAAAGAAATTCTCAACACCACGTAGGGATGACAGACCCAACAGATTAAGTCATGGTGGTAAGGTCAATGGGGAATGAAACTTGGCTAATGATGTCATACCCTCGTCAGCTTGCATTGGCTAAACACATTGAGGAGCTAACCAACCCTAGGTACTAATTAGAAATGCTGAAAGGAATTTCAACCTGAAATAGCTTGACATGTATAGTACACCAAAGACTTTGGGTAAAATCTTGGCCCTTAAGGTTAATGGGAGTTTTGCAACCCGCTCCAGTGGAGCCAGGATTTTGCCCTTTGAGTGAAATAGCTGTAAAGTCAATTAAATCTGTTCATGCATATTTTGTAAATTAGTGTTTATTGTGTTTTAAAGCATTCATGGGATAGCTTGTAAGCTCCTGGGGCAAAGACTCTTATGTGTTTGTACTCCATTCCATTCAGTGGGACCCTGATCTTACCTGAGGCCTCTGAACACAACTGGAATGCAAAATACGCTAGGAAAATATTTCACAAGTAGCATGTATAAAGCAGGAATTTTTGCTGTCCGAATTACATGTCATTAATCATTTGAAAATTACTATATGTGACTCTCTCTAGGAGATGTGTGGAACAGCATGGATAGGCCTGGAAAGAGCCATGACCAGCCTTCTGCTTTCAGAGAGAATATTACAGGCAAGTAGAAGCTTTGAGGAAGGAGGCTTCTCCAGGTGAGGATGGAGGCACTTGGACAGGGCAGCAAGCACAGCTGTGGTAACAGACCTAGGAATCTGACATGGAAAGAAAGAGGATTGGGGTAAACATACAAATTAGCATGCTAGAGCACTGCATCTTTGTGAAAGGCAGAAAATTCCACTATATCCATGCTTCAGACAACACAGAACACGTCAGAACCAATTAAACACAATCTGACCATCCAGATCAGAATTAAACAGGTGCCTATTTAAAGAATATTGTTGTAGTCTGTTCTAAGTGATATCTATCCAGTCATTTGGCCAGTTGTCACCATGGCACCCAATCACCAGCCTAATTAGGACTATAGCATTAACTTCTGTACTGTATTGGAGCTTCTTGTTATGATCTTAGCGAACCTCTCAAGCAGGCTTTAAGAGTTTTTATAATCAAACCAGTGGTTCAGAAACAACCGTATGCAGAGCTCTCTGTATATCCAAAAAATCTATGTCCGTCTATCTGTCCTTAAAAACCAACCAATCAATCAATCAAAACCTCTCACATTTCTGTCAAATAGCTCAAAATAATGTGCAGACTGCCATGATGCATTTTTGAATTTGCACTTTGCTAATCATTGTTAAACTGTGATCCTTACTGGGCCATTTGCTAGTAGGAAAAGATTGCCATATTAAGTTATTATGAAATATAGCCTCATTTATATTCTGATTTTGGTTTGCATTCCTCCAGTGAAGCTTACAAAATAGGAGTTTTCTGTAATTAAAGTGAGCACTCAGAATGCTAATGAACATTTGATTCTGCTTAGACATTTTTATAATTCTGACATTTGTATGGTACTGCCAAATACTTCAGGCAGACAGCTAACCTCCCCTAATATCCTACCATTCAAAATAAAGAAACACACAAAGAGCTGTATTGTTAAAAATTACTATGATTATTGTTCCAGTTGTTCAAAGCCAGGAAGAGGAAAGGAGGACAGGGTGGCAGTGAGAGCAGGTGTGTACTCATTTCACTTTTTGTTTGCTAATAGAATATTTTTATAGAAGTTGAGTTTGTGCTGCCTACCCTGGATTTAGAAGGTGAAAATGAGTGAGTGACTCATTCATGCAGCAGCATAGAGTAGGAGTTGAGTGAAAACACTACCTTTTCTTTATGGAATAGAATATGTGATAAATTGATGAACAATATATGGAGGCTTTTTCAATGCAATAATATATTGTAAATAGTTTTTAAAAAAACTTTGTATTGGGCAAAACAAAAATCACTCAGCCTGATTCTCCCACCTTGTAGTTTGTATAATCATTTACACCGTGCAGAGTGAAAATGTTAATAACGGCTTGTTTACACTACACAGTTTTGCTGACAAAAGTCAGCTTTTATAGACAAAACGGTGGAGGTGTACACACTATAATGCTGCTCCTACTGATTTAACTCCCCTGCTACGCCAACAAAATAAATCCACCTTGACAAGAGACATAGAGCTTTTTCTGACAAAGTTAGAATGATGCAATGTCAATGTAGACAATGCACTTGCTTGTGTTGCATAAATGGCCTCCAAGAGGTGTCCCACAATGCCCATCCTAACTACTCTGGTCAGCTGTGTGAATTCCATTGCCTTGCAGCCGGTTACACAGACATCGACCCCCACCCCCATCCCTTTAAAGGCCTGGGAATTTTTGAAATTCCACTTTCTGTTTGTTCAGTGTGGAGGTTTACATCATATCATCCCAGCTGATCATGCCAGCTCCATGCAGCAAACACTTTCCTGCCTGGAGTACAACCAGAGTTGTTGGGTCTGTGGGGAGAGGAGAGCAGGCCCAGCTCTGCTCCAGCCATAGGAACTTTGATACCTACAGGCAGATTTCTTATGGCATGTTGAAGAGCCATGAACGGGAGACCTATCAGGGATGTGCAAAGATCAAGGAGCTGAAGCAGGCATGCCAGAAAGCAAGTGAGGCAAATCATTGCTCTGGTGCTGTGCTAAAGACCCACCGCTTCTACAAGGAACTGGACACCATCTTCAGCAGCAATCCAACCTCTACCACCAAGAACCCCATGGATACGTCAGAGGACTGGAGACAGCAGGCAGTGATTTACCCCCAAGGATGAACTGGTGGATAAGGAAGTGGAGTTGAAGGATGAGGTGGGAAAGGTGACACGGTTGTCCATTAGTATGGCAAGCCAGGACCTCTTCTCGACTCCAGAGGGTTCAAGCCAGTCCCAGCAATCTGGTTCTGGTATAGATGATACAGAAGAGGGGAACTCCAGGAGGAGCTCATTTTGATTTGATATTGCTTGGTGACATGAGGTAGAGCTATGCTTTGTTTTGTTAGGTATTAGAAATCAGCTAAGGGATAGAAATTTACAAGACTAGCAGTGTTTGCACCTGCTTCCCATTCACCTATATCGGAGGTCTGCAACCTGAAGCTCTGGAGCCACATGTGGCTCTTTGGCTGCCCCCTTGAGGCTCCAGGCTCTGTAACCACTACCACCACCCCTTGCCGCCAGGGGACCCTGTGGGCAGCCCACCCCAGGCTCTGGGCTGCTCACCACCATTGTGGGACCCTGCAGGGGATCTGCTCCCGGTTCCAGGCTTCCCCCCAACTCCTACCAGAGGACCCTGCAGCAAGCACCTGATCCAGCTCCCCGCACCAGGAGACTACATCCATTGCAGTTCCCAAAACACTTGGTTATTGAAGGAATTTTTAAAAGTCGCTCATGTTATTTTTTGGGCTGCCGACCCCTGGCCTATACAGCTACAGAGTGTGGACCTGCAGAACACTTTGTTAATGCACACTGAGATTTCATGGGAATCCTCCAGAGATCTCTAGGAAACTTTCCTAGAGGTCCCTTGACAATCCCCTGCTGCGGGTTCCCTCAGCAGAGCTGTTTTTGTTTCTTCCCCTGCTGCAGGAAACTTTGCTGCACCAATTGGCAATCATTTCTTCAGGGAGCAAAGTGCCACACAGGCAAGCAGCATAGGGACTCAGTCTGAAACTCCAGACATGGAGGACATAGAGCCTTCTGTCCTCAAGAGTGAGATATTTGCTTCAATTACTCCTGACAGTGGACAATAGTAGCAGAATTTATAATAGCATCCCGAAGTGCTTGCATTGATCCACTTGGAAAACATCTAGATCTTTTGACCCATCTTGGGCCTTCCCCCAATCCCCAGCCCAAACTCATCTCATGTTTAGGGCACTTGCCAAGCTAGGTACTTGGTGAGAAAGAGGTATGTAACTTTTGTGATTCAATACTGCAAGTGCATTCCCAATACTGCCTCTTTGTTGTTTCTTGTGCCTCTGCAGACACCCCCTCTACACATTGGCAGAGTGCTTCCATCAGATAAGAAAGCAAACCAGGAGGACATGTTTAGGAGGGTGCTCCAATCATCTGACACCAATGAACACAATCACAGGGTGTGGAGAGACACAATTAGTGAAAAACTAAAAATAGATAGAGAAAACAAGACCAGAAGTGTATTTTCAAGGGTCAGGAGTAGATGATTAAAACTAATGGAGGACCACAGAGAGCCTTAAGTCCCCAAATGCACTACAGTCAGAACATATATGTGCTTGCTTCCCCCTGCAGCTCTTACAGAGCCGCATGTCATGCCCTTCCCAAGTTCCCCTTCCACATTCCCTTCATGTTTCTGGCCCAACACAGCACCCCTTTCACTCTACCCCTTTGGACAAATTCCCTAATGACAACTGGATTTACACATAGCTATGAAAGCCCCCTTAAGAGAGTGCTCCTCACTGTTAGGTCCCTTGCCAGAAATCTAATTCTGTGTATTGATTATTGCTGTTTAATAACAGTGTGCTCCTAGAAAGAAAATGAGTCTTTATTTTTCTCCTATACCGGGGTGGTTGTTCTGGAATTCATACACAGTAGCAATTGGCGCAATTGCAGACTACAAATCATGCTCAGAAGCAATCATTACAAAGGTCATTCCAAGCATCAAGAAAACATAGTCTGACTGAATAAATTACAGAAACACACATAAGTAGGGCTCATTGTCAAAATGCTGCTTCAAATCCTCTTAGATTCAAATTCCCCGTGCTGAGCTCCTCTAATAGCCTTCGTATCTAGCTGCTTAATATCAGGTGCTAGGTGATCTGCCTCAGCACTCCACTGCTCGGGAAACTTTTCTGCCTTTGCCTCACTAAATATTATGTGGTACACAGCAGCCTGCTATGATCACAGGTCTAAATTCCAAAAAGAAAGTGCCAGTGAGCCTTTAATCCACCAAATGCACATTCAACAGTCATTCACCCCTTACTTGTTGTTGAAGAATTCCTTGCTTCTGTCAAGGTTTCTGGTGTAGGGCTTCATGAACTTTGGGAGTAATGGGTAGGCTGTGTCTCCCAGGATCCCCATTGGAAGGAATCTTCTTGTCTGGAAAGAAAGTCCCTGCTTGTAGCTTTATGTATAGGCCAGTGTTCCTGAAGATATGTGCATCATGCGCCTTCTTTGACTACCTAGTGTTGATATCAATTAAACAATCCTGGGGTATGTCTACACTAGCAATTTAGGTCAACTTAAGGACCCTTAGGTTGACCTAAATTACGCCATGTCCACACTGGGCTTTTCATTAAGTCGATTTAATAAATTCCTTAAGTCGACTTAATAACTACCCCTCCTTAGGTCAACTTAAGCCTTAAGTTGACTTCTTAAGTCGACTTAAGGACGGTGTGGATGGGGAGTAGCCCTTAAGTCAACTTTATTAAGTCAACTTAATGCTAGTGTGGACGCCTATGTCCAATGTAAAGTCGACTTAATAAAGTCAACTTAAATGGAGCCACTATGTTAAATCAACTTAATAAGCAACTTTAAGTCGACAAAGTCGACCTTAGTAAGTCGACAAAGTCAACTTAACTTTTCCTAGTGTAGACACACCCCCGGTGATCCATCAGCCTGCAGCACCAGTAGTTTACCAAGGAGGGGGAGGGCTTAAGCCCCTGGGCACCAGGCTGCAGAGGGGCACCAGGCCAGTCCTGCATCAGGGCCAGATTAAAGAGGCCCCACTGCGCACAATGTGGGCCAGTCTAGCAGCTTGTTGGGGCCCAGTGCTGGAGGGAGCCCAGCCAGCACAAGGGGTCCAAGGCCCTAGGACCAGAGGCTGCCATTCATAGCATTCCCACTCCGTTCCCAGGCCAACTGGTCTGCCCCAGGGGGTGGAGCATGGCTGGGCAGGCTGGCATGTGGCCTTTGCTCTCCAGTGCCCAAGGAGTGGGTGGCCTCTGGTGGTCGTACTCCAGGACCTGGAGTGCTATCAGGTCACCTTGTGGGGTGCCCGCAGCTCAGGCTGGCCTGGCCAATTCTCTGGCCCCAAGGGCCCTGGTAGGGCAACCTGACAGCATTACAGGAGTGCTTCCACCAGAGGCCATCCCTGGAGCACAGTGGCCACGTCAGCCCACCCTGCCCTGTCCCCTGGGATAGATCAGTCAGCCCAGGGATAGGGTGAGAGTGCTACAGATGGCGGCCTATATCCCTAGGGCCCTGGCCCCACAAGCACCAGCTGGGCCCACTCCAGTGCTGGGGGTTGCCCCACTGCCAGACTGGCCCATGCAGTGGGGGAGTGGGGTCCCAAAACTGGGCAGCCTGAGGCCCCAGGATCCCTTAATCATGTGCAGTACCAGAGAAAAGTAGGACTTTCTATTAACATACTCAGTTGCAAGATGGTCCAGGGTCGAAAGTGGAATATGTGTGCCATCTATCATCCTTCTGCAGTTAGGGCATCTCCTTGCCACAAAGCCATCCACCACAGCATGCACATTTCCCAGAGTCACAGTCCTTTGTAGCAGGATGTGATTAAGGGCCCTTTGCACTGGAGTGAACACAACTCTCACTGTGGATTTCCGAACTCCAAACTGATTTGTGACTGACCGGTAGCTGACTGGAGTTGTTAGCTTCCACACAGTGATCCCAATGAACTTCGCCGCCGAGAAGGCAGCTCTCATTTTGGTGTCCTTGAGCCGCAGGGCAGAGGGGAGCTCTGCACATCCAAAAGTTCTGCAGCCACTGCTCATTATCCCCTACCTGTATAATAATGTGGTCCCACCAGTCAGTGCTTATTTCCTGAGCCCAATAGCAATGGTCCACCATACACAGCTGGTTCATGAATGCCAACGTTAATCTGGAATTGTTTCTTTCCCTGGCAAACAGCAGGGCAGGCACCATGAATTCCTGTTCAAATTCGCAGCTCATGAAATATTGCAGGATCATTCATGTTGTGCTCATGACACATATCAGATGGCTAGACGGCATTGCAGGATCCATGCTTTCAGGAAGAGATGGCAGGGGCACAGTTTACAGGGGCTGATGAAAAACAGCATGAAATGTAGTCAGAAGTCCATGGAATGATGGAATAGAAAAAACTGCAGCATGGGATGGTGAGCTGCCATGATGCACTGGAATCCATTCCCACAACTCCTAGCAACAGAAGGTGGCAAGTTGCACAGTGGTATAGCTACCCCAGTGCACTACTCTTTCTGTTGATGCAAGAGCACCAACTGTGGACACACTCTGCTGCCACAAGGAGCGGCATATGAACAAGCACTATAATCGATTTAACTCTGAAGTATAGATACGGCCTACATGAGAATAATGGTGAGTGACGCTTGCTTTGCTTTCACGGGTGCAAATTACTATGCAAGATGGACAGCAAATGAGACTCAGGCCATTACGTTTTGCTTTTCAAGTGGCAAAACTGAAACTACATTTGGCTTGCATTTTGGATTCACAACCTACAGGAATACAGTGCATTTACACATACCAAATATCTGCTTCTCATGTGTCACATTACCAAGCTAAAATAATCTTTTCCATATATGATTCTAGACCTCCTACGGAACAAAAAGGGAATTAGAGGAGATTACATTACAGATCAACATACAGTATACAAGCTTGCATTAACGCAGACTCAATAGCACCAAAATATACAAAAGCTGCAAACCAACATGGCCTTCTGATCTGGGATGGTCAAGGAACTGGAATGAAATCCACTCTTAGGTAGTGAAAAACAACGAGAGTCCTGTGGCACCTTATAGACTAACAGATTTTCTTCAGCATAAGCTTTTGTGGACTATAACCCACTTCGTCAGATGCATCAGATGCATAATCAGATGGGTTATAGTCCACGAAAGCTTATGCCGAAGAAAATCTGTTAGTCTATAAGGTGCCACAGGACTCTCGTTGTTTTTTGCTGTATAACAGACTAACACGGCTACCCCTCTGGAAATTTCTTAGGTAGTGGCGTACCATAGATCTCTGGTGCCCATGGACTAAGACTGTCTCATGAGCCTGTCCTCCGGCACCATGTGCAGGGCTGGAGGGGTTCCCAGCTCCCTCCAGATGACACTGCCCCCAGCTAACCCAGAGAGAAGCGGCCCATATCTCCAAGGGGAGGAACGCCACTTACTTCCCCCTGCTCAGAGGATTTCTGTGACTCATTGTGACAGCAGAGCCCAGCTCTGGCTCCGCCCTCCCCACCCCCACTTACCCACCATGTGGTGCCTGTTTCTCTTGTTCCAGCTCTGCAGCCCAGTGCCAGCTTGGGGAGGGGAGCCCCACCCTCTGGCCTGGGGCTGGGGTGAAGGGCTGGACCAGTGCCCCCTCGCAGGTCAGCACCCAGATACTCCTGCACCTCTGCCCCCCACCCCTCAGTGTGCCACTATTCTTAGGGACAGATAAACAGGTTGCGATGAAACAAGAACTGACCAGAATCTTTACTCAAAGCTTAAACCAAACTATTCAGGGTTTTAAAAAATTCAGGTAACTTTCTATTTGAAGTGCCTTTTGCACTTCAGTTTCAGCTGGAAGGAAAAGTACGAAAAACATTTTGAGAGAAGCTATTTGTGTGTTATTTCAGACACTGCCAGAACTAAGCACCAGCATTCTTGAAAGAAAGCTGGTATCTCAAGCTGACATTTAGAGCAGAGACATTTGGACAAGTTCCACTGAGATTAAGATATGAATTCAGCTAAAGTTTGAAATTTGTTCAGGACTAAGTAAGATAAACATAGCTTGCCTGGCCACTGCTATTTTACTCTGGTTTTCAGTTAGAAAATGATGAATGGTCTCACTTGTGAAAGAAAAAGAGGCGGAGAAATCATTTAATCTTTTTGCCAGGTTCAAACTTGATTTCACAGTATGGCAGTGGGGAAATTAAAAAGTCCAATAGGGCAGTTCATCTCAGTACTTGATAAAAGTAATCATTTGTATTAAAAATAAGTGACAGTAGGATGTCCAGATAACAAGTGATAAAAATCGGGGTGGGGGGTAATGGGCACTTATCTAAGAAAAAGCCCCAAATATCAGAACCATCCCTATATAATCAGGACATCTGGTCAACCTACGTTACAGAGAGTACGTCTACACTTGCAAGTTAGGTCAACTTAAGGACACTAAAGAACGCCATGTCCTCCCCGGGCTTTCATTAAGTCGACTTAAGGGCTCCTTAAATCGACTTAATAACTACCGCTCTTTAGGTCGACTTAACTGCTAAGTCGATTTGTTAAGTTGATCTAAAACCAGTGTGGATGCCCTAGGTCGACTTAATTCCCTAAACTGACCTAGGGCTGGGGAGAAGGGAGCCGTGGCTCCCTGGCAGAAGGGAACCTGGGGCTCCCCCTGGAGACAAGGGAACCGCATCTGTCTGGGACAAGGGAGCCGTGTCTCCCCTGCAGAAGGAAGCCGCAGCTCCCCAGGACAAGGGAGCCGCGGCTCCCTGAAAAGAAGGGAGCCGCGGCTCCCCTGTCCCCAACTGCGGCTCCCCTGAGCCGAGGCTCCCGGCGAGCCACGGCTCCCCGCGAGCCGCAGCTCCCTTGTCCTGGGGAGCCGCTACTCTTTTCTCCCTGAGAACCACGGCTCCCTGCAGTCAGGAGCTACGGCTCCCTTGTCCCCTGCCCGAAGTCCCCCAGCCCCGGCTCTCTTCTGTTGACTAGCCCCTGAGAGTATGGACGCAGGCAGTCGACTTAAGTTTTTAGTGTAGACACTGAAAGTTGACTTAACAGAGTCGACTTAGCTTTTCTAGTATAGACCTACCCAGAGAGACTGAAAGTTTATCAACAGATATTAGCAGCAATGAATATTCTGAGTGATGGAGAAAGGCCTTGCCCTTGGCAGAATCAGCTAGTAGCTGTGTTCAATCACTTTAAAATGTTTGCAATGTAATATGATTAATTACATTATTTTAAGGTAAAAGAACTAGAGCCCTGCACAGATACAAATATGTGGATCCACGTCTGATCTGCATCTGCAAGAAATGGTCTGAAGATATCCACATTGTATCCGCAGATGTGAATATCTGCAGATATAATGCAGATATCTGCGGATTTGCAGTGTTTTAAAAAGAACCTGCTAATTCTACGCCTCATAAACATGGTCCTCATACATAGCCCTGATAAGGCTTTTTTAGTTCCAGTTTTAGATTACATGAAGTGCAAGGTTGTCTCACACTTCAGTTGATTAAGTGTAGTTCACCTCTGCAGCTAGATTTGATTATACAGCAAGTATGAACATGGAAGAGTAATTAAGAGTTTCAGCCTCATTCTGCATTTCCAGTTCCATATTTAGATTTTTAGCAGAACCCGTAAGGGTTTTATTTATGTACTTTTACAAGATGGCACAGATTCACGGTTGTTTTGTGGCAGACCCAGAAGAACGTGCATTTATAAAACATCTTGAGCCCTTAATAATAAAGAGACTTTTCAGGATGAATGACCTCCATCCTTTTTTAATTTATCTGTAGTTACAGGCAACAGTAGTTTTGGAAGAAGTGAATCAAGACAGTTAAATTGTTTACATGGACACAAACAAGGAGTCCTGTGGCACTTTTAAAGACTAACAAATTTATCTATCATATGAGCTTTTGTGGGAAAAAATCCCCTTTCATCAGATGCTTGAAGATGGAGAACTTACAGAATGGGAAGAAAATAAATGCAGGGAAATGTAAGTCATAGGATCAGGTCAGACTGTTATAGCAAATCAAAGGAGTTGTTTAGATTCAAACAGGAGGTGAGGTCAAATAACTTCTGGAAAGGGAGATTGAGCTGACAGAAGACAAGCCCTTAATATGTGCACTATCATAGCCATTTTACGCTGCCATTATGTTAGACGATATCGATAGCGATTTCCATAGCAGTAAATTGATATTTACCCTTACACTTCTTGTTATTAGCAAGAGCTGTGATAATGGTTGTGTTCACTTTTCTCTGCAGTATGGATTGACAAATCCCTCTAGACCAGTGGTTTTCAAACTATGGGCCTGGACCCAATACTACATCACAAACCCTCAGGGACTGAGTTGTGGCGTCTCCTTGCTGCCACCACCGCAAGACTGAAATGCATTGTGCAAAGATGTCATTGTTTGGTTGCGGGCATAAATGTTTTTCAACTGTGTCCCGAGGAAAAAAAGTTTGAAAACCACTGATCTAGACAAATCCAGTCTATTCACGCTTACAAGGGTGTCTTTGCTCCATTCTAAAGAACTATTATTGCTGCCTCCTGCCCCCTTCACTGCCCCCTCATAGAACTCTTCCAACTTTTCAGGTTGGTTACAGAGTCACTTCAGCATATTATTTTTCTAATACATGACCAACCATTCTTACCCAGAAAATTAAAGAAGATTATTTTATTAAATAGAATGTACACCTGGCCTTACTGAATATGGATTATAAAGCAGATGAGCCGCCTTTTTCATATTCTACAGAGTCACTATCCGTTTAACATCTGAGTTTTTTTATAATACTCAAGATATGGAACTTTAAGACTATTCTGTGTATTAGAGGCATTTTCCCCCACACAACAATTTATGTTATCTCAGTGCTCTGTGATTTTATTTTATTGATCTTGTTGCTAGATTGAAAAGGTACATTGACTATACAGCTCCTTATTGTTTATGTTTTTTCCATTTAGTAATACTTTTGTGTTTTGCTTCAAAGGGGATTTAAGAATTCTTTATGTATATCAATTTAAAGGAGTCTCTTTTGTTGTTTCTGATTTTATGACTATTTATACCACAAGTCACAAGCTGAGCACCTGCAGTTTTTGCTAAACAGAATAAGAATCAAGATACACTGTGCTTCCTCACTAGGCCCGATAATGGGCACCGAGTTTAGATGGTAAGTAAGATGTGCTTAGTCATCATCCAAGAATGCCACCACTGTTTATGCAGGCCTCTATTCTCTTCTCTTACTTTTTCTAGTCTCAGGGTTGGTCTACACTGAAAAGTTACATCACCATAGCAATGTCTCTCAACGGAGTGAAAAATGCACACCCTAGAGACACATAGTCAAGCTCACTTAGCTCCACACTATAGACAGTGCTAGGTTGATGGGAGAATTTTTTCATCACCCTCGCCACAGCCTCTCAGGGAGGCTATTTACATACGATGGGAGAATTCTCCCAACACTGTATCAAGAATCAAACAATGAGGCGCTATAGTGGTGTTTCAAGTGCCAACATAGCCTCAATAGTTATATAATTAAATGTATAGGGCCAAATTCTGCCCACAGATACCACAATCACACTTACAGTTTCCAGTAATTGCCTTGTACAGCTAGACAAATTCTACTGTGTCTGCTGTATTTCCTGTAGAATAGTGAACACCTAGAAAAAAACTAAAATTTTCTTAGTGTTTGAAGTAATTTACAGCGATTGCAAAGATTAAAGGTGACCACTCTCAGCACACAATTCTCCTTTACTTCAGTGGAAATGATGTGGTTTTTATCCAACGGCAAAATGTCCCGATAGATTATAAGACTCCTGCTTTGCTGCTACCACAGATTAAAAAAGTATCCCTCACTATGCAGATTTAGATATCTCATAATGGCCTGTTTTGTTACATATATAAATTAGATAGCTTCTACTGTTCTTCACATTTCCTATCATAAACCAGTGGTTATATATTAGCTTTAGAAAACAGATTCTGCCACTCAGGGTTTATTGAACAAAGCACTAAAAACTAGACATACATTCATTGTTTTGAGGTAGAAGACAGCTGCAGTTGCTATTACGTCAATTCAATTTCTTTTTTTTTTTTTTTTTTAAATAAAGCACCATAAACCTCCAGTGACAAAAGTTTTACATTTCTTCAATGAACTCCATAGGCTAAATAATTGTTTTGAGATTAAAAGAATTTCTTGCTAAACACTCCAAATTTTTTGTTTATATTTATAAACGCTCAGGGTGCATCTACACTAGTAAATTAAGTCGACTTAAGCCAGCTTAAGTCGACTTAATTTACCCTGCATCTACACTACAGTTTCTTTAAATCTATTTAAGCTGCTGCTTATGTCAACTTAAGGAAATTTTAAGTCGACTTAATAAAACCTAGTTTTAAGTCGACTTACTGCTTAAGTCGACTTTATTAAGTCGACTTAAGCCAGTGTAGACGTGGCTTAGCCCTAAATCAACTTTAAGGGTCCCCAGGGCTCCCCCACTGACCTCCCTGCCTGGGTGCCTGGCACAGCCAGAGCCTGGCGTGCCCACCCACAGGGCAGGACACAGCCCTGCCCACCCCGCTCCTATACCCTGCCCCTGTCCTGCTCAGCCCCCATGTACTTTGGTACAATGGGAAAAATGCTGAGCTCCCTGGCATGCACCACTCCCAGGTCCACCTAGCCCCTACAAGTCGACTTAGGCATCCAGTGTGGGCGCTCTAAGTTGATTTGGCAAGGTCGACTTTAAGTCGACCTAAATTTACAGTGTAGACATGCTAAGTCAACTTAACAAAGTCGACTTAAAGTCAACTTTGTTAAGTCGACTTAGCAAAGTCGACTTATTTGAACAAGTGTAGACATAGCCTCAGAGGCCCCAATCTACATTCCATGTGCAAACTTCAGTTTGTAGCATAGAATTTCCCTACTTCATCGGACACATATAAACAGAAAATGGCATGTCATTCTGCATACAGAATACCACAACTTGGATCTTGCCTCTATCGCTCCTCTTCTCCCCACCCATCTGATACCAGCCTTTTCTTGTTTCTTCAGCCTCTCCTAATTTTAGCTATGGACAGTTCCACAGGCAAGAGCACAGTAGACCAGGCCAGACACAAGCCTGGTGGAGAAAGGAAAAGCAGAGGGAACAGACATGAGACAGCATATAGGATTTAGCACCCATGTTGCCATTTTTTAAAAAAAATATAACCTACTATATACATATAGAACTACTTCCTTATCTATACTTCTCCATTTCTGCCTTTTATTGCTATTTAACTCTGAAGCATGTTTTTGGATACATGGTAAAATTCCTAAAACAGAGAAGCTGCTCATCTCTAAGCTACAGAGAGTCAAATAACGTCAGCTGTTACTTTTTGAAAATATATAGATTAGAGGAGAAAGATCCCTTCCTTTATTGGAAGTATGAAGTGTATAAAACACTTACAAAAACACAGTCCTTCATGTAAAGGACCACCAACAGTTTATGGTCAGGGACAAGAAAGAGAACTTGTGAAGGGAGTTTTTAAAGGAGGGTGTAAGTTGGCTAGTAACTCACGAGAAGAAGATAGTTTAACATGTCACTGGGGAAGCATATGTGACAGCAATTTCCCAGCTAAGGAAAGTTGGAGGAAGGGGACCAATGGGAGGTTCTCAAAGCCAGGAGGGAGAAGTTTTAAAACAGATTCAGAAATGTGTCAGACGCCATTGACGGTGCTGGATTAGTTTTACATGACCTATTTCAAGAATAGCTTGGCTGCTGCATTCTTGAAATCCAAACTTACATTATGGGTTTAGGGGAGCCATGAAAGAGAACTGCAGTAGCCATGACATGCAGTGATTAAGACATGATTCAAATTTCAGCCTAAGTAGAATCAAGTTATGGATGAAGACTGGCTAGGGTCTACACATGACAAGATGAGACAGGTGCGTAGACTGGGGTGGCCCACAAAGTTGACTTGAAGATTTCTGTCTTGGGATGTAGTTAAAGTAAAAATCTGATTTAAGAACAATGAGTGGATTGAGGGAACGAAAAGGAACTTTTCCATGAGCAGGAGGAGGAGGATCCAACATGTTCAGTAATAGGAAGCTCTAGCGTGTAAGCAAGGAGCAGACAGCAGGTATGTCTACATTGCCAGTGGCAAATTCACCACCGTCAAATCAGTTTTTCCAGACTGACTGAGTGGTCAATAAAGATACACTCAGTCAATCCAGAAATCAACATATAAAACCACCCTTTCAAGTGGCATAGTGCTGCATTGACAGAAACACATTTCCTGTAGGCCCAGCGGAGCGAAGACGACGTGCTAAAGGGAAGTTATGAAGTTGACGGGAGTTATGCAAGCTACTCTGTGTAGCTTCCGTAACTCCCATTGACTGCCACCAAATTTTGCCAGCTGTGTAGACAGGGCCAGAGTCAAACCTGCTGGAGAAAGGAGAGGTAGAGGGATCAGACATAAGAGACAGCATATAGATGCTATTCAAGCTAGCTTTTTTCTATAGTGCTGTGCAGTTCATTCTGAGCAGCACTAATTTGAAAGAACTAAATAACTTATGAAGCAATGGCTTGTAACTGTCAAACTTTGTGCTGTACAGTACAAGAATTATAGCTGAAAGTATATACTTTATTTTCTCAGTTTTTTCAGGATATAGCTCAGAATGCCATGGGCTCTTTTTACCAAACCAATATTTCTATTAGCAGCAGCTGTACTTCAAATAATTCTAGCCTGCTGGACCCACTGTATTGGATAACACAACTCACTCACTTTTCCCTGAAAAAGAGCTGAGTTGAAATGTAACTATGATCTGAAACAAAAAATTCCCTGAAAGGCAAAGAAATATAAGTGAGCAATGTTAGCAAACTATTGTCCAGAATGCAATGCAGCATAAGTTTGGCATATAGCTATTTAACCAATAGGTTGTCAAGGGCCCACAGTTTAAAAAGAGGTCTGACAGATTCTTTGCTGATAATGAAAACTGTATTGGCCATTAAATTCTGAATAAAATCATTCAAGAAGGGGGAATCCAAATCTTCCCAGCTCACTTGACATTTTATAATAGCCTATTTTATCCTTGTATGACTCCCCACCTTATCCCTAAGTAAGCTCTCCATCACTGCAGGTTTCCTCTGGTCAAGAAGGCTGTTCAACTATTTTTTAATCAATGATCTGGAAGAAAATATAAAATCATTGATGATAAAATTTGCAAAGGACAAAGACTGGTGAAGTGTTATGTGAGGACAAGCCTCTAATACAGAGTGATGTGGGTCACTTGAGAATGTAGGTGCAATCATATATGCTCTTTAGTACAGCCACATGCAGGGTCATACATCTAGGAACCAAAAAAGATAAGCTATACTTCAGTCTGCCATACAGCATCCTGGAAAGCAGTGACCCTGAAAAGGACTTCAGGGACACTGATAACCAAGTGAAGATGCAATAGTATAAAGGGGTACCATGATTCTTGGGTGGACAAACAGCAGTTATTGAACAGTTATGTAGAGATGATGTTGACCCTATTTATAGAATGATAGTCTCTTTTCTTACTCTAGACATGCTTTTAGAGAGATACTATAGCCTCTTTTGGTGTCAACAGATATCCTGCATCTTACCCAAAGGTTCAAGTACCTACCATTCATGATTTCTTCAGAGGAGTCCTGGTTTCTTTTACAGGGTCTTAGATACTGCCTCTCTGTTGCCTACATCTACCCCTACAAGAAAGCCCTGGGCACATCCTCACTCCTTTTTTTAATCTTCCTCTGCTCAACCCCTTTCAGTCTCAGTTTCAAAAGTTTCCTGGAACAAATGGTTCTTGTTTCCTCAGTGAAGTGTTTCCTCTTCTATGGCAACAAGGATGTTTCATGACCCCCTCACCACACCTTGAACATGACTGGGCATGAAAGTCTCTGCCAAGGATGACCTGCCAGGGTTATGACTGGGTCACTCCTTCATCTGGTGTGTCAACCTATCCGATCCCTTACTTGTAAGGCAGTACAGCAGAGGCATATGTTCAGAAATCATCCTGAACACAGCTGATCTGAATGAGTTCTGCTGTCTGAAATAGCTCAGTTCTGACTGCGCTCTCCTACATTAATGTTTAGACTCCTGCACCCCAAGTCCAGGCCAGATACCATCATCCATTCTACCAAGGGACAGCTCTTGAGAAACCTAGGTTCTCTGATGTAAGCAAGGCCACACAAATCCACAAAGCCAGAGTCCACAAAGACACAGAATTTTTGTATGTGCTTCTGTTCATGATAAAATAAAAGAGTAGGAAGGGCTGGTAGCTGCCCTGTAGAGTCTGCTTTAATGTCTCTGTACTTTTTGGTTCCTTCTTTGTAGTTTCCTGTTCCCTTCATTTTAGTCTGATGGTTCCTCTTCTGTTCCACTGACTGCCCCTCAACTCTTGTTTGGAAGTCTGGTAATGATAGTGTCTCTGGTGGCTTAGCTTCAGGTAGTTCTTTCTTTGCTGCAGAGCTTCTAATAGCACATGACTGGCTTATGTTTGCATATCTAGGCCTGCAGCTTCTACAGTCTTTCTGACTAGTAACACCATGGTTAAGAGATTATGCTTGCTTTACTCGCTCTGAGCAGAATACACACACCCTCTGCATATAAGGCAAGATTTTCAAGGGTGCCTAAATCACTTTGGCTATGTCTACACTTGTTAATTTAAGTCGACTTAGCATGTCCACATTCAAAAATTAAGTCGACTTAGAGGGGACCCTGCCAAATCGACCTAGAGCTTCCACACTGGACGCCTAGGTTGACTTCTAGGGGCTAGGTGGACCTGGGACAGGTCCATGGTGGCAGGGGGGCACCCCTTGCCAAGTGCCAGGGGGTCAGACTTTGCCCATTGTACCTTAGTACAATGGGGCAAAGGGGGACAGGGACCCTGGCAGGGCATAGGAGCAGGTTGGGCTGGGCTCTGCCCTGCCCTGTGGGGGGGCACGCCAGGCTGTGGCTGTGCCAGCCACCCTGGCAGGGAGGGCAGTGAGGAAGCCCCAAAGCCCCCTAAGTCAACTACTCCGCGTCCACACTTTGGGCTACTCCGCATCCTCACTGGCTAAGTTGACTTTCTAAAGTCGACTTAGCCATCAAAGTCAACTTAAAAGGAGGTTTAGTAAAGTCGACTTAATTTTCCTTAAGTCGACTTAAGCAGCTGCTTAAGTCGACTTAAGGAAAATGTAGTGTGAACGCAGATTAAATTAAGTCGACTTAAGCAAGCTTAAATTGACTTAATTTCTAAGTGTAGATGCACCCTTTGGGACTTCTGAAAATCCCACTCATGGCCAATTTTATCCCTTTCCTGGAGGGTTGGCTTTTTTGGTCACTCAGAAAAACAACTGCCTAAATTTTCTCACCCAAGTTGGCTATTCCTAGGGTTTCATGTAGGACCTCCCCTGGCCCAGCCTGTAGTTCCTTTGTCCTCAGAGGCACTGCAACTCCTATTATCTTGGTTATAGTGAACTTGATGCATCTGCCATTATGACTTGTCAGTAGTTACCATTCTTCTTAGTAGATACTATTGGACATGACATTCCAAATTAAAGCTTCTTTTTGGTTGTAAAGACAACCGTTACCCCTCTTGAATTAATGAAGAACATACCCATGCACAATAAACTGGGGCTAGGGCTGGGGGGAAGTTCATTTTTTGTTCTTCTAAAAATAATAAGTATCTGTGATGCAAAAATCAACACATGAATTTAAGATTCTTCCGAAAGTTGCTTTTTGTGTGGATTTTTGGCTAAGCAGAGAACTAAGTAAACAGCATTTCATATTCTTAAAAAATGAAAAGTAGGTAGAACTAATACTTGAACATGCTTGTTCAGGGAGCTAAATGGGATTTGTAACAAGAGGGAAATTCATGTAAAGTTGGAGAATGGCTAATGACCAAAAAGAGAGTTTAAGCAGTTAGTACAGAGTACGAAGGTGACTGGGGCTTCTAATGTGCAAGATTAGCAACAAAGATTTAGTGATCTGGCTGCTCTGGAGAATATTATCTGGTAACATGGACACAAAGGAAGGTACTTTGATCTATGTTTCCCATTTAAAGAAACCTAAAATTAGCTACAGTATATTTTTGGTACTGAATGCATCTCATACACCACTGAGCAGGTCTGTAATTAACTTTGCTCTTTTGAGTGCACAAGGACATGTGATTGATTATCATCTAGACAACAGGATTGGAAAAATGCAGCTCTGTCATGGAAATATAATGCTTATTGCTAATTCTAGCTCAGTCATATTCACACTTTGGATAATACTCCTTTTTAAAGACTCCCTGTAGGTGTGGATAAACCCTGTAGGTGTGGATAAACTCTAAATGCTTTTTGGGGAGAAAACACAATACTCAGCCCCAGTGTCTGTGTTGAAGCCCCCTTGCCATCACATCAATAGCAGGGCCTTCAGCCCATTCCAGCTCCAGGCAGCATAGCTCCAGTGTTGGTGAGCTACCAGGGAATCTCACAAGTGGTTATTTCTCAGACCTCCGCCCCTTTCAGGGGGGAGCTCTACTCAAAAGGTAAAAGCATGGGTCTGTACTACTTTGCCTGTATTCCCTGCAGGCTTTTCTTTGTAGGGGTGGATACAGAGATGGATTTATTTGCATACCTTTCTTCACCCAGCCCCCCACTGTGTGAATGGTGACTTTGTACATACCCCTTCAAAGGTTCACAAGTAGGGAGTAGAGTGCCACAAAGATGATTGATGACCCTTTTTGGTGCAGGCTGGAGAGATCAATGCTGGAGGATCCTTTACATGAACTGATCTGAAATAACCATTCTGCCCATTTGATAAGTAGCACAAAAGCTTTACTATGTTTCTGACAAAGTTATCTTTGAGGGAAAAAAATAAAGTTGAAATATATAGTTCTATATTTAAAACCCTACTTCTCATAACAAAGATTTATATTAGAATGGGAACCTTGTAGCACACATGAATTTTGATTCCTAGTCCCATTAAGTTACATAGTTGTTGAGAAATGTTCAACTATTTCTCGATATAAAAATAAAATCTCATATTACCACTAGGTGGCTCAAAATCAACCAGCTGAAATACCTTATTTCTCAATATATGATCAAAATAAACAATTTAAAGATTGATACTTCTCATATTTGTAATACTTCTAAATCAATGTTATTTACTTCTAAAAACTATAATCTCTTTGAGAGGGCAGAATTATCATAACTGTAAACTTACACTTTGTGACAGACTATGCTTGCATCTGGGACAGATAGTTAGACATGAATTAATGATATACAAAATCAATTGTTATTCATATAAAAAGTCATCAGCTGATAGACATCAGGATGCTTAGCTGCACCTGCACAGCAGCCTCAGTACTGCATTTATACAGCTAACCTATTTTATCTCACAGTAGTTATACTTATTTATGACTTAGACTTCAAGCCATAAGCTACTAACTTTCCATCACACAATGCTTTAGACAGGACAGATCTTGCAAATCAAAACTGTCTTTACTTGAAAGTATCTTATAGATACCTTTATTCCCAGGAGGCTAGCCTATATCTGCAATCAATCAAACCAGCTGGTTTCGCTCTTTCCAAGTCAAATAAAATAAATAGAAGGGGCACTTTCTTTCAGAACTTTAGAAAGGTGAGTTTTTATTTGCTGACTTAGTCAGGCTATATCCTACCATTGATCTGTGTGTAGAACTCCCAATGAAGTCAATGGGACTTAGGTGGTGGGAGGATGAAATAAAAGAGAAATGTGAACTCAGGAAGGGATCTATATTTTGCATCAGTCATGCACTCTGTGCAGTTCTCTCCATTTCCACATAAAGAGGGTGTAGGGATATTAGCCACCTTCAGTTCATTTCCTTCAGTCCTGTCTCTGAACATGGGCACTCATGAGAGGAAGGATATACGTGTGGGGAGGTCATGCGTACATGTACACACACTCTTTCTGCCAGCTCTACAAAGGCTCCAGAGAAAGCTTTAATGCAGCACAAGGTTGAATTATTTATCTGTGGCTTCTTTCACGTTCTGCAGCCACTGTCAGAACCGGGGAGCCATGCTGTCACAGAGCTGTGAGGGAACCAAGGAGACTCCAGGTCCTCCATATGGATGCTTTTATCTCCAGGAGGAGCCCTCCCTCCCGCCCAAATATATGATCTCAGGGGATCAGTGTCTTTGGAAGGACAAACCTCCTGCTTTCTGTATGGGGGCAGGAAGACCCCTGCCTTCCCCTCCCCACACCAATGAAACTGTGTAGCAGAAGAGATGCTGGCTAGACAAAGGCATCCCTTTAAAAAACTCTCTTCCTACATAAATCTCATCCATCATCAGTCCACAGTCCTGAAATGCTTTTCAGTTCTGCACTGCTGTTGGTACGGTGGTACAAAGGTTCACTGCAGCTCTAATCCATTTCTCTGTAACTAGGAATGTCTTGGGCTCAGAAGAGTTCCCGCTAGCACAAAATAGTTATCTACTTACCCACAAGACAGGTCCCAACACCAGGAGCACCTTGCTCTGCTTTACTGCTCTCTTCACTAGTTCCCCATTGACCAGAGTCCAGGTCAAAATCTTTCTTCCTATATTCAAAACCACAGGTGTGATCCTGTTTACATGACAGACTCCCTCTGAGTCTGGCCTCCCAGGATAGCTAGATTACATTGGAAACATTAAACTATTAACCAACAGGGGGAGGCTTATGACCACAGGAGATGAAATCTTTACAGGAGCCAAACTGAAAACTATGGAAACTAGCCACATAAGAATGTCCACTTGCCCAGCACCGGATTTAGGCACAAGCAAGTAAGCCAAGGCTTAGGGCTTCACATTATGAGGGGCCTCTAAATATGTCAGAGATAACTAAGATTTATCATAATAGAAATTGATAATGCAAATAAAGGTTTTTGCAAGATGTATGTTTTATTTAGTAGTTTTTCATTGCATCTTTGCCTATGTATATATGCAAATATAATGGTTTATCATTTATTTTTCATTACTCTTTCTGTTATAATGTAATCCATTTTTTCTCTTTATTTTTTATTGTGTAGGGCAGGGGTCGGCAACCTTTGCCAGACCTCATGCCAGCCCTGAGCACCGCACCCTCAGCAGGTACCAGGATGGATCCAAAAGGGGGCGGGGCCAGGCCTCCGGTTCCCAGCTGGGGCCGGTTCATGCTGGCGGGTAGCCTCCGGTTCCTGGCTGGGGCCAGAGCTGCCTCCCGCTGGCAGGCAGCCTCTGGTTCCTGGCAGGGGCCACCTCCCACTGGCGGGAGGTATGCGGCTTCTGGCCGGGGGCCAGGGCCAGCTCACGCTTGTGGGTGGCGTCTGGTTCCTGGCTAGGGCGAGGACTAGCTCCCTCTGGCGGTTGGTGGCTGCAGGCCAGCCAACTTGCCACGCTCCCCTCCAGCATGGGGGGGCAGCAGCACGGGGCCCCCAAGCTGACTGGACCTGGGCCCTGTCGCTCCCCCAAGGGATGGCCCTGCCCAGCAGAGGGGTGGGGCCAGGAGTCCTGCCCACCATGGCGCCATTTTTTTTCCTGCTGGCCAGGCTCCCCAGCAGTGAAGCACAACCAGGGGGGCATGAAACTGTGGCATACAGCTCTTGTGGCCCCAGGCCACACTGGAGGGCGGGGCCAGCCTGAGCGTCGTCACATGCCACTCCTGCTCGGCCCACGTGCCACGTTTGGCACACGTGCCAGGGGTTGCTGACCCCTGGTGTAGGGCCTCTGAATCTTGACATAGCTTAGGGCCTCAGCATGTCTTAATCCGGCCCTGCATTAGCTGCACTGCATTCAGAACCAAACAACTTTTTCACTCTAGCTTCCTGCAGCAGTACCCCATTTACACACCAGTATTTAATAGTAAGACATTTTATAGCTTGCTGGCAGGGAAGGGAGAGTGAAAAAGATCTTTGCTGTAGTTCAAGCTATACAGAAGGATAAAAATAGATCTGTGACTAGGATCTTTGACTTCAAAAGGGTTAACATAAAAAAATTAAGGGAATTAGTTGGGAAAGTGGACTGGACTGAAGAAATTGTGGATCTAAAAGTGGAGGAGACCTGGAATTACTTCAAATCAAAGTTGCAGGAACTATCTAAAGCCTGCATCCTATGGAAGGGGGAAAAAATCATAGGCAAGGGTTGTACAGCAAGGAAAGCTACTTCTTGGAGGTCAGAACATATAGGAATAAAGTGAGAAATGCCAAAAGCGAAGTGGAATTGAACCTTGCAAATGAAATTAAAACGAATAGTAAAAGGTTCTATAGCTATGTAAATAGAAAGACAACAAAGAAAGAAATGAGACTGCTAAATACTGAGGATGGGCAGGAGATTAAGACAATCTGGGCATGGCTAAATATCTAAAGAATGATTTTGCCTCTGTTTTTAATGAGGCTAATGATGAGCTTGTAGATAGTGGTAGAGTGGGTTAATGGGATTGAGGGTATGGAGGTAGAAATTACCACATTCAAGGTAGAAGCCAAATTTGAACATCTTAATAGGACTAAATCAGGGGGCTGGATAATCTCCATCCAAGAATATTAAAGGAACTAGCACATGAAATTGTGAGCGCATTAGCAAGAATTTTTAAATCATTGGTAAATTCAGGGGCTGTACCATACAACTGGAGAATTGCCAAAGTAGTTCTTATTTTTAAGAAAGGGGGAAAAAGTGATTTGGGTAACTACAGGCCTGTTAGTTTGACCTCAGTAGCATGCAAGGTCTTAGAAAAATAATTGAAAGAGAAAGTAGTTAAAGACATCGAGGTTAACGATGGGGTAAAATAAAACATCGCTTTACAAAAGGCAGATTGTGTCAGACCAACCTGATCTCCTTTTTTGAGGCTAACAGATTTTTTTAGACAAAGAGAATACAGTGGATCTAATTCACCTAGATTTCAGTAAGGCACTTGATATGGTTCCACATGAAGAATTATTACTTAAATTGGAAAAGATGGGGGTCAATATGAAAATCAAAAGGTGCATAAGGAACTGGTTAAAGAGGAGACTACAACGGGTCATGCTGCAAGATGAACTGGCGGGCTGGAGGGAGGTTACTAGTGGAGTTCCTCAGGGATTGGTCTTGGGACCAATCTTATTTAACCTTTTTATTACTGACCTTGGCACAAAAAGTGGTAGCGTGCTAATACAGCTTGTGGATGACACCAAGTTGGGAAGTAGTGCAAATACAAAGAAGAATTGAGATATCATACAGAAAGATCTGGATGATCTTGTAAACTGTAGTAATAGAAATAGAGTGAAATTTAATAGTGGAAAGTGCAAGGTCATGCATTTATGGATTAATGACAAGGACTTTTCCTATAAGCTTGGGATGCAACAATTGGAACAGAGAGGTCACAAGAGACCTGGGGGTATTGGTTGATCTCAGAATGACTATGAGCCGCCAATGTGATATGGCCATGAAAAAAAGATAATGCGGTCCTTGAATGCATCAAGTGAGGTATTTCCAGGACAGATAGGCAGGTGTTAGTACCATTAGTACTGGTGAGACCCCATCTGTAATATTGTGTGCAATTATGGTCCCCTATATTTAAGAGATATGAATTCAAACTGGACCAGGTGCAGAGAAGGACTGCCAGGATGATCTGAGGAATGGAAAACCATGCCTTGTGAGGGGAGACTCAAAGAGCTTGTCCTATTTAGCCTAACCAAGGGAAGGCTGAGGGGAGATACGATTGTTCTGTATAAATATGTCAGAGGAATAAATACGAGGAAGGGAAAAGAATTATTTAACTTCAGTGCCAATGTGGACACAAGAACTAATGGATCTAAACTGGCCATCTGGAAGATTAGACTTGAAATTAGATGCAAGTTTCTATCCATCAGAGGCATGAAGTTCTGAAATAGCCTTCCAGAGGGAGTAGTGGGGGCAAAAATTCCAACTGATTTCAAAACTGAGCTTAATAAAATTCATGGAGGGGATGTATAATGGGATAGCCTAGTTTGGCAATTGACTGATCTTTGGCTCCTGGTGATATATGTGCAGATTACAGAGAATTCTTTCTTGGGTGTCTGACTGACAAAACTTGCCCACATGCTGAGGAACTAACTAATTGCTATATTTGGGTCAGGAAGGAATTTTCCCCCAGGGCAGATTGGCTAGGGCTCTGGGCAGGGTTTCACCTTCCTCTGAAGCATGGAGCATGACTCAATTGCTGGTGGATTCTCTGTACCTTAAAGTCTTTAAATTGTGATTTGAGGACTTTAATAACTTAATAATCGGTTAGAAGTTTATTTCAGGAGGGGGTGGGTGAGGTTCTGTGGCCTGCATTGTGCAGGAGGTCAGACTAGATGATCATATTGGTCCCTTCTGACCTTACAGTCTATGAGTTCTAACTCATGGGAGGTACTCTGTTTCTGTGATGAGTGTCAATACAAGAAGTTTGACAGATACTACATAAAGGAATCTTGCAGAATGTTTCTCCACTCTGACCTCTGCCCTCCCCACTTTGATTTTTTCCATAGAAGAGGATGATCTGAGCCTTAGTATTAGGAAAAAACTGCATGTCTAGCTGGAAGTCAAAACGAATATACAGACATTAAGAAATTTCAGAATCATGTGTGTTTATTTTATACATATGAATAAGTGGCCATTTAAAAAAAAAAGTTTAGTACTCAGCCGGCTGGGCTACACTGAAAATCTTGCCATAAGTGTGGGTGCTGGACACTTGAAAATCTGGCCCAGAGTGTCAACGACAGAACTAAAAGTATAGAAAAGCATTTGGAAAAGAGCTAACCCCTCAATTAGCATGCACAAGTCACAGTCTCAGCTATCGTGGCCACATTTTGGTGCTGGAGAATTTTAGATCAATAGTGATGTGGGCCCAAGATGGCAAAGGAAAGGGATAGTGTGTGTGTTAAGGGGACTATCTTCAAGCAGAGAAGATAGACAAGTTTGCAGCTCAGAGGAAACAGTCCTCATTTCTTCATGTACACATTGTACAGGCTTGCCTCCTGAGAGAAACTTAGGCCACGTCTATACTACAAAGTTTTGTCAGCACAATTACGTCTCTCAGGGATGTGGAGAAAAGCATACCACCAGCCAACATAGGTATGCCAGCAGAAGACTCATCTGCCATCATAGCTAATGCCTTGTGGGTAGTGTTACTATGTTATCAGAAAAACTCCTTCTATTGTCTTATGCTGCATCGATGCTAGGGCACGCTGCTAGAATAGCTGTCCCAGCATAGCCGTTTTGACACACCTTCTGTAGTATAAAGAAGTGCTCAGAAAAATTTCTGTGACTTAAATAAAGATGGTTAACTGTCTCTGAGCTTGTCCACACCAGGATAAAAGGTGGGTTTTTTAAATGGCTTAGCCACCATCTTTTAAAACCTGAAAGCAAAACAGTCATGGGACAAACTCTGTTTTAATTCTAGGCTCCTCTCGGGTTCACCTTGACCACCAATCATGTTAAAATATAATTTGTCCTGTCAATGCCAGAGTTTTAAAATATAGTAGCGTTGTGAGGCCCTTTGTATGGATGATATCTCCCTTTAGTGCCTGGCCCTTGGGGAAGTGAATAGACATCCTGATAGTATAAAAAGGTTGTCTTCCTTCACCTCAAAAAGGTAGATGCCGGGAAACATAGAGTCTCGGTCTTAGTTCCAGAGGTGTCTGATTTACCTAGCAGGTGTCTTGGCTGCAGTCCAAATACTTGTTAAAAGGGGAAAGAAACCGAGGAGAGCTTCAAGCTAGCCAAAACCCTGGTGGTCAGAGGAGCCAGGGAGGGAGGAGGGTCTCTCAAAGAACAGAGAATGAAAGAAAGGCGTGGTTAGATGTAACCACATTCTCTTGCATGCGTACTATCATTCATTTCTCAGTGTGAGAGCAAATATTTATTGAACATATCTGCATTCTCCAAAAGGGAAACATTCATTCTTCTATGGCTACCTTCAGTTCTTGCCTACTGCCTTATTTCATCCTCCACTCCTTTGTTTTTATTTTTGGAAAGGCTGACATTATCTTTGCCAGGAAGTGACTAAGAGTAGTTTTATACATTTATTTGCTAAAATTTCTCTTCATTTATGATTGTGCACTTTTTAGCTCTGAGATATGTGTTTGCTTTTAAGTCTTGCAATGTATGTAGCATTTACTATGTCAATTACCACATCCCCCACTTACAAGGAATAATTTTTGGAGGTTAGTGGTTGGTTTGTTCTGAAAGCTTGAACAGAGGAGCTGAAACTGTATCTTTCTGTCCAAGAGAAACATTCTTTTTATCCTCCAATACCTAGAAAAATCTCAGGAAATAAGCTTCCGGGCAATCAACATACTGAATAGAAGCCATGGATTTGAATGGATACACACAGTCTATCAATATCAAAGAGGTTGTTATCTCAAAAGAATTAGACAATAAGGTACCTGAAGGGAAACAATGAAGGCTGTGTTAAACAGATGTTAAACAATTTTGATTGAAACACAATTATAACAATACACTTACAGTAAACTAGTATAAGAACAGAATATATGTAGCAAGATGTTTCATTTAAGATATTTATGTACCAGTAAGTTTTATGATCAGTTTGAGTATAATACTAATTGTTTTGATGGGTAATAAGTTATGGATAGTTATCTACAAAAAAAATCTGTAGTGTATTTCCCTATTCTAATCTATTTCCTTAAAGGGACACATTTTTCATGAGGTTATTTACCATTTAACTAATATTTTCAAAGACAGACTAAGTTCCACTTTACATATAAAATACACACTGGAAATGTTAAGTATTTGAGCAAGCATATTATTATCCCCTCTTTCTCTCTCCTCTACACTATATGCAGCCAGTAACATTGGCAATTACTTTCCAGAAGACAGAATTTTAATAAAGGATTTTAACTACCTTAGACTTGTTTACATTCTCTAAATAAATTGTTCTCATAGTATTTTATTCCTGCATGATTAAAGTCAATTCTTTCCAGGTGTCTGGCTGGAGAGCCTTGCCCACATGCTCAGGATTTAGTTGATTGCCATATTTGGGGTTGGGAAGAAATTTTCTTCCAGACCAGACTGACAGAAGCCCTGGGGGTGGGGAGATGGGGGGTTACCTGAAACATGAGGAATGGGTCACTTGCTGGTGGAGTCTCTGGGCCTTGAAGTCTTTAAGCCATGATATGAGGACTTTAAAAACATAATCATAGGTTAGGGGTCTATTACAGGAGTGGGTGGGTGAGATTCTGTGGCCTGTCTTGTGCAGGAGGTCAGACTAGATAATCATACTGGTCCTTTCTGTCCTTAAAGTCTAGTAGTCAACAGGAATAATATCACTGAGCTGGATCAGGCCCTTACAAGGTAAATAGCAAGACAGATGTAAAGCACTGGGTGAAGACCTGACTATAATGGAGTCAATGGAAGTTTTCCCATTGACTTGACTGGGACCATGATTTTACCCACATAGTACTCAGGTTTTTTTTAAAAAACTAAAAACAAAAGGTCTGATTCTCTGCTGCCTTGTAGCTAGTGTAGTAATTTACATCTGACAAAGGAGTGCAACACTACTGTTTTCATTGTCAGATTTGACAGGTACCTTGCGCAGGTGTATGTCACTGGAGATTCAGGCAGTACAGAATTATAGTTTAGATACAGTTGCATTATACTAATTGTTAATGAATCTAAAGTGAAATATTTTAACTTCAGAACATTTTTAGGAACTAATCCTGGAAGCAAATACTATCAAGTTCACTGATTAACACAGATAGACCCAGGAGCTCAATGGTGTTACTCAAAGCAACAGATACTATGCTTAATAATGAGTGTTCATAGAATTGCGAACAAGCTGTTATAGATTTCTTTAATCCCATGATTTAAAATCCCTGTTATAGTTTCCTGCCTGTAAAGTATTACCCTACTGTGCTGGAAGAAAGTGACTTAATGCAGAGATTTCGTTGCTCACTTTCTGATTCCCCCCCCCAAAAGCCAACATATGCAAAACTCCCACAAAAGCAGCATGCAAAGAGATTAAAATAATTACAGTATATTGTTACCAGTGTCACTAAATTACTTGTTCCACGTTTAGGGCTCAGCTTCTAAAATATGTTCTATGTGCATAATTCTCATTACCTTAAATAGGGGTGACATCTCTCTTCATCAGGCTGTCCATTGCAAAAGGTAAAATGGATTTGTTTTCTCTCTAAATTACACTAAAAAAAAAATCTGCATGTGTTTGAAATGAAAACTAAGATTTATTTCCAGTCAGTCATCAAGAGAATGAAAATAACAAAACAATGAATTAGCAATTCCCAATATAAAAAAGAAACAGATATTTACAGCAAGTGTTAAGGGGTCTGTACTAACATTTTCAGGATTTTCTTCTTAATAGACAACTTTGAGTTTGTCTCTACCAGGGGTTTTCTCAACTTTGCAGTACAAAAGCCCAACTTCATTATCAACGTCAGTAAATAGGAGTGGTTTGGATATTTCATCTCCTCAGATCAGTGTGTCAATGGAGAACTCATTCAGAACAAATGAGCACTCATTCTCTACTAGGCATATTAATTAATCTACCTTAAAACTCATTTTACTTGGCTGTTGGAACTGTGATTCTGTCCCTTAATGGCATCTCAGAGACCCATGAACACCTGTAACTAGGCCTTTTTAAAATACTTTTTAGAAGAGCAGCCAGAATTACAAAGATTAATATCTACATCTGAGGATACAGTTAAAATAATTTTGGAAAATGTGCATGTTATTTTTTACCATTGTTTACAAACAATTTTATGCCCATCCAGTTTCACTTTTCTCTGAATTTAGCAGAATTATTCTTTTCACAACAAACACTTACAAAAAGTTATCAAAAGCTATATTCAAACACCAGAATTTTACTTTGCATAGGTCCATTTTGGTCAGAACTTTGTTCATTAGCCAATGGTGAGATGGCCATTTTGGAGCAAACAATTAACAAAAAGTATGAGGTTTCTTTTTGTTATGGGGTTTGTGTTTCAGTTATTAATGAAATGTACAAACTCCTTCCCATGAATAGATTTGTCACTAGTGAAATATTTTATGCTGCTTTACTATCAATATATTTATTTTCAAAATGGGACCAAATTACATCACTTCCAGTTTGAATGGAGGTTAGTTAACCAGTGATCAAATGGTGAAACTTCCATCATTCACAGTCATTAAATCAAGATTGGAAGGCTTTCTAAAAGGTATGCTCTAGCTCAAATCAGAAGTTATGGGCTTGTTGCAGTTATTGGGAAGTCTGTATCCTATGCTTTGTGGACAAGACCATCATAATGATCCCTTCTGGTATTAAAATCTAAAGAGTTATCACCAGCTAATGGCTGCTTGGTGATTATGTGAAATGAAATTCCAAAGGGGTAGCCGTGTTAGTCTATTGTAGAAAGACAACAGAGTCTTGTGGCACTTTTAAAGACTAACAGATTTATTAATCGCATGAGCTTTCGTGGGAGAAAATCCCACTTCGTCAGACGCTTTGAAGATAGGAAAGTTACAGAGTGAGAGGAAATTAAATGCAGGGGAGTGTATGACACAAACATCAAGATATCTTAATAGACAATAAGAACCAGTGCTTATATGAAACATTGCTTAGCTAGTTAAGGAATTTAAAATATTTTGCAAGACAAAGCCTGCTGAGATCTGTAACTGAGGTATAAATGCCAAAGCTTTAAAGCAAAAGGCTAAAACAAGCAGCTACTAATAAACAGAGTTACAAAGAAAAGTTTTTCCTATCTAATTAAACTATTGTTTAAACAATTAAAAATAGGCCCCAAATATGTCACTGGCTGGCTCTCATTGACATTCAGAATGGAAACATGCTCTTCAAATCAAGTGAAGGGTATTTGATAAGAATGTTTCCATAGACTATACAGTTGTAACATATGTAAAATTAGAATAATCTATAGAAGGTACACTACCTTAGTATATTAAGCTTTGTTATGGAATGCAAGACTCTCTCTTTGGTATTTAAGTGTCATTGTGGAAGTATTTATTAGAATTTCAAAAGGGACTATTTTCAAGAGTCAGATGCAGCATCAGGACTTCTATAAATGCAGCCACAATGAAATGCTGCCAACTCCTCTGCTAGCAGCATTGTTCATAGATTCATATTCACAGATTGCAAGAGCAAATGAGACCATTGTGACATGTAGTCTGTAACACAAGCTATAGAGCTTCCCCAAGAGAATTCCTGGAGCATGTATGCCTCTTTTAGAAAAAGCATCAAGTCTTACATTTTTAAAAAATGATCAAGTAATGAGGAATCCACCACAACCCTTGGTAAATTGTTCCAATATTTACTTATTCACTGTTACAAATGTACACCTTATTTCCTGCTTGGGTTTGTCTAGCTTCAGCTTCCACGAATAGGTATAACACAATCAGCTCGACTAAATTAAAGAGCCCATTATTAAAATGTTTGTTCCCCATACAGGTAATTATAGACTAAGTCCCCAGCTTCTCTTTGTTAAGCTAAATAGACTGAACTCCTTGAATCTGTCACTATAAAGCATATTCATTCTCATGGCTCTTCTCTGAACCCTCTCCAATTTATCAACTTCCTTCCCGAATTGGACACAGTATTCCAGCAGCAGTAACACCAGTATCAAACACAGAGAACAGAATAACCTCTCTACCATTACTTGAGATGCCCATTTATGCATTCAAAGATCTCATTAGCCCTTTTGGCCACAGTGTTGCATTGGGAGCTCAATGTTCAATGCTGGCCAAGGACATCACAGGCACTCCCTGATCTTGCAAACAAACAAAAAACAAAACCCCTGATCCTTGGCATCTACAGAGAGCAGACATAACCTCAGCTCAAGGGCACATCGAAAAGTTTAAGAACTTGGCAAAAGTCATTGGTTTGCAAAATCTGAGCCACTGCAATATAATAGGAACAGCATTCTTCAGTGCTGGCAAAGGGCAAACTAACTCAAAGTGTCAGTTTCTATTTTAACATAAATAATGAATGAGGAATTCATATAAGATACAAAATCCAGAGCACATCTCAATTTGCAGTGTTATTTTTGTTTAATTTTGAATGCACAGCTCTATATAATAGACCTTTATGTAAAAGGTATGATGCTTATTTAAATCCAAAGATCAGACCATTGACCAGTAATGGTAAAGTTGTATAGTCAAAGTTGCCACAGGTGTCTGATTTTGTCTGTTTTATACAAATGGTCACCTTAAATAACAGACTGGCTTATTAGGGACCTCATCTTTCACTATAGGACATGCTTTTGCAACAATATATCAGCTGGCATAAAAACAAAAAGGAAACAAGCATTCCACCCTTATTTATTATTATTAATTATTATTGTTTAAAAAGATCTTACCAGAGGAAAAAAAATATTGACATCATATTGAGCATACTTCATAGATTAAAATGACATCAATACTTAAGGTAAATAGTTTGTAGTCTGTGTGATATTAATCAGAAAAATGCTCGGCAGAGATCTTTATATTGATAAAGAAAGCTGTAAAGAGCCTGAAGTACAAACAGCGCAATAGGATAAAATAAATAAGGAAATTTGCTGCAGAAAGTCAGAGAAAAAGAGGCTTGGGTAAAGTTCCTATCACTGCTGACTCTGATCTAGTTGCCCAGCTCACTCCTCTGGACAGAGATCAAATAGCAGAGAATTTCAACACTGACAAGGGAAGAGAAAAGACTGGTTAAAGTATAATTTGACAGGCCCCAGAACCCTCCTAATCTCCAGGCCCCCTTCCCATATTGTCTGGGCCCCCTTCATGCACGTGTGGGCCCCAGTCCAGGTAGGCATTTGCAACCACTTCTCAGTACCACATGCATCGGTTATTGCTCCATAAAAATATTTATAATTTTATATGACGTTTATGTCTATAGCAATTATTGCCACAAACTAGCAAACACAATAAGTGTTGTGATTAACAACAGTGAGGCGTAGGACCTGCCAGCAGCCAGGGCAGGGCGGAACATGCATTCCGTCAGATTTTTCTATTTTTAGGGGCCCCGGAACTCTGGCCCCTCAAATTTGGGGGCCCCGGAACTGCATTCCCCCTTACTTTAACCCCTGCAAAAAGTATACCATAAGAAAGTTGATTATGTTCTCCCTATCCCCAATGAAAAGAAGTACAACCTTGCATCAAAAAGTTCTAGCAAAAAAAGGATTTTAAGATTAAGCCAAACATTCATTATGTCTACATGACACAGTGGTTGAATGGCTACATTTTGGAATTGAGACTGCAATCCTGCAAGCTATTCAATACAGGCAGACCCCTACGTCGAGCACCATTGATTCCCATGTGGTCAGACCTATGTTGAACACCTTGGAAGATCAGAACATAAGGTAGCTGTAGAAATCCACTTTAGGTTTGGGTTTTTTGTGGGGGAGAGGGAGCTTTGTTTTGTTTTTAAAATATAACTGATTTAAGATGCCATTCTCACCTGTGGTCCAATCCTGCAGACATACACCACTCACGTGAGTAGTCCTCCTTGGATAAATCATCTCATTGAGGTAAGTAAGGCTAGCATGTGTAATGGGTTTGGGGTTTTTTTTCTCAAGTAGAATTATCTCTCTGACTAAAAAAATTACCTGTGGTTTGATAGAAATAAGTAATCCCACACTCAAAATGGTGGGAGTTTTGTTCTGAAGTTATAAATACTTTGAAAAACAGAGGCTTATGACAGAAGTGCTAATTCAACTTTAGTTGCACAGTCCCTGGAGCAGTACAAAAATGGCTTTTTTGGAGAAGGAGATGATAGGGAAGAAGGGGGGGAAAAAGTACCACTCCACATTTGGTGCAGAGGCATAACTACTTCTAATCTGCAGCTAAGAAAGTAGAGTCCAGATGGTAGGTGTGTTTTTATATAAATTCAGAGAGTTAATTTCTTGATATTGTATTACATATAGAGCCAGATAGCTGTAAAGCAGCATAGACGAAAATGCTATTTGTACTGCTGTCCATCCGATCTTTTCACATGCCAGCCAGAAAAATGTCCTAAGCACCTGGGTACAATCAGCTTTCTCCATCTAGATGTCTTTCTCCTACTGGCACAGGCTCAGTCAAAGCTCTACAAACATCATACTTTAACTCTCAAGTCATTTGCCAATGTAATGCTGAGTCAAACTGACAGGAGGTCTCAAGATTAAAGGTGTTTCCAAACTTCAAATTTTGGACCAGAGGAATGAAAACACTATAGTGCCCATGTCATTCCTCCCCTTTTCAAAGATCGAATAAATTGTGCTTCTGCCAATAGGTTCATGAGTCCGTAAACATTAACTCATCTCTTAGGATTAAGCAATCTACAGAATTCCACGATTCAAAGAAAAAAGAATTCCTCAGTACTGAAAATTCATATGCATGTTGTCACAAGTAAAAATTTAAAATAAAAAACCCGTGTTTAGAAATTGAACCATATTGTGCTTTTTTTAAAAAATACCCAAAGCTCCACTGTATTCAATTAGTGTTTTGAGTGAAATGAAAAATGAGGACCCAAATATATAAAAATGAAATAAGCAGAAAAGAGTGACAAAAGTTGCTTTATACACAACATATCTTTTCACCATCCATGTTAGAAAGTCAAAGGAATAAATTAGCAAAAGCATTCTTCAGACACTTTACTTGATTAGTATTATTTTCCCTGTGTTGTATGTACCTAGAACAAGACAACAGATAAAGTTGTTCAGTATTTATTTTCTTGGGGCAGAAATGTTGCAGCTCTTTTGGAATATCGTGTAGCAATTCTGGAGAACAAAGAAGTCCATTCTTCCTCCAAAATATTGCCAAGTAGAATGTAGGGAATTTATCCTTTGAAGTTTAGGGTGCTTGTGTAACATCTCAGAGTCTCCCTGCCTAACAAATGAAAGGTGCAAAGCAATTCATAACGTTTATATTCAAGGTGTTCTCACAAGGAAGGTTTTACATACATTGCTATGAATGCTGATAACTAGCTCACAGTCAGCTTTTTATGCACATGAAAGTCCCTTAATTTACTTCATTCCAATCACCATAGGAGGGTGATTACAAGATTGATTAGGGATACTCCCCTCCCCCCCACCCCAGTGTTAGCTGCAACTTCATTAGATTAATAGTACACCTTTCTGATTTTGACATACTAATGAACTGGTATGGTCAATTGAAGCATCCCTAGATCAGACAAAACATATTACCTTCACTTCGATCCAAAAAAGATTTCTGCCCAGGCCCCATTCTTCAGCTTTCCTGAATACTGAGTGAGAAGGAAAATAAATAAATAAATAAATAAATAAAAATACTCTTAAAGATAAAGACCTTGTTACCTCACCCTTCAAGTGTATACATACCTAGCATACTGCAGTTTTCATTTCATATATCTGAAGAATTGGGTTGCAAGCCACAAAAACTTATATTTTAATAAATTTGTTAGCCTTTATAAGTGTCACAAGACTACTTATTCCTTTTGCTGAAATAGTAACACAGCTATCTATCCCTCCAGAACATAAAGATTTGAAGGGGGGGGGGGAAAATTGGAGGAGGGAAGAGGAGAATTTAATCCATGACAAGGAATGAGTTTAATGACAGGAAAGAAAGATTGCTTATGTGCTTCCTTGAGGTGTTCTGTCCACATGCATCTGTCCAGGTGGATTTCATGTGGTCCATGCACATGAGATCTGAATATTTTAACCACCAGTGTCTGTTGGGGCTACATGTGTACCCTGTATGCCCTTGAGCTCCCACCACCCAAGGGCATAAAGGCCAGAGCAACTGCAATCACCAGTCAGCACCTTCAATGTACAGAATTCAGAATAAATATACTCTAGTCTAGCAGCAGGGAAGAAGGGCAGGACATGAGATTAAGGTAGACAGAATATCTCAAAGACCAGTTACTGTAACTATTCTTCCTGTGGGTGTTTGCCCAAGTGGATCCCACTCTTGGTGACTGGCTAGCAATTAGCCTCCAAAAGAGGTGGGGATCTAGGAATCTTACATAAATAATAAATGTAGGACAGCTCAGTCAAAATGGGCATCAGATCTAGAGACTGAAGCTAGAGACTACTGGTTAATACAAGTATAAACTGAGCTCCAAATTACTGACCTACAAATTTCACCTATAGGAATCCTATTGACTCATGCCCTGGAATTTGTTTGAGCTCTAGTAGAATGAGATGTAATCAAAGAAAGGGGAGCCACTTTGTTTAAGTCCTAAGACCTTAATACAAACAGAGATCCATTTTGAAAGCCTGTGAGGAGATGGCCTACCCTCCAGACTTATCTCTAAATGCTACAAATAGCCTGGATGATTTAGGAAATGGTTTCAGACTATGAAGGCAAGAAGACTGTGCTCTCAGAACTAGGGTATGTAGCATAGCATCCCCAGGAAATGAAGGCAGCCTAGTGAAACCCACCAGTAAATGTATATATGGATCCAAGTGAAAGTCTGAAATTACTTTTTGTATGAATTTTGCAGTCTTAGAGAGTTATTCTGTCCTGATAAGAATTAGGGTATGAAGGCCCAGTCATTAAAACCTGACTCTTGCTCACACTCCAGGCTGAAGTAATTGCCACTAAGCTATGTCTAGATTGCAGAAAACAGGTGCGTTCTTAACTCAGGTGAGCTAAGTTAGAATAATAGTTAAGACATGGTTCCTCTGCTTTTAACTTGAGTTAGCAGCATGGATCTACAGCGTGTCTGAATCACAGACGAGGCTTGCTTCCCAGGGTGGGTAGGCAGACTAGCTTGTTAAAAATAGCAGTGTGGATGTTGCAGCTCAAGAAGATGTGTGAATGCCTAGTCTGAGCTTAGGTGGCTAGCCCAATTCTCTGCTGGAACTGTAAAATCTACACTACTATTTTAGTGTACTAGCTCATGACATGCTAGCCCAAGTCTGTCTGCCCAAGCTGGGAGGCATGCTACTACTGCACTATAGATGTACCGTAGGGGAGCCTGGGGTTAAACATGAGTGCTAATCTGAGCTGAAAGCAGAGTTGCTGTGTCTTCATTGCTATTTTAACCTAATTTAGTTAACCCACATTAAAAACACACCTTTTTTCCCAATGTAGACATACCCTAAGACTATCACCTTAATTGACAAATAGTACAAAGAATGTGACAATGGTTTGAAAGGAGGTTCCATCTGAGGGATGAATACCACAGTTAAGTCTCATGTAGGGGAAAATCTGTATAGCTGAAGGAAACATATATTAACCTGTATTAATCTATAGCTGGTCAGTCTGATAGCCAGCTGGTCTAGTGGCCAGGCAATGGCTTCATAGCTCTTTTCAGTCTGTGTTTGCTAAAGGAGATCCTACATAATTATATATGGCAGGACTCAGTCTCTCCTCTGTGTTCCCTCTTCTCCACCTCAAGATTCAGTCACAACAGCAAGGATATCGGGGAACATAGGCCTTTCTTAGCACCAGGTCCTGACCTAGGCCTCTAAAGAGGTGTTGCAGTGTCTAGATTACTTACTGCTCCACTCCAAGTTACACTTCCATAGGGCTGCTTCCTACCAGGCTTGGCTCCTCCATTTGGGGCACGGTCACACCTTACTAGTATAAACTTCATCTGCCATGGGGACAACATCCCATTCTTCAGGCTCTCTCAGGCTCTCAGCACCAAAAGACAAGAAGGAACAGTCAGGGAGCACCTCTCCCAGAGTGGCTTTACCAAGGCTACAATCACTTCCCACTCTGCTACAGGAATCCATCTCACTTCATGGTGAAACCTACAACTCTTACCCCCAGCCCAGCTATGCAGGCAGCATGCGAGTCCCAGGATTGGGTGGGGGAGAGCAAGCAACAGGGTGGGGGGAGAGGAGCAACCTGTGTGGGTGGACCAGGGGAAAAGAGGTGAAGGTGGGGTCTGATGAAAGAGATGGGGCAGAGTGTCTGATTTTCAACTTTGCAGATTAGTCCAGAACTCTTAACTACCTTGGGCTAGGTACAGCATGTAATATTACTGTTCAAGAAGCAGAATCTTTCTTCTTGAATAGTGTGATCTCTTGAAAAGTTTGACAGGTTTCTGATGGTAGAAATAAGAGGATGGCCTTTGTCTCGAAGTCACTTGAAGTTTGGAATTTCTTTCTCCTGTGTGTTAGTATACAAAGAAAAAGACTGAAGAGTTCCCCTCAGATCTTTCATGGAGTGCAGCACATCCTCAGTCTCTGAGCTAAATAAATCATGTCCTTCAAAAACAATAAGCCCTCTGTTGTCATCTGGATTTCTTTTGAGATACTTGATGCAATCAAACAACCCTATACATCATAATACCAATAGCATTAATCTTGAGGCTGTGTCAGCAGCATCAAATGCTGCTTGCAGACTTTTCTTGACAATTGTTATTCAGCAAACAGAGATTTAAGCTTGTTTTTAGACTCCATAGGAGCTTTATCCAGAAACTGGAAAACTATCCCATTGGCGGTAATCATACTTAGTTAAGAAATTCTGATAGTTAGCAATTCTGACTTGTAACTAGCCAAGGAATATATCTTTCTTCCAAAAAGATCAAAACTTTTCTGTTTGTTAGCTTTTGGGGTGGAATAAGTTGTCCTGATTTTCATTAGCAGTCACCACTAGAAACAATTCTGAAACAGGGCAAACATAAAAATACTCATACTACTTCAGTTACCAGTTGTAGATGGAATAATGGCTTCTTCCAATAAAGATAAAGAAAATGCCATAGGAACTGAAAGATCTCACTGTTGGTCAAAATTATCATCCCCCTCATTTTGTATTTCTTGATCCTCCGCACAAAGATTATTTTCAGGTAACAAAACCACTCTCTGAGGTCCCATGGGTAAAGGAGATTTACCTCTACACATGCAGTGACAGACATTAGATGAGGTAGAGTCTTGAGAACAAGGAGTCCATAATAGCTAGCATGGACATGATTACGTCCCATAAGGATAGGGCATATGATTCCAAAGAGAAAATATCCATGGTGTCTGATCTGTCTGAAGCACACCTCCCATGTTAAGAGGAGGAATGCCATTCCTTTGTCTGACTCCTCTCCCTTGAACAGTCCAGGTGAAAAAAAAGGAAACCTTGGAGAAGAATTTTTACTTAAATGAAGACAAGGAGGAAGTAGAAGAACAATACCCCTCAACAGGAACTGCTGTTCCTTGCAGAGTAGTAGAAAATCGAGAAAGACTGACAAAGTGAGATGTTCATGGGTGGTTTCTGACATTCCCTTGAGGAAGGCAAGCTCCCTGGACCCTGCCCCACCTTTCCCAAGCTCCCTATGCCCACTCAAGGACAAAGTTCCACCCCAGACCTCTTCCCCACCCTCACCACAGTCACTACATGGATCTCGGCCAACTTCCTCCTCTCCTCCTCCCACCCCATCTATCCTCCCCACTTCTCCCCCAGAATAAGAGGCAGCTGCCTATGTGCCCCTCCAAAGGCAGGAACTGGGTCAGTGTGGGATGGGGGCTGGCTGGTATAGGATGATTCATTCACTCAGCCTGTTTCTCCCTCCCTGGCTGACTGGGGCAATGACCAGACCTACAGACCTAAGTATAAAGAGACCGTCCCCTCAGGAAGCTTGGGGCCCTCCTCATGGCCCCAGTCATCTTTGCCACCCTAAAAGCCAGGGGCTGTAGGATGGGTCTCTGCAGAACACAGGCGCTCTCCTTCCTTTGGGAAGGAGGGTACTCTGTGATCTTCTTGCAGGAGACCCATATGGATCTAGCCACCGATGCTAGCTGGTGTGGGGAAACAAGGTGTTCATGAGACATCTCTCTGCCCATCCAGGCAGAGTGGCCTCCCTGTTCTCTCTCGACCAACAGCCCAAGGTGCTGGGGGTTGCTCCTTCTACACCCTGGAGAAATGGAGGGGGGCTAAGAAACATGTCACCTGCCTCCTCGCTGAGTATGGCACCCGACTCACAGATCCAGGGGAGATGCGTGGAAGGGCCAGGGCCTTTTACGCCAGCCTTTTCTCCCCAGATCTGACCAAAACCGCCACCTGTAGGGCACTCTGGAATGAACTTCCCATAGTCACCAAGGGTGACCAGGACTGACTAGAGCTACTTCTGATTCTAGCCCAGTTCTCAAAAACCCTCCATCTCATGCCCACCAACAAATCCCCGGGCATGGACAGGCTGACTGTGGAATTCTACCACATGTTCTGGGATGTCCTCAGCCCAGACCTCACCATTGTCTGGACAGAGTCCAAGGAAGAGGAGTGCTCCTCCTTTCTTGCCGGTGGACCATGTTAGCCCTGCTGCCCAAGAAGAGGGACCTCTAAAACCTTTGGAAATGGCATCCCATCTCACCCCTCAGCACGGACTACAAAATCATAGCCAAGGCCTTCTTACTGCGGCCGGGGTCCCTGCTGCAGGACGTGGTCCATCCCCACCAGACCTTCATCATTCTGGGCCATTCCATCTTTAATAAGCTGTACCTAGTCGAAGATCTCCTAGAGCTCAGCTGTAGGGATGATCTATCATTCATCCTCTTGGCCTTGGACCAGGAGAAGGCGTTCGACAGGATGGATCATAGATATCTCCTGGGCACCCTGCAGGTTTTTGGCTTCGGACCCTGTTTTGTGGGGTTTCTCCAGGTGCTGTACGCCTCTGCAGAGTGCCTGGTCAGGCTCAAATGGACCCTGACCGAACCAAATCAGCTTCAGGCAAGGACTACGTGAAGGCTATCCGTTGTCAGGCCCACCCTTTGTCTCCTCCATCAGTGGTTGACGGGGTTGGTATTCATGAGCTGGAGCCGAGGCTGGTCCTGTCAGCATATGCCAATGACGTGCTCCTCGCGGTCCAAGACCCGGGCAACCTGGAACAGTTGGAAGCCTGCTCAGCCATTTATTTGGCACCCTCCTCCACCCAGGTCAACCAGATAAAGAGCTCTGGCTTGATAGTAGGGGCAGGGTGGCTGGTGAGCTCCCTCCCACCTATGTTTCAAGCTATCCGGTGTAGCTCAGGTCCGCTACTCTATCTTGGCGCAAACGTTTCTCCCACCCCCCCCCTTCTCGGATGAGAACTGGCGAGGTTTGGAGGACAGGGTGTCTGAGTGGCTGTGGAGAGGGTCAGGACTGCTGCAGTGACTCTCCCTTCAAGGAGGGCACTGGGCATCAACCACTTCATCCTGTCTATGCTCTGGCACTGGCTCAACATCCTGGTCCCACACTTGATGCTCCTGCCCAACCTCCAGAAGACAATTCTGGAGTTCTTTTGGCCAGAACTGAATTGGGTCTCTGCAGGGATTCTGAATCTCCCCCTGAAAGAGCAAGGGCAGGGCCTGTGCTGTGTCCACAGCCTGGTCCATGCCTTCCGCCTCCGAGTTCTGCAGAGACTCCTTTATACTGCAGGTAGTCCGGTGTGGAGCCACTTGGTGTGCACCTTCCTCCACTGCTTCCGAGGGCTCCAATATGACTGGCAGCTCTTTTACATCCACCGAAGAGGTCTTCCACGAGACCTCTATGAGCTGCCAGTCTTCTACCACAAGCTTCTCTGGACCTGGAAGTTTGTCTCAGCCTCCAGGTGCCTTGTCCCCACTGAGGGGGAGGCTCTCCTCACGGAGCCCCTGCTACACAATCCTCATGTGCAGGTGGCGGAGGCCCTCTCTATCAGGTGGAGGCTGGTCCTGACAGGTGGTACCAGGGTCGGAGACCTCCTGGACTATGCCCAGGGGGCTGGGTGTATCCCTTTGCACTGGCTCAGTGCATGGGGCTCTTCAAACTCTCCAGCACCTACTCCAGGAGGTAACCTTGCACCCTGCTGCTTAAGTCTACCTTGAGCGGATCCTGCGAGAGGGTGCTCCCCACCCCCGCTCTCCCAGCCCTAGTCCTCCAGAGCTTCTTATTGGGCCCTGGCCTCATGAGCCCCCCGCCCACCCCCATCACATACACCAGACCGGCTGCTGGATCTGCAGCCAGCTTGCTTTCGAACTCCACTTCAAAAATATCTGTACATGCTCATGCTCCACACCCTCCACTTCCTCACCCGTGTCTCACCCAGACACAAAATGGTGGGACCTGATTCCACTGGTGGCGGGCAAGGACCGCCACTGGGCCAGTCTGTATGCCACTTTGACCCCATGGCTCACCAGGAACATCAGTTGGCGGCTCCTTCATGAATCCATAACCGGGGGGGGGGGTGCTTGGCATGGTTCACCCCTCACCCTGACACCTGCCCCTTCTGCAGCGTGAGGGAGACCCTGGCGCATGCATACCTAGAATGTGCCAGGGTGCAGCCCCTCTTCCGGCTCCTCCAGAACCTCTTATTGAGGTGCTGGCTGCTTCTCCCCGCAGTTATTTTTAAACGCACTCCCCCCCATGGCCCTACAAAGTTGCAGGATCTCCTCGCCAGCCTCCTCCTGTCCCTCACCAAAGTCGCCATCCACAAAACCAGGGAGAAGAGGTTGGCCAAAGGAAGTCTCTGCAACTGTGGGGCCTATTTCTGGTCCCTTGTCCAATCATGTCTCCGGGCAGAGTTCCTCTGAGCAGCATCCACTGGCTCTCTTGATGCCTTCTGGGGACAGTGAGTGCTGTCCGGATTCTCTGCTCAGTGTCCCCTTCAGAGTCCCTTGTTCTGAACCTCTAACCCACACACCCATCCCTGTTCGTCATTAGTTGTCCCCATAATCAGCTAAATCCGGGCCCAGTGCTTCCTCCCCTTGGGCTGGGGGAGGGATTTTAGCAGTGGGTGGTTTTGCACCCGCCCAGTACGTAAATAGGAGGCAGCTTGGAAGAAAACACAGGAAGTTTGGGCTGGAGGGGTGCAGAAAGTCATGTGAGAGGACATGAGCTGGGGGAGAAGCTCCATACGTCAACAGAAAGACCAGGTGGGTGATTGAGTAACCTCTGTCAGGAAGGTTCCCCCCATAAATCCCATTCTCCTGTGATCCAGGAGGAGTGCATATGAATGAAAGGTTAATTGTGGAAACACTTAGCACTTCTAAAGCACTTTCCATCTGATGACCTCCATCTGATGACCTCAAGGAACTTAAGCAAAAATAATGAAGTAAGCTACATAATGCTCCTCAGAGACAGGCAAGTATGATCCCTGTTTTTGTATGAAGAAACTGAGGCACAGGCTGATTGCCTTTTAAAATCAATAGAAAGGCTCCCCTTGAGATCAAGCCTTAAATGACTGGTGGTCCAATGTCACAATGCAAGTCTGTGATGGGGGTTATTATAAACCCTCAAATCTTCACATTCCTCACTCTGCTTTCAAAAAGGCATGCTGCTTCTTCAGTGCATTGTACTTACCATTTCCTTTATCTAGAAAACAAATGAGTATCTTTGAAGGGAGAAGGGACTTTTAATTGATTACTGAACAGGGTCGGAGGCAAGGGGAAGAAGGAAAACACCCATTTGACAGCAATCAATCAATTCTGATTGGGGTGGGCAGTCTGGGAACCCAGCTGGTTGGGAAATTGAAACTGGACTGGAGAAGAGAAGATTCCTCTTTTGTTTTGCTAAGAAGGCTAGTGTCAGTCTGAGGGCATGGCATGGTGAGCTTTATATGGTCTATGCAGGTGGCTGAGGGAACCAGGCTGCATGGAGCATAAAAGCTTTTGTTTTCCCAGCACAGAAGGCAGGTGGCAGGGAAAAAGGTGAGGCTACCACCGCCAATCAGGGAAGGCCTTGTCTCCCTGAGTCTTCAATAAACTCCACCCGTGGAGATGTTCATGACTGGTACCCTGATCTCCAGTATTGTATCAGACTTATAGACTGCAGACAAAGAAGATGTGTGCATCCAGCAGAGGAGACTCAAGTTGTGAATGACTGTCCAATCTTCACGTGCTATAAAAGTGGTTGGAACAGACGGTGCTTTCTCTGAGGAAAACAGTACTGAAAGAAGCAGGAGTGAATGAATGGGTACTCATGTCAAAGTTAGTGCCAAAGAATTTCTCACCTTTAGTCATTTGTGAGCTAACTGCAAGTGGTATTGAAGTTGAGGGAACCAAATCCTGAAACCCTCGGACCTCAGTTTTGACTTGCACAATGCCGGTACCAATTTGGCAATACGTGTTGCTGACTTACCAGCTGAAGTTTTGCAACTGTCTGGAAAATGATGGTACATAAGCTTCTTCTTTGAGGGTAGTGAAGAGGGAAACCAGTGCCAAGTTCTAGACTTTGAATAGTACTCTTTTCCCCATGGACAGCAGGGGCAATTGACTGCTCCAAAGAGAGCTGCACACCTTTTATAGATCTGGTCTTGGTACAAGGGCTCTTTGTCATCCTATACAACTGATAAACCTTTAATGGTTGGAATGTTAGATGACTACAGTTTTGAGTAGGGAATGGTAGTCTCCTTCCTGGGAAGACTTTCTGAACCATCCACCCCTTTCATTAATCTATCAAAAAATTAAAATTTTGCTTCTTAAGCTTTAAAGAGCATTTGGAGGAAGATTTTATACTTCTCGGGGATATGGTCCTTCCCTAAGCAAAACCAGACATTTAACAAGCCCATCACATAAGGGCACAGTGGCCTTTAGGACAGACTGGGTTTAAATCTTGAGGTCTCTGAGTCAGCCACGAGGCTGGTGGCTCAGCACCAAAGCACCGACAAACTATATGATTTGTTTCCTTTCTTTCTTTGTCAATGGGCTTTAAAATAACTGAGGGAACAACCAACTACAACTAATTACCCTAACAGCTATGTAACCATCTGCTACAGGGAAAGTAGATGGATACTAAAGTTGTTCTGTCTCGCTGACACAAGCAGAAAGAAGGAAATGAATGGTGGTTGGGGACACTACTATTATGCCCTCTGGGGGCAGGCGGGAAAGGGGGAAGGACAAGGGCATGTAACAGTCCTAACACACCCTGCTGGTTAAAAGATTCAGATCTCAGGCATATGGGATGCATGCACACCAAGAGTGAGATCCACATGGACAGACCCTAGTAGTCACTATTACTTCTTCCATTAAGACTAGAAAGAACAGGTACTTTACTTCTTTCTCACTTGCCTTACTTTAATCTAGTAAACCAAAAAGCATTTTGTTCTTTCATTTTTTCCCTCACTGAATACATAGCATTGATTTCTATACTAGCCATCTTTGTACCCCTAATACACCCATCAGAGCAAGACCACTAACATTAACAACCGTAGAAGTTGTAGCATAGACAGTCCTGAAGGGCCTTAATCCTGCAAATATTTATGCACATGAGCAACTTCACATGTGAGTATTTGCAAGATAAAGACCTAAGTCCCCTAATCTTAAACATATGAGCCTTGTCTACACTACTGTTACCACCAATGGCAACCTATAATCACTGCATGTGCTAGTGTAGGTACAGTCCATGGGAAGTAAGGTAACAGATGGTCATTTATATATACTTCCCCATCTCAGGCTCAGTACTGCCAAGCTGAACAATTTAAAGAGGAAGGAAAAATAATGAGGTTTTTTTATCCTCCAAAGAGGGCAACTTCTACAGTTTAATAGGGATTCCTGAATTTTTGAAATTTGAATACAATTTGTGTGTTCCAAGTAAGCAGGCATGAAACACATATGGGCTTAGTACATGTCAAATCCTAGCCAACCACAACATTAAGAATGTTAACTTCAAAACAATTTTATGAACAAAGATTGTTCTAATGCTCTCCTGTTTGAAATGTTTGTGAAAACTCAGTCTGTCTCTCAATCTAAACAATCAGAATGTTTAATAATGTGTCATGGCTTTTTCTTTCAGTTCAAATCAAGATATTAGTAAGATGTTGTAAAAGGACATATGAAAACTGAAAGCAATTACTGACTCTGATTGACTTTTCCCCCTACCTCCGGATTAACAAAACAAGTTTCAATTACACTATCCGAACCCCTTAAGAAATATATTTACTAGCCACAATAGAGAGTCACAGGTTGTGATAGCCTGTTAAAGAAAACTTTAGGCTGCCATAAGAACCTATTACTTTAGTACACCGTCTGATTTCCATTAAAAGTATGTGAATAGTCATAACAGCCTTATCCGTCTATGGATGTTTATGCTAAGCAACTAAGGGTGTACCCAGGAGAAAATTACTAGGAATAAAGCCCACACATCATTTAAGTGTTTACAAAACTAACACAAATACAATAACTTCCCTTCTCTGTTATCGCTTACCATACTGACCTGCTTATTTTAATAAGATAGTGTTTCCTCCCATCTCTTCCTAAATTTGAAATCTCATTTACTGATTTATTTGTTGTTGCATTTTTTGCTTAAAAGGCATAGCAACTAATTGACTTTTCAAGACAGGACGTGATTCCATAATGCTACTTCATTATGCAACACTTTGTATATGTCTGCAAATGGCCTTTTGTTCAAACAACACCATTAGGAAGATCTTTAATGACAATATGGATTTATCCATAAGCATGCTGATATGGACTTAACCTATAGGACTATTACATCAACCAAACATAAAAGCCATTTTATGAAAAATTGCCATTCTGCTTCAATTCTACTTCTGTTATCTGGCATTCCCTCTGGGCCACTAGAGACCTTCAAATCAAAGGTTAATACTGGCATTTATATTTCTACATTTTTGTTTATATGAACATGTAACCGCATAAAACCAAACCTGCCTCATTTCCTCATTCACTCAGTAGTGACAGCAGCTTCCAGCCAGCACTTTATACATGGAAGACAAATGTATTGTAAATGTACTCAAAATATGGTGATGATAATGAGTTAAATAACCTTTTGAGCAGCTGCATTCTCAACCTGCAGAAGTTAAATATATTCAGGTTTAGTTTAGTGTTCTTGACATCTGTGCATTATTCCTCTAAATTAAACAGACATTTTGAGAACTTAGCCCCTCAGTGTTAGTCTCCCCATCATCACTCAGAGAAAGAAAATAAAAGAGTGGCAATTATTCTGCTTTGACTGAAAGCTAATTCCGTGTGACAGTAAAAGAAACCCTAATCCCTGGGTCTATTGTGATAAGTCTTTCCCTGGACTGGTACGAAAGGCAAAATTCATTTACAAATACATCTACATTATAATATCTTTGGTATAATAAATTTAAAATGCATTTACAAATGCACCTACATTTTCATTCCTGATGCAAACTTTCATTTATTTACTGAATCATAGTCTTTGTAAATGCTCCTTCTTCAGTGCCCACTTGAATCATGGAATGAGAGTGGCACAGAGGAGAAAGAAAAGTAATACAACTTTAAGCAGGGTGTTTTCTCTGGAGTGGATTGCTAGATCTTTTGTTTCTACTTCTAACTTTCTGTTCTCTTCTCTGTCCCTTCCTCGCTTAAACTTAAAGTTTCACCTAGTTTGATAAGGAATATCATTATAATGGGGAATTCCATTATAATAAGTAGTATCTTTCAAGCCAGTTTAACTTTAAAAGCACCCACTGCACATGGAGTTTCCCTGCTCAGGGACATAGGTATACAACAGGGGAAAGCAGCAGAGATCACATAGGGGTGGATGAGAGGAAGAGGAGGAGGGAAGCAAAATGAGACAGAAAGTAAAGGAACAAAAAGAGTAAGAGGAGGAGAACTAGCCTTCAGAGAAACAAGCATTGCTTACAAAAACATTTTAATTAAGGGGTGCTCAGGAGCTAAGCAAGGTAGGGGCAGAGAGGGATTGTAGTTTCTCCTTTCTGTAACTGTGCCTCCTCTCCAGCTTTTGAAGTGAGAGCTCCCCCTTCTGTTTCACTCTTTTTTGATCATGGCTGTACTGATCTGAGTCTAGGAGTAAAACAAACAAGCATCTGACAAAGTGGGATTTTCTCCCATGAAAGCTCATGCGATAAATAAATTTGTAAATCCTTAAAAGTGCCATCAGATTCCTTGTTTGTTTTGCTGAACTAGACTAACATGGCTACTCCTTTGGAACGTGTCTCTAGGAGTGTATTTTCTTTCCATTACTGCTCTCTCTCCTCTGCAGACTCCCATACGAGATCTCTCTCACTGAAGATTTTGTCCATTATTATTTTTTCATGAACCGCAAAGTTAAAATCAGATTACATGCCTTTCTCCTTACACAGCTGACTTTGTTACAACATGGGGAACATGCCCACTCTGATCCCCACTAAAACACAGGTCTCATTCCTCTGGCTGGGAACCACTGTTGTAGCCAATGCTTGCAATACCCAGCCATTCACTTTGATGTGACAGAGAGACAGCTGGCTGACTTCTTCAGATAACAAATGGAGATCTCCATTGGCTGACAGGATCAACCCACACTACACATGTAGCCATGTTTGCATCACCAGTCTGTCATTCATCTGACCCAGTTACAATGACTGTGATAGAGCTGTGCCTCTATAGCAGCTTTTTCAAAATATAAACATACATTACCAAAGTTTGCAGATCCACATCTAACACTACGCATAATTATGTTGGTGCATTTGGACAGTTCTTTCATACTGCCTCACAAGGGATATAGAGGGCAAGGACGACAAGCACAGAATGAGGAAGGCAGACCAGTCAAATTGATTGCAAAGGCATAGCAAGGGATTCCCTCTGCAAAGCAAAAACAAAAATGAATAAATAAAAACCTGTGTTCTGAACTGGTTACCAGAAGACAATATGTCCAGGGCAATCCACGGTGGGCTACCACTATTATTGAGGACATGGATGGGGACACATGGTGGGTGGGACACAAACCATTTTTAAAGCAAACCATATCATTAAGTGCTTACAAATTTGATTAAAAGTTGCAGTATGGAATTCGCTGGGTGCCATTTGGTTATCACACATCAACACGAGATTTCACAACAAGCAACATGGGTGGTAATTTATAGTTATGTCATCCAATCTTTAATTATCCTTTTCACCCATTTCTTTTTTCTGTTTTGATTCGCACTAAAAGTCTACTTTTTAAAGTTTCTAAAATGCAATATGCTATCAAATTCAGTTTTCCTCTACAGTACTCAGTCAAAATCCTGTTAGTTTTTACCTTAGTTTTGGGATATTATGAAATAAGTTGTTTCTCTACCTTCACTTAAGATATTAAACCACTAAAGCTTTAAAAATGCTCTTTAAACAACCTAATATGGCAATGAGCTCTGATATCACAGCATCTTCTCATTTGTAGGCTAGCTTTCCCTCCCAGTAGCATTTTGAATGTAAGTATACTCTTACTTAAAGATTGCTGGGGGGAGGTGGGGAAATCACATGATAAACAAGATTCCTGTTTTGATATTTTTGTTTGCTTAGTGATACATACACCATCCAGTAACATTCAGATACGATCTTGAAGGAGTTTCAGTTAAGAAAAAAAATGGTAACGTTTGTGTCTATGAATTACTGTATCTGATCAGTGATCTCAAGTGACTTGGGAATCTCCTTTTAGGCCGTTTAAAATTGCAGTCAAAGAAGCAACTTTAATTTTGCCTTTTCAATATAGATGACTGGTAGCATTCTACATATAAAATTTCAGCAGGCAGTTCCCTAAATTTCTCTTCTAAAAAACATGGTTTGCCTGTGTCACAGTTCAAAAGGGAAGCACCATAAAGGGGCCCCAATACAGAAGTGGCAGGGATCCAATTTTAAAATAAAAATTGGGCACTGGAGGTAGATGACACAAGAATCTCTGTGGTCTGCCCCAACTTCAGTGTGGTTTACCAGTTTGCAATCCTAACTAAAAAGCATGCTTATGTGCTTCCATAAGTCTGTGTGACCTCTTCCAAATGTAATGAGGTAAGCACAAATATGCTTTATACTCAATCTGCTGTCTTCTTGGAGGGGGGGGGGGGGGAGATAAAGGGAAGATCACTATTTAGTAATTGAGCGGGGGTGTAGAAAGCAGTAGGCACTGAATCACTTCTAACAGTAGACTGTAGAAGACTGTCCAACTTGGATCAGAGGAGAGCTCATCTGAAGCCTTTACTTCAGGATATTTGTGGCTCTGTTAAGCTAGAATTTGAATTTTGGTTTTGAAACACAGTCCCCATCTCAAAAGTATATTGATCTATAAAGTGGGAAGATGTCTAAGTGTGTACCCAACATACCCCAGTATAAGCTGAGATCTTTGCTAAATTATTCATTTTAGTGTTAGAACACCCTTTGAATCCACACAAAAATCATTTGTCTGTTTGGTTACTCTGTTACAACTTATTTAGCATCTAGATAGCTTCTCTGAGATTGGGTCTGACTTTGTTAATTGTCCATACAGTGCCAAACACAATCCTTGAGTGGGTCTTCTAGGCACTTGTCACACTGACTGGAGTGGCTCACCTGACCTCAGGACAGACTAAAAGAAAACAAGGCAGACACCTCAAGCTGGTGGTATGCTCTATAATTAATTTCACCAAGCCAGTAACAAATGTGAAGTCCTGGATCACTGTACCAGTCTTACTAGAGTGATAAACCAGCGGTTCTCAACCATTGTGTCAGGACACAAAAGCGACACCCAGGAAGAGAGGTGTCACAGCAAATCAGCAGCTCAGCTTGGAGCCAGTTGGGGCTCCTGCCACCTGCCGCTCTCTGCTGCCTTCAATAGCCACTCCTGCTGCACAACACAGGCCAGGGCCAGGTGAGTAAAGAGACTTAGGAGCTGCAACCCAGAGATCCTGGGCTGGGGTGCACCACCTGCCCCACAAAAATAAACCAAGTCCCATCGAGACAGACCAGCAGGGCACTAGCCTATGCTGGCTTTTTTCTGCCCCTAGCCAGTCCCAGAGTGCTGCATCCTCCACAGTGCTCCCAGTCCACATGCCACCACTATTGGCAGATTGTAGTGTGTCATGCAGGGGAATATCATCTGTCAGATGTGTCACAACGGAAAAAAGGTTGAGAACCATTTCAATAGACAATCCCCTTAGACTTCCCTGCCTATCTTGCTACCCTGACAAATTATATTGTGATAAAAAGGTCATTTAGAAAAAAAAAACCCACCACCACATTAGGTTGCTTCCAAGCCCAACAGTCCAATCACTTATCCCTGACCAACTGGTACTCTAGATCTATGTTTCTCATCCTTTTTGATACTAAGGACTGTTTGGGGCTATCCTAAGCTGTGTGTAAGTTATGTCATGGAACTCTCACGGACCAGTCATTCTGAAACATTGCTGTAGATCTTACACCAAAGAAAGTACTGATAGCCAATTCTATAGTACACTAACTAAAGGTTTATTGGCTACGAAAAGAAAATGAGTTGAGAGGTTAAAGCAGGTAAAATATATACACAGGTGAGTCACAATTTGTATTTCCAAAGGGTGGCAGTGATGTAATAAACTGCTGGTTTCCTAAAAGTCTTTTCAGGGTCCCAGATTGTTACTGGGGATCTCCTCTTTGCATCTGGTAAACTTCCCTGTAAGAATCCAACGGTTCAGAAATGCAGGATCCTTCCTTGAAGCCTTACTTACAGCTTCTTCTCACAGAAAACAAGCTTACAGTACCAATATCTACAAGAGATTTTCCTTTGTGGACGGAGACAGACATATTTTAAGACTTTAACCTGAAATCACCACACACAGTGACCACTTGCTTTGAAATAAACCCTTTTCTGTTAAAGTTCTTCATTTCCATTCCACAAGGCTTCTTTCTCATTTGATGTGCCATTTAGTTACAGCAGAGCCCAGCCTCCGGCCAGGAGCAAGCCAGTCCGGGAGCTGGGCTCTGCTCTCCCACCCTGCCTCCGGGCAGCCCTCCCCACACCTAGGGTGGAACAGCTGTCCCAGGGGAGGAGCAGGAGAGCAGAGCCCAGAGTGGAGGCCGGGTTCCGCCCTGCCCCTCCCCTCCTGGGGGGGAGAAGGGGAAGACAAAAAATCAAAAGCCGGTTCAGGGCGCCACAGCCCCTTGAGCCGGCCCTGTATGATTCATAGTATAATTTTAGAGGAGAAGTAACAATGAGCTACTTAGAAATGAAACATGAAAATAGTAACTAAATGAGGATAGATTTTGAATTGTATTCCTTATCTATTAAGACAAAACATGGCCCAAATGTATGAGTGACACCTTTTATTGGAACAAGTGAAAGCAAAGACCAACAAGCTTTCATCAGACTATGATACTGATTATTTAAACTGTAAGATGCTCAGGCAGTCTTCCTTTGTATCTAAAGTGTCTAGCACACTGTTGCTGCTATAGAAAACATAGGAAAGCAGAGGAAGAAGCATAATATATCCCAAGAGTTGACTGACATTTTATAATTAGAAAAAGATTAAATTAATCCTTACCTAATTAGAAAATTAAACATGTGAGGAGTAAGAGGCAGATGTAAAAATACATTCAAGTTTTTCATGAAAATTTTTTATTGTTCTGATTTTTATTACAGGAGACTTCATTTGGGACCATGCCTTCTTCTGTCTAATGTGCTGAGCTCTCTATGTTAGAACAACAACTACATATTGAAGCAGTGGATCTCATTGTAGTAAACAGGTATAGATATTTGCCAGGTAAAGGCACAGGTATTTGTTAAGGAAGTAATACCGTGCATCTACAAGCCTCAGGTCTATAAAACAAATAGCTTAGTTAAACTAATCAAGGCCTAAGGCACAAAAAGTCTTAGCATAAGCAACTAACCAGTAGTAATCTTAGGCTATGTACACACGATCAGATTAAAGCGCAACATGGCAATTGTGCTATAAAAAACACGTGACCTTTATTGCAGGAGCGCGCGTACACACGTCGCTCCTTGCAACGCAACAGAATTCTTTGCAATATCGCGGTGTAGTGCAATGAATTCTGGGCACCTATCCCACAGTTCAATTTTCCCTCAATCGGCGCTTGAAATCATGGGATGAAGGAAAGGAACGCAAAGCGCCATGGGTAAACTCTCATTTTCCCATGGTGCACTGTGTTCCCCTTGTGTCTTCCTTCTTGCCAATAGCAACTCGCGCCTATTTTCAACAGTGCAGTGATGCACTACTTGCGAGCAATCACAACTGCGACAGCATGGATCCTGCTCTAATCTCCACTGTCGCCTTCAGCATTCTAAATACATCTCGGCTGGTTGCTCAGTATGCAATGAGCTCTGAATCAGATGAGGATGCCAAGGAGCAGGAGCTGATCGATGCCCTGCAGAGCAACAGCACCGCATTGCTCAGCTCCTTCACCGATCATCTGCACACGGTGCAACGCCGTTTCTGGTCGCGAAAGACGAGCACAGAGTGGTGGGATCGCATTGTTATGCAGCTGTGGGATGATGAGCAGTGGGTACAGAACTTTTGAATGCGGAAAGCCACCTTTCTGGAACTGTGTTCAGAGTTGGCCCCTGCCCTGCGACATAAAGACACCAACATGAGGTCAGCCCTAACCATGGAGAAGCATGTTGCAATTGCTGTCTGGAAGATGGCGACTCCTGACTGCTACCGGTCGGTTGCAAACCAGTTTGGAGTCAGGAGGTCCACCGTCGGATTAGCCCTCTCACAAGTGTGCCGAGCCATCAATCGCGTTCTGCTACGGAGGACGGTGACGTTGGGAAATGTTCGTGAGATTGTGGAGGGCTTTGCTGCCATGGGATTCCCTAACTGCGGGGGAGCCATAGATGGCACACATATCCCATTTTGGCTCCAGACCATCTCGCGACCGAGTGCGTAAACAGCAAGGGCTACTTCTCCATGGTGCTGCAAGCACTCGTGGATCACAAGGGGCTTTTTACGGACATCAATGCTGGGTGGTTGGGAAAGGTGCATGATGCCCGCATTTTCAGAAACACTGGACTGTACCAGAAGCTGCAAGGGGGTACCTTCTTCCCAGATCAAAAAATTACTGTGGGGGATGTGGAGATGCCCATAGTCATCCTCGGAGACCCAACAAACCCACTGATGCCATGGCCAATGAAGCCATACACCGGGAACCTGGATCGCAGCAAGGAGAGGTTCAATTACCGATTGAGCCGCTGCAGAATGACTGTGGAGTGTGTCTTCGGCCACTTAAAAGGGCGCTGGTGCTGTTTGTATGGGAGGCTGGACTTGGACGAGGACAACATCCCTGCTGTAATTGCGGCGTGCTGTGTCCTTCATAACATTTGTGAAAATAGGGGAGAAAAGTTTTCCCCAGGGTGGGCTATGGAGGCACAGCACCTCGAGGAAGCATACGAACAGCCAGCCACTAGGAGTATTAGGGGGGCCCAACGAGGAGCTGCTCGCATAAGGGAGGCATTCAGGGAGCATTTCAATGATGCCCTCCCGTAGTTCACTTCAAAGACGCATCAAGTGCACCTTATGAGATTTTCACTGTGTACAAATAAAGCCACTCTTCAAATTTTCTGTTACTGTTTTTATTAAAAGATAAAAACGAGGGGTGGTTGGGGGGGGTTGGAGGGGTTACAGGTGGGTGTAGCTGCGGGTCTCTAAAAAGTAGCTCTGTGAGGGACTGGATGTTGCAGTATACCAGGGGCCTGCAGTATACGGGTGGCCTTCAAATAAATGCTTTGAAGGACTACGGGGTGTGGGAGGCAGACACGGCTGAACTGTCTGGAATGGAGCCCATACATTAATCGCCTGGGTCTGCAGAGCAATCATGCTCTTGAGCAGTTCTGTTTGCTCCTTCATCACGCTTATCAGTTCGTCCCTGTGTTTCTGCCCCCTCTGTTGGGATTCCTCTCTCCAGGCTCGATTCTGCCTCGCGGATGCCTCTGTTGTTTTCATCAGCCCCTGAAACATACCCTCCCTGTTTCTTCGAGCACACCGCCAAATGTTTCTCATGCGGTCAGCTGGGGTAGACACCGGCCTTGTGAAGGTCAAATCTAATAAAAAAAAGAATAATAAAGCTATTGTTAACACATAGCCTAGATAACCAATGTAACTTTCCAGTAGCACATTCCACTGGAAGGTACAAGGCAGTCAATATCCTATGCTTTGCTGAAGCGGACAAGGTACGTCCTAATAGAAACCTTACTGGAGGCTAACATTCTGCACAGGGCACACTGATGGAACCCGATATCTCTCTCCTCAGAGTGCCCCTGCCAGCTAGAATACATATCCTACATGCCACCGGATGCCAGCCTGGACCGTATGCTGCTGCACTGTGTGCTGCCATGGTTCCCAGTGCTGTGCTTTGCAGCTGGCGAGGCAGAGTATCCTTATACGGGAGCATAGACACATTACGCTATCCCATCTAACCTGAGTAGGAGGTTCTGGCAGTACATCGAGGAAACCTTTAGTGACCTAAATACAGATGATTTTTTGACAATCACTGCTTGTGTTGATGCACTTCTAATGAATGCATAGTAAAGAGCATGCACAGCGGGGACCGAGACAGCAAGCACCCCCACCCCGGACAATGATTTTTTAGCAGGAGCCATAGCTGCACGGAAGAGAAACTTACCTGAACCCCCCTCTGCCGCCTCAGAGGACACACTGCAATTCATGTCTTGGGTGGACGTCTCAGCGGGGGTGCAGAAGAGCTCCTGGCTACATGCTGTTATGCTCTCCTCCAGGTCATCGTCCATCTTCTCCTCCTCATCGATCACATCCTCATCCTGCTCGGCTCTGGCATTCAGTGGATGAGGGGGTCCGATGTGTCCACAGGACTCTTTGCAGTGGTTGTGGGGTCCCCACTGAGGATGGCTTTGATCTCCTTGTAGTAGCTGCATGTAGCAGGCGCTGATCCCAAACGGCAGTTTGCCTCCTTCGCTCGATGATAGGTTATTCTTAGCTCCTCCACCTTTGATCTGCACTGCACAGTGTCTCTCTCATGACCTCTCTCGGACATGGCCCGAGAAATTATGCCATATGTATCGAAATTTCGCCTGCTGCCACATAGCTGCGCCTGCACAGCAGACTCTCCTCAGATGCTGATCAGGTCCAGCACCTCTGCCGTGCTCCAAATGGGTGCGTGTCTTCTACAATGGGCTGCCATTGCTAGTGAAGATCGGAGCTACACTCCACTCCATGAGGAAGAGAACAGGAAGTAAAACACAGGAGAAATTCAAAAATCCCGGGAATCGAAACAGGGCGGGGACTGTTTCATCACAGCCACAGAGCGGATGGGGAGAAGACCAGAGAGGACAACTTTGGAATGCTGGGACACTTCCGGAGGCTAATCATTACGCGGTAAGCGTACACACGAGTCGAAAGGCACAACAGCTGTTCCGCATTAACTGCTACCACCCTCGTCGAGGTGGTTTTTGTATTGCGCTACAACTGGGCTGTTGACGCGCAAGAGCCCTATTGCACATGTGTACGCTGTTGTTGGTATCGCGCGGTAATGACTCAATGCACGATAAAGTGATCATGTGTACATGGCCTTAGATCATAAGATAAAATGCTATAACAAACAAATGCGACTAACTTGCTGACAGGTGACCACAAGATGCCAGATCATATCAACTTTGGATCTATTAAATTAGGAATGTCAACAGATGTCCAACTTCAAGCATACTATGGTAACTAATTGATGCATATGCTAATCAACTTGAGCTAAGAGACCTGGTAACCTTTGGGAGAAGGTCATCCCAACATTAGTGGGGGAGGAAATACAGATAAGGAAAAAGGGCTGAAAATCCCATTGAATATACACTAGGCAGAGTGTAAGTGTAACATTTCATAAAAGCTGTATACCAGCCTGTTTGTCTGGGAGATGCCAGGATGACAACTACCAGTAGTGATGACAATGGTGAGGAGGATGATTGAAGATGAGGTCCTTGTGGTTCTGGTTTGTCTGCAAAGGAGGGTGTGAGTATATGGATGCTCAGACATAGGACTTTTTGACCATCTTATACAGTATCTACTTTGCTGTATTGGGAGGGCCTGTGATTTTTGCTAATAAAAATGTTAATGCTAGAATTTCTCTCCTAAATATAGTTGTCTCCTTTGTGTACACTGGGCTTTAAATAATTAGAGCCCTGCACGGATACAAATATGTGGATCCGCATCCAAAAGAAATGGTCTGCGGACATCTGCATTGTATCTGCAGATGTGGATATCCACAGATTTGCAGGGCTCTATTACTATTACTACTACAACTACTAGTAATAGGTCTGGTCACAAGCAAAACCCTGCCAAACCCCCGAATGCTAACTGGGAATGGATACATAGTGGATAGATCGGGCAACAACATGCATTTCTTTATCATTTGGATAGCTACTTGCTTAACCACCTAGCTCTAAAGAGGAATAAAACATAGCTTCAGTTGCTAGAAATCCATTTCAGTCAGTCATTGCAGTCAAGCCTCTCTTATTTTGCATGTATTGCTAGTTTTGTGTAGACAATTGCATAACCCTAAGTTTTGGGTCTAACCTACTTGGTGGTGTCCTTTAACAGGTAGCCCAATTTAAAATCTTCCACTGTCCTAAAACTTGTAATATAGTCTTCCTCCTCTTACCTGTGAACAAAATACAGTCCCCCCCACATTGTCCTTTAACACTAATTGCCACGAGTGTAACAGTATTAAATATTTCTTGCTTCCACTAGTTACTAATTCTAGATGTTAAAAAACAGCAAAAATGGAGAACAAAGTTATCCTAACTTCAGCCAATTACTGCAGCTACTAATTATCCTAATCTTTTTAGAATAATTACTGATCAGGCTACTTACCCAGTTATCAGATCCTTGTAGCCATTGACCTCACTACACTTAGCTATAGTTTAAATCTTTGTTGCTACTAAATACAACTTCACTCTGAAACATACAAAAACACATTAATTACTATGAGGTCCATCCTACAAACACAAATGCATGTATTTTTCCTTGCATGTGTTGTCTCACTGAAGTTAATGTTACTCATATGTGTTTGTACTTTTACTCTGTGGCTATTCTGATCGGATTTGAAAAGTCCTGGTTATATCCTGACATGTTAAAGATCCTGATCTGCAAAGTCCTAGTTATATGACAAGATTAAAATCATACATTTAACTATCAGAAAGTCACTTTAACTAGATAGCATTAAATAGTTATACAAAAATAAAAACAGATGTATGATGGCATTAGGAACATCTTTATTAACCAAAACACTATTACATCCCACAATTAAGAAATATGGAATAGAGCTTATTGCTTTTAATTATGTATTGCTGCAATCCATTTAGAGTTTAAATTTTGTTAATATAGCACATTTAAAATAGCTTCATGCTAGCATCATTTTAATTATGCTCTGAAGCTAGTTTAACCTTACTCCTCCAACCCTGCCCCTCTCCCCCTACACCATAAGCAGCATGTATGGTATGTGTTGAGGAACTCTGACTTCAAACATGTCTTCCCAAGGGACAAAAGACACATCTTTCCAACAACATACAACTGTATATCTCAGTGAGTTGAGCAGCGTAAGTACACTTGAATTTATCACTTTAAATCTCATTGATTAAAAGGCTAACCTTTTGTATTACAGTGAGCAGACTGTACCATTAACTTGTTCATCTCTTTAAGAAGCTATTGAATTTTTCATCATAAGTATCTGTTAGCAGTGGCTTGGACACTAAAATCAGAACACATCCCTTTTTAAAACTGGTGAGCTTCTCTGCCACCCTAAGCAACAGAGTTAATAAAAGGAAAAAGAGCCAACATTGTACAGAACTAGTTCTGTGCACATTGCTCTGAAAATTGTGCTAGATTTCAGTCTTTAGGACAAGAGTAGAGAAATACCAAAGACATTTACAAAACACACCTGAGAAATCCCAATTCAATGTATGCACATTTCTAAAACATATTTAGAGACTGAATACTGTAAGAGAATCCAGAGGTCTGAATACTGGATAAGTAGTAATGAAAGCTACAATACAATATTTATTAATACCCAAGCAGATTCCATCCAGTCCTTAACTGCCCCAAACCCCCAGCTCCAGCAGTTCCCCTGGCTGGCTCCCACCCTCCCTTTACTTACCACATTGCAACGCTAAGGAAAAAAAACACCACCCAGCCAAGTAAGTCAGGGAACTTGGGACCCTAGGCTGTGGCAGCTGGTCTGGGGTCCCCTATATGCAGCTCTAGGGGGCTGGAGGAAGGGGGGATTCACAGATCCCAGCTTTGTCCTCCCTGACTCCTTCAGGACTGAAGGCAGTTTTTCAGCCTCAGCCCCTTCAGTGGGAAGCCTGGGGGACAGCCCTCTCCTTCCCACTCCAAAACAGTCAGTTCTAGCGAATGAAGCTCAGCCCTTATCACCTGCTGATACTCACGCACACTCAGCTCAGCTGTGAGTGACTGTCAGGCAGCAGCAGTCGCTCACAAGAGCAGGGTTTGGTGAGGGACCACCCAGTACCCCCTCAGCATACCACTGCAATGAGGCCTATGTGTGCGGACCAATGCTACCCTGCATAGAGAAGATTGCAGCAAAGGATCTTAGTTGCATCTCTCCATAGAGAGACTTCCTCCTCTCCCTGACTGGTGCAGTTGCAGTATAGCCATGGAAGTGCAGGAAAAGCCCAGTATTGGATCTGTAAGGTCCTTACAAAGAACAGAGCACTCTATAATAGAGGAGAGCTGACTTGGCTGACAGGTTTTGTTTGTTCTGTATTAAAGGACTAGCTAGTTCAACAGTATTCATGTTCATGACTGCTAGTATTCTGCACTTCTGCCACTGCTAAAGAAACAAGTTAAGCTAAAAAAATATTTCAAGTATTTATACTTCACCATCACAAAATCCAAACAATCCAGAAAAGCAATAACCCAGAAAAACTAGTCGCTTTCCTACTGTTGACATTAAATTATAGCAGTTATACTTTATTGGTACAGAATAGCATTTGTTATATTTGGTTAAGTTAAAGTTGTGTGAGTCACACACAGGAACTAGCTGCAGAAGATGGAGCAGCTGGCAGGGAGCCAGGCATGGCAGAATGCCAACCCAGAGATCTGCCCAGTGATAGGTGGTGCTGTGCGCAGCGGTAGAGCGCCGGGTGGGAAAAGCAAGTTAAGTGTCGTGTGTAAAAGCTGACTGGTGGGAAGATTCTGGGGCTAGGATTGGTCAGTGAAGTGGAATAAAACTCAGAGGACAGAGGTGGGTACGGTGCTGCCCATCCTAGTGGCAGAGAGAGTGCCGGTTATTTGTGTGGCGTTGGATCGAGGACGAGAAGCAGAGGGGCCTAGAAGATAAGTTCTCATCGGACCAGGACAAGAAGTCACTGCTACCTTACTACGCCTGGAGTCCCTGGTCTGCTGAGGTTGATTGTAACCAGCTCTCCAGGAAGGAGAGAAGAACAGTAAATATAACCCACTAGACCAGGGGCTGGCAACCTTTGCTGACCCCTGTGCCGGCCCCTCCTCCTTGACCCTCAGCTGGTGCCGACGGCCCATTCATGGAAAGAAGCCACCTGGAGAGGCTCCTCTCCGCAGTGTGCCTGGGGACCCCCCTCCCGTTACCTGGAGTGACTCCTTTTGGTGGTGGCACACCACAGAGAGGAGCCGGTCTGGGTGGCTTCTTTACATGGTAAGCCTGGGGCATGGACGTGGCAGGGACCTCCGCACTGCGGCCACCCCCGAAAGAAGCCACTTGGAGTGTCTTTTGGTGGCAGGAGTGGCAATTTCTGTGGCCCCACAGAGGATGCCGAGTGCCGCTCCAAATGGGCTCGTGTGCCACTGTTGACACGCGTGCCGGGGGTTGCCTACCCCGCACTAGAGGGACCCAAGAGTTAAGTTACCTCCTAGTCCACAGTGTGGTGTTTAACTGTTTAAGGGTCAAATCATTTTAAAAGGGTTCCTATACTTACCTTTGAGGTCAGGTGTTTACCTCCAATACTTGCCTTTAAAATATATGTTTTATCTTGAAATAAAACTGATTCATGTTTATAAATTGGCTGTGACTTCTCTCTCAATACCCCCATGAAAGATACAGCAGGGTCAAAAAGCCTGAACTGCACTTTTTGGAACACTACCTCTTTACAGGCCCTAGATGTTCCCTTTTCATGGAGAGGGTTGAAGGGAGCAAATATGGGCACAAAGCCTCACATAGTGCAGAAATAGAAACATACAGCTTTTCCACATGGCCAGGGCTTCACAAGACTTGCAATCTGCAACATGCTCTCTCCCAAGACCCCATGGGTTTTCTATTAAAAAAGTCTGTGTGGAAATCAATGCATTGACTTCAGCTCTGCATCTGCAATGCTTGATGTGAGAGTCTGTTCTATACACATGCAGCCAGGAAGGTCAATAGGAGCATGACTCTATAGGAGAGGCCACTCAGCATTCTTGAAGGAAACTGGCTTCTTATACAGAAGTCACATGATCTGCAAACTTTGTCTGTGAATCCTTTCTTGTAGAGAGGCTCCACACACACTTTTTCTTTCTAGACGTTTAATTAAATGCAGAAACATTAAATCAGGCACACAAGAGTCAAGACAATTTTAGAAGTTAAAGAGGTTTGGCTACATGGTTCTCACGTAATTCTTTCCATTCAGTATATCTTTGCTAATATAAATCCTAATACCGCTGTTAATGTTTACCAGAAAATATACTGAGTCTGAATTAATACTGTGTTAGAAACTAACCTTTGGAATTGTCTGATTTGGTGCTTGATTTGAATCGGTTTTTTGTAGTTGAAAATAATAAGCATGTGCATTAAAAACTCTTATGGGTAAAGTTTTTAAAACTGGTTTGAGGACTGACTTAAACCCAGATAGCTAGAAATATTTTCATTTGTGAAAAAAGTAGCCGATGCCTTATGGAAACCTGTGACAAGAGTTACTTAATACAAAGAAAATGGAAGTACAGTTATGATTGAGATATCAAATCTACTGAAGCCAGGGACTTTAAAGTTAAGGTTTTTTCAGCAACTACACCTCCACCTCTTGCATGCACATATTGGTTTCATTTCCTGGTAACACCACTCTGGCTAACTTGACATACTGTTTAGAAAATGTTATACATACATATACATATGTTTTCATCAAACTTATCAGAACTAAGTGTTCTCGAAAGAAGACAAATTGTGGAAATTTTCAGCCTGAAAGGATTATAGTTGGTGGTGAGTGACAATGGAATGGGATTTTGGATGCAAATGCTTTATCAAGTTTAGCTATTGTATTAACACAAGTAAATAATATATCATATATTTTTCCATTTCTTTTCCTTCAGCTATCGGCTAAGGAAGGCTACACAGAAAATGCATTGACCTTGTGACCCACCTTTCTCTGTGTGTATATATACAGGTAACATGCCACATTTTCCATTTCATGCATTTGATGAAGTGGGATTGTGCCCACAAAAGCTTATGTGATAAATAAATTTGTTGGTTTTTAAAAGTGCCACAAGACTCCTTTTTTGTCTTTCTATAAAAGTTAATCCATTCTTACTATTTACTCCCAATCTCGCCATTATGGGGCTGTACCATTATAATGGAAGCATATTATTAAGTCATCTTTAAATCACCTTTTGCAGCCCATCCTGGAAGTCACCACTTTAGTTACCATGTTCAGCAGCTACTTCCCTTTGATGGACACTTTGAGATTGCTAAGGGGATGAGCCATAAGCAGAAGCTAGGAATATGGAGATCTAGAGAGTGGACCAGTTGTGGTGGTTCGTCTTTTCAGGAAGAAAGGTGGCACCTTATTTTAATGAAGGACATATTAGACTTCTGCTTTAAAAAAGAAAAAAATGCAGTTCTGGATCCAATCAATCTCCCTTCAAAACTCTTCTTTTTGAAAAGTGAAGCCGTGATGAAGAACACTGGAAATAGTCCTTCCTTTGCCGTGTCCTGTTAGCCAGTGTTTAGCAGTGGTGACCCACAGAGCATATGTGATTGGCACACCTTTTACAAACCCGCTGACCAGGCCTGATGCTCCTGGTTTGAAATCAGAGTTTTCCTTCACCCAAGTGAACCACCTGCCCAAGAGAGGCATAGAGAGAAGAAATGTCCTGCCCAAGGTCACCCAGCAGGTCAGCGGAAGAGTCAGGAATTGAGCACAGGTCTGCCACATACCAACCCCATAGCTGCTCCATCATACCAAGTTGCCTTCCCCAGCACTGAAATAGGAGTATAATAATACCTAGCTTGTATGTAGCACTTTTCATTAGTAAATCCCCAAGTGCTTTGCAAAGAAGGAAAGTATCATTATACCCATTTTCAGGTTGGAAAACTGAGACACAGGAGGCTGAAGAGATTTGCCCAAGGTCACTAAACAAGCCAGTGGCTGAGCCTGCAATAGAACCTATACCTCCCAAGTGCCTGATCAGTGGTCTATGAACTAGGAAACACTGGCTGCACAGCCTCACTGGCATGCAAGACTGAAAACACTGAAGATCGTGGGGCAGTAAGTTATTCTTTCTTTTGTTATTTCAGAAGGCCCAAATGCCACTATTCTATTCTGGGCATAAACCTACTCTTCCGTATTTGTAAACTAATGCATGCAGTGATCATTGCTGCCTCAACAAACCAAAGTCTTTGTGGCATAGTTAAAACCATTTTAGCAGGAAAATAATCTAGGATATAATTTTAGGATGAGATCTGGCTGCTGAAACAAAACACTCTTTTAACTCCTGTTCGTCTCTTTCCACAACTACCTGACTGTTGGATAGTCTCACAGTATATGAATCAGGGTTCTTTTTCTTTGTTAAAATGCCAACAAATATCAGAGGACAAAGCCTTTATCTTGTGCAACCTCTGTGACATCCTATATATTTTGAATAAAATTGTTCTTTGTACCAGGCACAATCTGAGATCCACAAAAGACTTTTAAACATTGCATAGTACACTCTGCCACTGGAGAGCAATTATATGAATTCAAAGAAATTTGGAGCCCAGTTCTTGATACATTTCGATAAAAAAAATCTTGAGAAGAATCAAAAAAATGCCAGCTTTCCATTCTACCTAATCCTTCCTCTTTTTCTCTCCCTCTGCCCAGGTCCCCTCCACTTCCTATTCACATATTTCTTCTCCTATTTTATTAGTGTTACCCCCACCCTACCTTAACTACTATATCTCAGTAGTTTGTCTAGTTTTGTACTGTGTGGTCTTTTTCAGTTGACTAATTCTCCTGGAGATCCTGTGACGCATACTGTGTTTGGAAACATATCCAAGCTGTATGTCATTTATTTGCCTTTTTGTGCTTTTCATTGTTCACTGTTTTATGAAAATCAGCTGAAATTTTAAAAAAATTAGGTTAGTCAGATACTGTAGTAACAGGTGATGTATAAGTACTTAAGCTAGACAAAAAGAAATGCCTGGAATACTCATATTTCCTTGACATCAGTTAAATCTGGGATGCGCTGAGGGCCAACTGAGGAGTGGGCCTGCTATCAGGCCCCGTCACCTCCACCACCTGCCCAGACCTGCCCCCCCGCAACACCCGTCTCCTCCCTGTCCTCACACCAATGAAAAGCACGACACACTGTATAACAGTGTTCAGGGTTTTTATTCAGAGGGGGAAATAGGGGTTGGGAGCTGCGGGGATAGGGAGGTTTGGGGGGAGTGAAGAGGGTCGGGAGGAGGAAGGGGGGTCAGGGAGAGTGAAGAGGTGTCAGGGGAGGGGCCGGTGCTAGTGGCCTCTGGAAGGCAGGTCCCAGGCTTGCAGACGTCCGCCCCGGGTCCTGGCCCGCCGGCAAGGAGGGCTGCCTCTGGGGTGCAGGGCGGGCCCCTGAGGGAACAGGCTCTCCTCCAGGTGCTCCAGGGACTGGGTCTGCCATTCCATGAGGTTGAGCATGCGCATGAGCAGCCTTTGCTCGACCCTCCGGTGGGCGTCCTCCTGCTCCTGCGGCGCTGCCAGGCGTGCCTCGGTTCGCTCGCTGATGCAAACCAGGTCTTCAAGGAGCTCGTCCCGCGAGTGACGCACCCTCCTTCTCCTCATGATCAGGCCTGGTGGGGCACTGGGAGAGCCGCATGTCAAGGGCGCAGGGGCTTCTGGGGAGAAGCAGAGAAGAGAGTCTCTCATTAGCTGGTGCGGTGTGCAGCCTGACAGCAGCTGCTGTCCCCTGACCATCCCCCTGCTTCCCACTCCCTGTCCTTTGGGACAGGGACCCCTTGGTACACGCTGGCATGCTGGGCTGCCCAGATCGGGTGCAGCGCCCACGGTGGTGAGCTGCAAGCTGCCCTGACTCGGGGGTCTCTCCTGAGGCCATGTGCCACTGGTGTCGGGCACATGCTGTCTGGCCTTGGTGCTCCCGCCTACGGTCCCCACACCCCAACTCCAGACACGCCATTGCACCACTCGCTTCTGGGTTCCCCCCACCCCTGCCCCCGCCATGCAGCCCCCAGCCCCTCTGCCCCTGTGGAAGCGCCTTCCCCCCCTGACCCTGCCTGTCCCTGGGCCATGTCCCCCTGCAGTCCCTGTCCCACAGGCATGCCCAGCCCTGCCCGCAGGGAGGGAGGAAAGGAGAAAGGGAGGGAGCATTCACCAGCAGGTGCAGCAGGTGTTTGGCGCGATGTCCCCTCGCCTGGGTCTTCTTCAGCGGGGGGAACCTGCCCCTCCTCCTCCTCGGTGGCAATGTCCGCCATCGGGATAGGGATGAGCTCAGTCTGGCAGCTGGCTCCGGGGCTGGCAAGGTGCCCTCCTGCTCGGCGCTGGCCTCCCCCTGTCCCAGCACCACCGTCTCATCCCCCAAGCCCTCCTGGTCATCGTCAAGGGAGGGGGCTCAGCAGAGTTGATGGTGTGGGCTGGGAGGCTGCCGCTCTCCTGCCCCAGAAAAGCATGCAAGTGCTCATAATAGCAGCAGCTGGTGGTGGGGGCTGCCCCTGTCCGGAGCATCGCCTCCCGGGTCTTCTGGTACTCCTGCCGCAGGTCCTTGATTTTCACCTGGACCTGCTGGGTGTCCTGGGTGTGGCCCTTGCAGCCAGGGCCTAGGAGATGGAGGCATACACCTCCTGGTGGCAATGGCTGCCTCGCAACTGAGAGCTGACTGCCTCGTCCCCCCATATGGCCAGCAGGTTGAGGATTTCCTGGTGGTTCCAGAATGGGATCCACCTGTGGTGCTGGCTCTGCTCTGTCCTGCTCCCAAGCAGCAGGTCTGGGCAGCTCTGGGGAGCAGGATGGTCAGGGGTGAGTCCTGGCCTGTGGTTGACCAGGGCAGGCTCTTCCTGTGCCAGGAACTCTGGGAAGGAGGTCAGGGAGGAAGGTCTGGAGGCCAACCTAGAGCTACTCTGTGTACACTGGCTTAAGTTGACTTAATAAGGTTGACTTGAGCGTTAAGTTGACCGAAAAGGAAGTGTTATTAAGTCGACTTAACTTTTCCTTAAGTTGACTTGAGGAACTGCTTAAGTTGACTTAAGGAAAGCCCAGTGTGGACACAGCATAGTTTCAGTAGACTTAACCCTCCTTAAGTTGACTTAATTTGTAAGTGTAGACGCACCCCTAGAGTATACAGAAAAAAGAAATAGAGGTATTTGAAAGTCTCACAACAGCTAGGTGTATTTCAATAATCTTATTATTATTTGTATGTTGAAATCCCAGTCTGGATTTATATTCAAATTGTGCTAGATACTATGACTCTCAAGGAGTTTCTCCTCTTTTTTGAAAGGATGCAGTTTTAATGCTTTGTTGGCTGTGAACCTACAATAAAAAAATTAAAAAACCATTGCATGTATTGAGTCGAATTCTATTTCCCATTACCCAGTACAAATCCAGGTTAAGTCCTGCAACCATTATGCAGACTTCTGCATTCTCCACCCAAATGACCAGGATTAGTCCTCTTGACTCTGACCCCAATCTCTGTAAGAGTAGCAATATGCCTCATAATAATTCATTGCTTAAGTTTTAACAATAAAACAGTGAGGTTGGGGTGACCTGCAATTAATTTTACTAATTCCTTCAGATTGGCTGTCCAGTGTTACATATACTGATGTAACTCTCTTCCAAAACAAAACAACTCCTTTTCTAATTGCTTTTTTTGGGCAGTGGCTTTTCCCCTCCCTCTTGGTAAGCAGCACAACAGCCCTGTCAACTTCTAAATTATATGACAGTCATTTAAATGTTTGATAAATTAAATTAACCAAGAGTGCTATATGGAATGTGGCATGAGGACCAGTTTGACAGAATTTTTCTTTCAATCCTAGCTGTAGGTGTAAAATGCAAGAACAGGCATTTCCTCCTGTATATGTGGCCTAATTCAGTGCAGTAGAAATTTAAAAGAAAGGTGAAACCAATTCATGTGTTTACATGAATTGTATCTGCTAACATTCAGAAGTCAATCTTTCATTATATATGGAAGACAATATTTTATTTATAAAAAGAATAAACTTTGATCCTTTTTATATACATTTGTATAAAAAGGAACCTCTGTAGAAGTTCCAGAGATAATTCTATAGTAGTTCCAAAAGTTTCTTCAGTTATGGGAAAAGTAAGGGTCTTGGCCATATTAAGTTCAGTAGGCAAAACATAGTAAATTCTAAATGCCACCCAAAGCAGGGATCTGAACCCAGGTATTTTGCCACCCTACGTTATTGGTTAAGTGTAAAACTGAAAAAGGAAAATCTATATGCAGCAAAAGACAAAAACGTGCCCAAGAGTAGTATTTGATCTTTTGATTTTCATTGAGTAATAAAGCAGACACATCACATAATTTGATATTACCAACATTTCTCCCATTCTATAAGTGGAAAAAAATTAACAACTTCCTCATTTGTCTTTACTGTGCCCTGTGTCTCCAAAAATCTGGTGGAGAAGCTATTTAGTAGGGATGTGGATTTTCAAGAGAATTGTTCTCCCAAGTCAGAAAGCTTTAAAATCCCACTCTAAGTTATTTCTAGCAAATATGCTATAAAAATCCATCTTCAGAAATACATACATATATGCACACACACTCCATCCCTCCCCGGATATCATATACGCTCTGACCACACTAAGTCATGAAAGAGAGGCTACTCTGCAATTACAGGTCAAAAGTGTTAAGATCAAGTTTTCAATCTACAACAGATAAGAATGTGAAAAAGCCTTAAAATACGTTCCACAGAGCAAGCTTGACGCTGTGAACTGGGCTTGTATTAGGTTGGGCATAGTACCTAAAGCAAGTCACCCCACCTAACTGCCTCTGTTTTAGGAATAATCTACCATGTGTACTCATAAGTAATTATCCTTTCAAATTCCAAAGGGGTAGCCGTGTTAGTCTATTGTAGAAAGACAACAGAGTCTTGTGGCACTTTTAAAGACTAACAGATTTATTAATTGTATGAGCTTTCGTGGGAGAAAGTGTCTGACGAAAGCTCATACAATTAATAAATCTGTTAGTCTTTAAAAGTGCCACAAGACTCTGTTGTCTATCCTTTCAAAGTTATGCAAGGAGTTTGTAGTAATCCAGTGGTTGCCTAACACCTTTTTCAAGAAGCTCTCACACCTCCATTCTTTGGAAGAGGACTTTAATAGTCAGCAGAGGGAATGTCATGGATTAGAGCAAGTTCCAAGGTTCTCAAACTAGGGGGCACATGAGAAGCTTTTGGAGGAAAAAAAACAAAAAATACTTACTACACACATTTAACCCACAGCAATGAATAACTAGCAAAGCTGATTCCTCCAGACATATCAAGTCCTCCGATGGTGATGTGCATTTTGACTGATTTCTGTTAAGCTTGCATAGCATTATACAAAGTCATTGCCATCTGTAGATTAATTCATTTGCTACAACAGTGTGCACATTTAATTGTAAACATACACCACAGTCATAGTTTTGCTTTTACTCTTATTACAATGGATCGTTGGCTCATTTGTGCAGCGGAAAGAAAACCTCAAGTGAAAAACAGAAGAACCTGGAACTGACTCAAGTGAAGCTCCGCCACCACATATATTGCTAGATGGACATTGGCAGCAATGGGGCGGAGGGGAGCGCTACACTGCTATAGACAAAAAGAAGGGGGGCACAATCAAATAAGTTTGAGAATCACTAGGCTAGAGAAAACTCCTCTATGTCCCTGAAATTCCATAATTCCATTAAGGTTTTGCTGAGAAATCAGTGTTAAATCACCATTTCCCTTCTGTCAGTTGTGTTAATCAGGAAAGTTTGACAGCATGCCAAAGTAATAACTGAACACAAACAGTCTAATGAGCTGGGCCTGCACTACACCAAAGCAGCCAGCAGCAGCATGTGTTGTCTGATCACCATATGGGGCAGAAGCTCCCTCACCAACAGGAATAGAAAAGAGAGAGAATGAAAGCTGGTGTTTCCCACGCCTACGCACATAGCCCCAGCTGCCCATCCCCCACTCTAGGATAACAACCTTCTCTTGTTCCCAGCTAATGGAACTCACCATGTTGCTAAGGCTGTATGGCAATACCAAAGGTTTAGAGTTCAAGCTGTACTGATGATGCAAGATAAGGAGGCTGCTATAGCTATACATCATAGAATTTGTAGTGAATACTGTCTTCTTTTGAACAGATATGCTATGCTCATTTTAAAAATAGACTACAAATTAGAAATGAATCAGAGCCTGAAACTTAAAAGCTATTGTTATGCTCTTTTTTATTCACCTACTATATATGTACACTATGTTTTATAAAACATGAAGTCTTAACTTAGGTTGTTTCTCCTCTCTTAACTGTTCACAACTTAAATGCCAACTCAAAGATATTGTGAAATTACAATATTCTGATCACGACTTTACCTCTGATAAAATTGTTAGTATATTTAAAAGGACAACAAACACTGTTTTCACACAATAATCACTTAGGGTGTGCCTACACTTCTAAATTAAGTTGACTTAAGCAGGCTTAAGTTGACTTAAATTTACTCCACGTCTACACTGGGCTTTCCGTTATTCGACTTAAACTGCTCCTTAAATCGAATTAAGGAAAAGCTAGTTTGAATTAATAACACCTCGTTATAATTCAAACTAGTGTCTAAGTCAAAGTCAACTTAGCCAGTGTAGATGTCCTAAGTCGACTTGGTCGACTTAGGGCAGGGGGGACAAGGGAGCACCGCATGGCTCCCTGGCAGAAGGGAGCCACTGTGGCTCCCTTGTCCCCTGGGGAGCCCCTTCTCCCCAGACCCGCGGCTTCCCTGCCAGAGGAGCTGCGGTCCCGGGGAGAAGGGCTTCCCAGCCAGGGCTCCAGCGGGAGGGGATCCCCCACTGGAACCCTAGCTGGAGAGCCCAGGAGGCGGGCAGGTGGTCCTGGCAGAGCCAGCCGTGCATCAGCTGGCTCTGCCGGGACTGAGAAGCGGCGGGACCCCCGCGGGTCCTGGCAAAAAGGAAGCTGGCTGCTCCCTTCTCTCCAGGACCCCCGCAGGTCCCGGCAAAAAGGGAGCTGCCATTTCCTTTTTGTCAGGACCCGCAGGGGTCCTGGAGAGAAGGGAGTCCTGCAGTCCCTTCTTGCCAGCACTGCTCAGGACCTTTTTGCCAGGACCCGCAGGGGTCCCAGGCAGAGGGGAGCCGCTGGCTTCTTTCTCCCCAGGACCACTGGGTCCCAGCGAGAAGGGCTCCCTTCTGCCCAGGACCTGAGATGTCCCGAGCAGAAGGGAGCTGAGTGGTCCGGGGCTTGCTGTCTCCCTGAACCTAACTAGTCGACTTAGAGAGTCTAGTACAGACACTCTAAGTCAAGTTAGTAAGGCCCACTTTAAGTCGACTTAGGAGTCCTGTGTGGACTCTCTAAGTTGACTTATTAAAGTCGACCTAAATCCCTAAGTGTAGATATAGCCTTAGGTAGCTATTAAAGATGCTACCCACAAAGTCCAGGGGATATTCCCCAATACCAAAGTTTATCCAACACCATCTTTTGTGTCCTCATTAACCACATAATCGCAAACACCTGTCATTGTCAACATTGCTAAAAGCATTGTTAAAAATTGGTAATGACAAAGAATCAATATATGGATTGTCAGCAAATATTTCCTAGTGCCAGGTAAATGTTTAGTTATATACCTATGATAGATTTCTACTCGGTTGTTTTCAAGAAAATTACTTATGTATGCCAGAGTTTTCACATAGGTCTGACAAACTAATTTTGGACTTGATGCAACAAATGAGAGCAAAAAGAGTAGGAAAAGATGGAGGAGAGAGAAATTACAGTTCATTTAATTTATTATATACACTAGATGAATTGAAATGGATGTTTCTTTTTTTTAAGTGACCATTAATGTAACAGGCACATGCCTAATGTACAGATATGGTAACAAACAGTATTCAGCCATAGCTAGCTCTAGTTAACTCTTATACATGCTACCTATTACTAAAAGCTTTAATGTAATCATAGGCCTTGTCTACACGATCACTGTATTGCGCCTTAAAACTCATTAAGGTGCGATAACAAGCACGGTGTACATACGTGCAAGGGTGATGTTGCGCGTCAAGCCCCTTGTTGTAGCGCAATCCAACAACCACTCAGACGAGAGTGGTAACAGCTGTTGCGGATCATCTGTTGCACGTTTGAGCTCGTGTGTATGCTTACCGCGCAATGATTGGCCTCCGGAAATGTCCCAGAGTGTCAATCAAGGCCACTCTGGGACATCGGAGCTGTCAACTATGTCAATTTCACTGCTCAAGCTGAGCAGAGAAATTGACATATATGCCGAACCCCTGGACTGTGCTGGGGGGCTGCCTCGAAGGGGAGACAGCCCCCCAGCACAGCTCCCGGGGTCCGGGTCTCGGCAGGAGCCGCGGCGCTTTAAGCGCCGGGGCTCCTGCTGAGAGCCGCCCCAGCTGGGGGATCGGGTGGCGGCAGAAGTGGCAATGCAGCACCCCCGCCACCGGAAGCCCTGCTGCTGGGCTAGGGGGCTGGCTGTGGGCAGTGCATGGTGGGACAGGTGCCCACTATGCACTGCTCTTCTTTCGCAAAGGAGCATTCCAACGGTGTATGCTCCTTTGCGAAACAAAGAGCACGTGTGTACATGGGAAAGCGCTATATTTATAGCGCTTTACTTGTCCCGCAATAACTTATTGCGGGACAAGTATTCTCGTGTAGACAAGGCCATAGGCTGGGCTCTTCCAAACCAAAGCGTTTTGCTCAAACCTGTGCCACTAACATTTCAATAATCTTAACAGTTCTCTCCGTTTGCTGAGTAGTCAGACAATTTTCACATAAACTGATGCAAGTCTGACTGATGCTGCTCTAACTAACACACTCTCACTGGTAGCTACATCAGCAGCAGTGAAACTTATGTCAATTAGCGGTGTGTTTTTTCACACCCCAACTGACAAAATTTTACTGACAAAAGTGCTATTGTAGATATAATCTAATACATACTGAAAATTATAACATCTATGAAGTGTAAGGGAAACAAGGCAGCACGGTTCTGGTGACACAGCAGACTGCGGCATCTAATGGAAGTGTCAGACAGATGCCATCCAATTCCCAGTTTGATTCCTCTCAAAAAGGTGAGTGAGGATGGCATTATGTTTCATGTTTGTGTCCTACTGACTCCAGGGCAGATTGCTCAGTTTAAATGTGTTCCTTCCCTCCAGCCCCTACTGTCACTTTATATGCAGGCCTTATAATAGATTCTCTATGTTGGGAGTGTAAGAAATCACACTTGGCTCTTTCCATCTTACACATCAACAATAAAAAGAATCTGCATGCCAAATCAAGCCCTGAACTTAGACCTGCACAATCCCCCTGCAGACGAATTGGGTTGCACCAACAATTAACTGAGGGTGTAAGTTGAAGACAACAGGGTAGCATAGGTGTGACCAAAGGCATTTGTATTCCCTAAATTGCTGGTGATGTTACATAACGGTGGGAGTAGGGAGTGAAACTAGCAATCAGTTGATTCAGGATAGGACACTAGATGGGGAGTGGCTCTGACTTGCTTCTTTCCTAACTACCTACCAGCTGGATCCTGCTCACATGCTGAGTCTGACTGCCATATTTTGGGGGCAGGAAGGAACTTCCCCCCAGATCAGATTGGCTGAGACTCTTGGGAGTTTTCACCTTCCTCTACAGTACAGGTGGGCAAAATACAGCCCGCAAGTTGGATCCGGCCCATCTAACTTTTCTGTCCAGCCCGCCATGACTCCCAGCAATTGTGGAAACTACTAGAATCTTCCTCCACGCAGGGCCATATCTATGAGTGGGCCTGGGTGGTCACCCACTTGAAAGCAGGCCCATCCAAGCTCTGCTTAAGATACCTTCAACTAGAGCTTTCTTCACTGGTGGCTTCCCAAACTTCCTGCTTCCAGTCCAATGACTACAAGAAGGAAGTTCAGGAAGCAGTTGAATGTAAATTGTAAGTAAAAGTTTAGCATTAGTGTTATTACAAATTTTAAAAGCATTCACAAAATGGTTTGCAGCATGAATTGCCTCCTAAGATAAGCCTTGGATAAATGTGTATTCAGCTAATTGTTATTAAATGTAATTACTTTGTTGTAGAAAGAACATAAATGTTCTTTATATAATAGATGAGGAAATTTCATTAATATAGTAGAAATGTGCAGCCTGTGACAACTTGCCAAAATTCATGGCGTTGCCCCCCTGTGAAAATTACTGCTCACCCCTACTCTGCGGCATGGAGCACAGTGTTACCCAGGGTTCTGCCAGCTCATAGCTTGTGGTCCCTTTACTTAGTGCTAGGAGGTGTCAGGAAATAAGCAAATGGAGACCTAGCCATTCAAGTGATAGATGGACTGCTAGAAACAGTGTAACTCAAAAGTGCTCTTCCTACAAAGCTATACTTTTATTTAGGCTCAAGCACTTACACAGGTATAACACCCCAACCCTCAACCCTTAATTACCTAGTCTGGGGTGGCTTTGGAAGGGAAACAGCGATGGCTTTCCAATTGGCATGATCTTCCAGCTGCTGCTGGAAGATCCAGAAGCTGCATCCAAGAGATCCCAAAGAGTCCAAGCCTCTTCCCTGTCCCCTATTTAACCTTGTTAGTCAACAATAACATGTCAAGAAAGAAGAAAAAAGTTTCAAAAGCTAGACCTAAAGTCACAAGAGTACTTAATTAAGCAGGTGTGTTTCTACAGAATCTATGTAACTTCAGGCCCAGACAAACATCTCCCTGAGGGCATGCATAAATAAACTTACTCGTCTTTTCCTGAAACACAGATCCCAGCACACCCACCACAGTATCACGGAGGAGGTGCAGGGTTGGGCAAAAATTGAGCAAGAGGGAGTCTTCCCCTCCTGGTTTAGCCATACCAAGGCTGCACAGGCTTGCAGAAAGGCCTACCAAGTTTGTTCCTGGGTTAAACATGAAAATATTGGAAGTAAGAATATTTTTATTTTTCCTTTAACTCATGGAAGGTTCAATCTTTGGATTCAACTCACAATACCACTTTTAAATGGTAGATGATTATATTTGCAATTCATATTGTTTATGTCAAGAAATATATACAAAATGTCATTGTAAACTAGTTTTAAAAATATTCAGTAGTCTGAAAGTGAACCTCTTCTACCCCCCACGTCCTATAGTAACAGGCACCCCAGCATATACTATGTTGTAACATCAAAACTACTAAAACAGTTGTAATTGCTCCTTATAGGAATCAGTAATATACTAGTCCATTTGTAATAGTTTATACTTTAACAGAAATCATACTTCACAAAAAGGCACAAACCAGAATAAATTTCCCTTTATTTAGCTTATCTGGCCTCCACTCCTTTAAGAGTCGTAAGCTGGCTGCAGCTGCTCTACCACAGCAGAGCTGAAACTAATAGCTTCTGATGTTAAGGACCTAAAAGGAAACAAAGGATTTTAAGTTGTTTAGGCACAGGATGCTTGCAGTAGCTTTGTTCATATTGCACTCAAACTCACTATATTTGATTAGCTGTACATTCTTTGTATGATAAAAACAGCTACTATTGATCACACTATAGCAAATTATTTAGCTACCTGGTAATGAAATAAACAATATTTGGTTCCTTAAAGTTTGCCATTTTATCTAGTTTTCCTTGGTGATCATTCTTACAACTCAATGTTTTGTTTCTTTTCAATAAATTAGTGTGTGCAGACATTTTTGCCTTGAGCTTACTCATCTCAGAATATTTACCTCCTGACAGGAGAGTCAACAAAATCTATGATTAAACATGAGTGGATTAGTACCTATAGGTAAAAGTCTAATCTTGTTCATTAGCTGACCAAGGATGGAAATAGTCCACATTAAAGTGGCACAGATGAAAAAGGCAAACCAACAACAGAATTCAGACAGTCACCTCATTTAAATCTACTGTTCTTGGGTATTGCATAGTACCCAAAGAGGATATCTACAGAAAAGCACCTTGTGCCTGGCTGAACTCAGTTGACTCAAGAACTGCATCAGAGGTGCAGCCAAAGGTGGACCAAGGCCCACCAACTTGGAGAGCAGGCTCATCCACCACCGCAAGCACTAAGTTTTGCTGAAACTTTTAGATGTGTGAATGAGGGGTGTGTGAGATAGGATCAGTCTCCAACACCAGCCTGTTCTAATGACAAACTGCCAGCACCACCTTTATAGGGGAACAATGCAAACAAACCCTGCAAAAACAAGAAGAATCCACCCTAGAAAGCAAAAAAAAGCCCCAACAAGAACATGATCAAAATCACATCTGCCATTAACTGATGACTCATGGTCATAGTGTACCAAGGCAGCATAGACACAAGATCCATGAACTAAAAGATACAGAAGGATGAGACCGCTTAGCTTTGGGTTATGTTCTGCACAGCATCTGAGAACATCAATGTGTGCTCAAAAGCAATGCTGGTCTGCCTCATGCCTGGCAGCTGCCTAGGAGCTGTGAACACCAGCCATGAACTAAAGCAACTCATGACAAACAAGCAGAACATGTGGGGTTTATGTAGGTATTAAATATTAGCTAACTTTTTTTTTCCTCCTAGTATATATGGTACAGTGCCTTGTGCCCCTGAATAAGATCATGCTAGTCTTTCCATTTCTAGGTATGACAGTGAGCACCTAGCAACTGGCGCATCTCAGGCAACTTCTGGTTACAGGCCAGGAAGATGCCTATGGTAGGGCCCACCTTGCAGACTCAGGGACCCACCCAGAAACCAGAGGCTGGTTCTGCCCCTACGCTATAGGGCTTGGGCTATTGTACAGATGTTCAGGCTTGGGCTGAAGCAAGTTGTGAGCAAGGTCCCAGAGCCCTAAAGTAAACAATTCAGTTTTATAGCCCTGTGAGCCTCAGTCAACCCACCAGTTCAACTACAGGGGGTGTTTTACTCCCTAGTATTACATTCTGCTTATCCTACAGCTATTTTTCTGTCTTGAACCATTCCTTATCTCCATTCTTTGATTTGATGTGCAACAGTTAAGAAGGGATTTCTAAACTTAATGGATAGTTCAGTGTGTATCACCTATGAGCCAAGCATTTTTTTAAAGCTGTATCTTAGTATACCTCTTAACTATGTAAGTTTGAAAAGCTTAAGCTACTTATACAATAGCAAAATTTTATTAAACCTGCAGATATAGTATTTTGACATTTTGCCCCAGGCAGCCAGAATCAGTGTAGTAATTTGTTCCCCCCAAACAAAGAACGGTACAGGAGACAAATATTCTACCAACTTAAACAGCACTGTGCAATATTCCATAAGAACAGGTATATAAAGAACAAAATAAAATTATACACTTTATTCATTGCATTGTAGCTAAGAATATTTCTATTATACAAGTACAGTAGTAATTCAAAAGATCAAAATAAAAAAGTACAAACTGCATTACTTAATAAATACATCTAACAAATTAAAGTTAATAGGAGATTAAAGAAGATACCTCTCAGGTTGGGAACATTTATTGTTTGACCCAGCAAACCATACAAGTCTCAGTTTAAATACTTTTTATATAATATAGGACAGTTCATTATATTCTTGATTAGAAAAAACAGTAAAATGCTGTGATAACAGGCTGCTGACACAATGCAAGTGCCAAGGGCAAAGAAAGGACATTAAGAAACCCCCCAAACCCTTAGAAACCTAAAGACTGAGGCACTTCTACAAGCTTATCACAACATTTACATTAAATGAAATAAGTGGAACAATGGGTGAGTCACCCAAGCAACCAGAGGCCAATTTACTCTAAACAGTAATTAAATACAGAAGAGTTTCAATTGCTCCCTGTACCATTCATGAGTAGCCAACTGGTTTATAAGACATGTTATGCCCTTGATGAAATCAAAACAACTTTTTGAAGTAGCTATTTGAAAGTTTGCTACAGATTTATGCAAACCATGGTTTAGCTAAAGTTTGTTTACTTTCCCTCTATCAGGGAAAGTAGGTCCACCTACCACCCAAACTGGCTGACACCAAATTCATCTGGTAGAAATTCAAGTTGTTTGGGTCATATCACATCAAACAAAAGTCTGCTCTTTCATAAACCTTATTTACAAAATAAACCTCTTACAAACTTTTTTGGCTGTACAGATGAAAGCCAGATGCCAACATCAGATGTAGGAGATGGAGGTAACCATTTAAAAAAATAATGTGCAAAAAATACTCTCATAGAAAAGTGAGAACTGGAAACCCTCAAATATGAACAGAGACTCCTCTTTCAAATAATCCAGGGCTAACTTAATACAAGAGAACTTTACAAATACAGTGTGGATTTGTCTCCACCAGCTTAGTGTCCCAGGGAGGCTCCTTTGTGTGGGCAACTCTGCTTTATGATGAAGGATTAAGGCATCACCACCAAGGCTGGCCCACAACCGTCTCTCTTGACCTGCAACAGGGCTCTGAGCCCTGGGGCCAGGCAGCCTCAGGAGCAGGTGTTCTGCTCGATGTACATCTTAGACAGGGAGACCGCCATGGATTTGGCAAGCTCCTCATCTCGCTTCCTCTGCACCTGAGTCTGCCTGCACCAGGCCTCGTACTCTGGGTTGGGACAGATGCAGTCCAGTACAGCGTCGTAGTGCCCATTGCTGAGCCAGCTGAGCCAGATGCTAGGTCGGGCCGGGTCCTCAGGACCCAGGTAGTGGACCATGGTGGAGACGGTGGGGCTCTCGGGTCTGCCGCCCGTGGTGAGATGAATGTTCACGTTCAGCATCTGCCCCATGGCCAGGAGCTCGGGATAGCCGGCCCAGGCACCGTCCTGGGCGGCGCCTATAAGAAACTCGCCCACGTCGCCCTCGATGATGGGGCTGAAGTGGTTCAGGTGGTCGGCGATGTAATGCACGGTCTGCTCGCGGAGCTCGCTGTGCAGCCGCTGGTCCCCGTACACGGCCTTGCAGACGGCGCGGTAGAGACAGTTCCCATCGGGGATGATGTGGAAGCGGAACCGGCCCTTGTGTCTCAGGTATTTGTCCTGCTTCTCCAGCTCGGCCAGGTAGAGAGCCAGCTTCTCGTTCCGCTCCGGCCCCCGCCGCGGCCCGGGGCCCTCCTCCGCTGCCGGGGAGCAGGGGAGGGGCCGGGCCTGGCAGCTGCTCTCCTCCCCGCCGTAGGTGGCTGCCGGGGCAGGCTGGGCGCTGGCCGCCGCCTGCAGGGCCTGGCAGTGCTCGCTGAGGCGGAGGCTGTGGTTGCTGGGCTCCTCCGGGCGGTGCGGCGCTGCGGCGGCCTCGGCCTCCCCGCCGGCCTGTCTCATGCTGTCCAGGATGCCCTCGAGCCAGGCGCGGCCGGGCGGGGAGGCCGGGGTCAGCTCCCCGGGGGGCTCGGGGCGCTGCACGATGCGGATGGGCACGATCCTCTCCAGTGGCCTCCTGCGGCTCACGGTTATCTGCGCGCTGGAGCTGTACTGCGGGGCCGCCACCGCCGGCCTACCGCCCGGGCCCGCCGGGGGCCCGCTGGGCATCCGTTCCAGGCAGGAGGAGAAGGCGGTCATGGCGGCGGAGCTGCCCCCGGGCACCAGGCTCTCCTTAGCTAGGCTGTCGGCGGCCGGGCCCTGGCCCGCGGCACTCGCTGCTTCCGAAGACGGGGGAGCTGCCGGCAGAGAGACTTTGAAGGCGCCGGTCGCTGCTGCAGCCGCCGCCCCGGCTGCTGGGTAGTGGGAGATCACGGAGCTGTAGAGCTGCATCCTCAGCCCCCCCGCGGGCCGCCTTTTATAGGAGGCGCCGCTGCCGGGGCGGGGAGGGGCCGCGCTCGGGCAGCCGGAGAGGATGAGCCGCCCAGGTAAAAATAAACCGGGGCATCACCCCTCCCGCGGCGCGGCGGGGAGGGCGGTAATTCCTTCTGCGCCACAGCTGTGCGCGCTCGGCGCCGCGCGGCCCTTCTGGAAGCTGCTGGGCGGGGAGGCTAGCGACCGGTGAGGGGCGGGGCTGCTGGGCCTTGTTTACCTCACTCCCTCAGCACGTTGGAATGTGCGGGGCGGGGCTTGGCGGCGTCCCCTCTGTGACGTCACTGAACGCGCCCTCTCCACCAGCTCTCCGCGAGAAGAGAGCGGGCTTGCTGCTACAGGGCTGTAAGGAGTCGGCGGTACACCCATAGGCATGCCAATAGCCCTGGCACGTGCCAGCAGCCATCGCTCCAGAACCATTGTCTATGTCAAAGAGCCCATTTCCCTCCTCCTGTGGGTCCTGCTAGTGCTAAAAACTCGCCCCTGATTCCGTGCAATCCTTTCCTGCCAAGTGACAGGGCCCCTCCAGCTTGTAATTTGCTCCTCTGGTGTGGTGGCCGAGACAGCACCCACCCAAACATCAATGGCAGTCAGGTTTCTTAAACTAGCTGTGAGAAAGCTAAGCAACTCGCTATTTAAAAAGGGAAGGGGGAGGTAGCCAAAGCAGACATCTCTGTGGCGGTAGAGATTAAAAACCTTTTGAGGCGCTGAGCCTTAGGTCGTTTAAGTAGGTAGTTGTAGGGCAAAGGGAAGATTTTGTAATGGTGAAGCAGTAGCGGGCAGTGGGGACCCCAGACATTTCATGCTGCCAAACTATGTAGTAAACAAAGTAATCAAGTGATAGTCTGCAACAGTGTTAGTGTTTATGTAGATTATAGATTTTTGGATAGCAATTAAAGCCCATCAACAGCAGTGCGGGTGACCGGGAAGGAGTAGGGCCTGATCACCCCTCCTTGTGAGTGATGGGCTATAAGAATAGCTCATTCCCAGACTTCACCATAGGATCTCAAGAAGAGGTGTTTTAGATAACATACTCCCCTGCTGAAACTTTCTGGCCCCGTGTGTCCCTGACTGCTGAAGAGGCATAAATTGTGTATTTCTTATTTTAATACTGACTTCAGTAACTTCACCAGTATTGGGCAATAGATAGTTTAAGTAGTTTATTAGCCAATAAATTTGCTTTATCTGTTACCTGTGTCTCGGTGTTTGTTGATACTTAATCCTGAACCTTATCCTACTGGGGAGGGGGGTAATACAGTAGTTCTCAGGCAACCTGTACATACTGTTTGTTCTGTGTTCTGAGATAGTGGCCTGGGAAATGCTGCAGAAAGTATTGGAAAATTTCTCATTTTTCTCAAATTTATCAGTGGCTGCTTTTATATCTTCTCCAATAATTAGAACCGATGATACATTTTTGACTATGCTGAATCCTGCTAAGGATGTCAACTTGTACCACATTATTGAAAGGGAACACCAGCTAGTATGGATTGCATGCCCTGTAATTGTGTGGCCCCTCTTGGCCCAAGTAATTAGCCAATATTCAGGGCCTTGCAGATTGTTTTCATTAGGAGAAGAAATAAAGTATTTTCTTGGGTGCAATATTGCTTTTCCCCCCCCCCCCCATTTTTTAAAACAAAAAATGTACACAAAATCTTGTTTCTCTGAATGCAGGAGGAACAAATAGGAGTCAGTTTCTTTGCTCACACTTCCAAACCTCCCTTTCCAGCCAGCAGATTCTGCTCAAAGGAAAACTGTCCCCGTTTCTTAGCTTCTTCTAAGGGCAGCTGTCCCCAAATATTTTACCCCAGTTTTCCCCATACCCCTTTCTATGGCTCCTTACCCAAACCCATCTCCAGCTGAGGCTGGGATGGGAGCAGGGCCACGGTTGGGGGGCAGGGCTGCATTTGTGACTGGGCTGAGGTTGGGTGCGGGGCTGTGGCAGTTGAGGGCTGTGGCTGGGTAAGGGGACACAGTGGCTCGGAGCTGAGGCTGGGAGCAGGGCAGTGGCCACCGGAGGCCAAGCACTGAAGCCATGGGCGTTGGTGAGAGCTGGGTACCGAGACCACAGCCAAGGGGTGGGTACCAAGACTAATGACCGAGAGGTGGGCTGGGCAGCAACGCTGCAGCCAGGCACTGCAATTGGAGGCCAAAGCAGGGGCAGTGGGCCCAGCCTGTGCTGCCACTGGGGGCTGAGGCTGCAGCCAAGCCAGGGGCTGGAGAAGAGCAGAGCTGGATGGTGCATTGGTGCTCCCTCCCTGCCATCTGTGTGGGATGGCCCAGGCCCTGCCACATCCCTCTAAACTTTCCTTCTCACCCCCCAGGGTGCTGTGTCACAGAGGTTGGGGACCTCTGTCCTAAAACCAGATTAAAATTTTTTCTCTGGTTGTCTCCTAACTTTTCCTAGTTCTTTGCTGACCTTTGGGTTCTGATGCACATACCTGCTACCCAAACCAAATCAATTCCTGCTACTAATAAACAAAGGAACATGTATTTCTTTTCTCATTTAGGCTGAATTAAATGAAACCAGCACAACAGGTTTCAGATGACCAGCATTTAGAGCAGTCACAGTTTCAAGGGGAACTGTACCTCTGCCCCCCGTGCACCCCACCCCCTTGTGGTCTACTCCAGGATGCCCTTTATCTCTTAGGCTTCTACCCATAACTCTGTCTGGGCATGGATCCTCTCCCTTCTGACCAAAATTTAGGCTGCAGTTAATTCTGATTATCCCCAGCAGATTTGACTACAGTCCAGCACCTGGGCTTTCCTTCCTCTGAAAAGGTTATGAACAGTGCATATCAGCAGTTACAAGTAACCAAACAACTTTTTCAAAACAGAGTATTTTAGGATAAAAACCATACAGAGAAAATAAACAATGAAAAAAATCTAAATGCCTGTTCCACTTATCAAAGGGCCCTCTTTTGGGGAGTGTCTGATAGATTCCAAAGTCTTTTTATCCCTTCTCAAGGTATTTCCCATCTTGATTGATAGATCATATCAGTTTTTAATCAAAGATGAGCACACCCAGCCAGTTCAAACTCAGCCTTTATACATCAATCTTTGTCTTGTTCTCCAAGGCTTCTGGGATCCTGTCTGAATCAGTTTATCCAATTATCCCTAAGGATGATATTTCTCTGGAATTGTATATTCAGGACCAGCAGTAATCACCCCTCTGTTTTAGTTTTGACTCACACCGACAGGGGTGTAGCCAGGCCCCTGAATCTGCAGGCTGGACACTTCCAAGGGCAGCTTTTGGTCATGTGACCAGAAGCCACTCTAAGGTGCTCCAGTTGCTAGTTAACAAGTGGAGCTGTGGGAAAAGGAGACAGGGGGAGAGGTGGTGCGATGAGGCACGTCCACTGCAGTGCTCAGCAGTGGTGTGAATTTCTCCGCTGTGGCTGGGGAGCCAGCCAGTGGCTGTGGTTGCAGGAAGAGCAGAGGCATGGGTGTTGATGCTCTGCTGCGCTTGTGGCATGCCTGCCAGCTGCTGGGTGGCCCCACAGCCATGTCAGGGAAGTTTGTGCTGCTGCCAGGCACTGTGGTGGGCGGGCCTCATCTCCAAGTGAGTGGATGTGGGCCCACCTGTGGCTATGCCCCTGCACACAAATAAGTCTTACAAAGATGATACAATAAGCTCATAAAGACACACATAATGTTTATAAAGTAAATACAGTAGTCCCAAAAGATACTGTATGTGACTGAAACTTTCTCTATCTAGAATGAGATAGGTCATATACTGGTTGTATTTGCAATCTATGCCTTAACACGTTCCTTCTCAATGACCTGTACTCTGAATCTGGATGCCCAGCCTCTCCCTGTGTTTAACCCTATGATTGTCTGTTTCTATATAACATTTTCTTAATAAAAATTTTAAATCTGTCACAGGAGCATCAACCTTTTGAGGTCTGAGCCACATAAACTCTCCAAAACCCAAAACAAAACAACAAAAACACCCTTTCCTTATTCACTCCTCAAATGAAACGTATCAACTTTATTTCCATCCCTTGTGTGTGTCTCTTTCCCAATCCTTTCCTCATTCTTGCATATGAGATTTTCTTTTGCATCATTGTCTCTGGGAACAACTGTTCCACCTTAGCCTCACCCCAGTATCCACTCTCTAGTCTAGCCCTGTCCTAGACCTTCTCCAAACCTCCTGCCTAGTCTTGTTCTACTCACATGTTTATTAATTTCCAAAGGGGTAGCTGTGTTAGTCTACTGCAGAAAAACAAAGTCCTGTGGCACTTTTAAAGACTAACAGATTTATTTATGGCATGAGCTTTTGTGGACACCCCATCATCTCAGGCATTGGCACGCTTACAGTAGGATTATCTGGCTATGTGGACTCTCTCCTCAGACTCTATGCTATCAACACACCTAGTTACCTGAAAGACACTACGGATTTCCTGAGAAAAATCCAATCCATTGGTGAACTTCCAGAAAATACCATCTTGGCCACTATGGATGTAGAGGCACTTTACACCAACATCCCACACAAAGTTGGATTACAAGCCATTAGAAAAACTATCCAAGATGATGCCACAGCAAAACTTGTGGCTGAACTTTGTGACTTTGTACTCACAACCATTTCAGATTTGAAGATAATTTATACCTTCAAGTCAACGGCACTGCTGTGGGTACCCGTATGGCCCCACAATATGCCAACATCTTTATGGCCGATTTAGAACAATGCTTCCTCACATCTCATCCCAAAGCACCTCTATTTTACTTACACTATATTGATGACATATTCATCATCTGGACCTACGGTAAGGATGCTCTTGAAGATTTCCATAGAGATTTCAACACTTTCCACTCCACAATCATACTTAGCCTGGAACACTCCACACAGGAGTTCCACTTTCTGGACACTACAGTGCAAATTAGTGATGGGTACATAAAGACCACCGTATACCGCAAACCTACTGATCACTATAATTACCTACATCCCTCGAGCTTTCATCCAAGACACACCACCCAATCCATTGTCTACAGTCAAGTCCTAAAATATAACTGCATTTGCTCTGATCCCTCAGACAGAGACAGACACCTTCAGGATCTCTATCAAGTATTCTTAAAACTACAGTACCCACCTGCAGAAGAGAAGAAACAGATTGACAGAGCCAGACAGGTACCCAGAAGTCAACTACTACAGGAGAAACCCAAGAAAAAAAAACAACAGAATGCCATTGGTCACCACCTACAACCCCCAAGTCAGACCTCTTCACCACATCATCAAAGATCTACAGCCTATTCTTCAAGACGATCCCTCACTCTCTCAAGCCTTGGGAGACAGACCTCTCCTTGTTTACAGACAGCCCCCCAACCTTAAACGGATACTCACCAGCAACTACAGATCAAACAACAGAAACATTAAAGCAGGAACATATCCCTGCAACAGATCATGCTGCCACCTTTGCCTTCATATGTCCACTGAACAACTTTGCCTTCATATGTACACCATCACAGGACCAAATCAAGCCACCTACTCCATCAAGGGCTCATTCACCTGCTCATCCACCAATGTGATTTATGCCATCATGTGCCAGAAATACCCCCCTGCCTTATAAATTGGACAAACAGGACAGTCTCTGCGCAAAAGAATAAATGCACACAAATCTGACATCAGAAATTGCAACACTAAAAAACCAACAGGGGAACAATTCAATCTCTCTGCTCACTCCATTGATGACTTGCTAATAGCTGAGTTGAAACAGATGAATAACAAATCACAGCTTCAAAGAGAAATGGCAGAATTCGAATTTGTATGCAAATTTGACTCAGTTGCTTTGCGGTTTAACAGGGACCATGGATTTTTCTCTTATAACAACAGTAGATTTGACTTCACCTTCCTCTATGTGCTGTTCCCCAGTGTTTGCATCCTAACATCTATTTTCATTTGCTGTTACAGCCTGACCTGATCCTATTTCATACATTTCCCTGCATTTAATTTCCTCCCATTCTGTAAATTTCCCATCTTCAAAGCATCTGATGAAATGGGATTTTCTCCCACAAAAGCTCATGCGATAAATAAATCTTTTAATCTTTAAAAGTGCCACACAACTTTGTATGTTTATTAATGTTCTCAAAACTCTACTCCAAGTCTTTTCCTGTCTCTTCTGCTGCTCTGGAGCTCCTGTTTCAGATCTTAGAAGCTTACCTTGATCCAAAATCTCTATCACTTTGTCCCTTTACCTCCCTGTTCTCAGAGAAACTCGGCTCTACCCCATGACATCATTTCTGTTTCTCCCTTCTCTTTTGTAGGCCTGTCTCCTCTTATTTCTAGCTCCTCCCTCTTCTTCCTACATCTTTTCCATCAAAGCCCAATTAGGACTTGTCTACACAGAGAGGTGCCTTGGTTTAATTTATGGTGTCATTTTAAACTGCTACTGGTAAACTGGTGCTAGAGACCATGTGGGGAAAATTTCAGTTTAAACTAGGCATATTTCAGTTTATTTAAAATATTTTAAGGATTTATTTAAGATAAACAAAATAAACCACACTCTTAACTTGAAATAAGAGTGTCGACAGGTTTCTGTCCTGGTTTAACAAATGTGTTTAAATAAAGCCATAATATCTCTCTTCTCTCCCTGCTCCCCATGTGATAGTGGCTTGCAGCCTAAAGACCCCTGTTTGGGGAGCACTGTCCTTTGACTTTGTACAAAGATAAGAGGACAGGCAGAAGAAAATTGTTTAAAGTTTTCCCATGTACCACAGAACCTTTAATTTGGGAGAACATTAACGTGTCTACACATCTTGGAGAATTCAGTGTATGTAGTATTGGTGAGCTTTTACAATGAAGAGTTACAATGCCAATTTGTTCTCACAGTTACCACTTCAGTAGTTGAAATATAAAAGGAATACTAAACATCAGTTCTTGTCCAAATGATTTGATTGACCTAGCATGTCTGGAAAGTTGATACTTTTAGAATGAGTGGTGATGTCACAGTAAGCCAGAAGTGTTGCTGGCAACCTATTACAAGGACACAGAGTATTACAGCTTCTCTGAATGTTAGAGGATGATGTCAGTATTTCAGAATGTTCTCAACTTCCCTTCAAATATAGTTAGTGAGCTCAGAAGCTACGACTCTTCATACCTGGACAAATCAATGATATATTAAGAATTTTCCCAGTCAGAGAGCAATAAATAGCTACTCTTCAGTTAGTAGGAAGCATCTCAGAGTTTCTTCAGCCCTTCTTAATCGTTTCCTCACTCTCATTTTTGGATACTTACTGTAAAGTTTCCTTCTTGCAGTAAAGAAAACCTTTAATGCCTTCTTCACTAGTTTTAGTTCCCAGTCAAAACTTCACTAAGGGAACTTCCAATTTTAAAGTACTGTTTCACCTGTTCATATTGTCACTTTAATTATCCAGATTACATAAGAAATTAAGAATCTTTCATCTGCGAGCTATAGTAGTTGGAGGCAATACTTCATCCCTTTCTAGCAATTAGTATCTAAACTTTTTCTAAGCAATAAATATATTCCAGCGCCAACCTGAGAACTGTATAAGGCAATACTTCAAGCAAAATAAAAATGGATGTCCTTCAGCTAGTGATGAAATAATAATTTACAATATAAAACCACTGGGAATTGCCTTAGAACATTTTCCATTTGGTAATAGCCTTTTCTTGTTCGTGTTCATTACTCTTTTGGTGAAGCATTGGAATGTGTTACCTAGGGAGGTGGTGGAATCTCCATCTTTGAGATATTTAAGGTCCGGTTAGACAATACCCGAGCTAGGATGATTTAGTGGGAACGGTCCTGCTTTTAGCAGAAGGTTGGACTAGATGACCTCATGAGGTCCCTTCCAACCCTATGACTCTATGATTCTAAGACACATTCAACTGAATTCATAATGTAAATGATATTCTCCACCTTCTCTGTTTTCTTTTAAAAAAGAAACAATGATTAACAGTCTACTAACATAAGAGCACATAATGCTAGTGCTCAGTGAGCTGCACTGGCTGCTAGTGAAGTTCTGTGTTGATTCAGGGTACTGATTTTAATCTTTTAAATTTCTAAATGGTTTGGAACCAAAGAGAGAACATAAGGCACCTCTTTCTCTGTGATGGATTGCCACAGTAGCAGTGAGTGAAGGTATTAGAGCTAGAGCTCCTCTTTTTTAAATGGGTGGTTGTTGCTGGGCCCTCAGTTCTGGAATTCCATTCCTCTGAGTCTGCTACAGCCTACATCTGTTAACCTTCTGGATACACCAAAATCACAATGTGACAGGGTTGACAATCTCCTGTAATGTGCTGAACAAACCTTAAGGAACTGAATTAGGTGTAATCCCTTTGGGGTACATTGTTTGTGTTATGGTGGAATTGTATATATTTTCATGGGACTGTAAATGGAAGAACAGCAATGGGTGATTAAGCAAATTAACTCAGGTAGTTAACATTTCCAGAGAAGTCACCTCTTTAGAAGGGTGTGCATTATCCATGGTCCAACAGACACAGGGTTTTGGATAACAGTCTGGTTTTAAACTGGCTCATGGTCTTCTTCCTGATCCAGCAACTGAATGGGATCCATGATCCACAAAGGGTCCCCATCCTTAGGATAGGCTTGGAAGGACTGTTATGTGGTATCTGTAATAGTACAAATTGTGTAAGTGCCAAAAGCAGTAAAAGCAAGAATAGTAGAAGGAAAAGCACACAGAAAAAAAAGTATCAATAGTCCTTTTTGGAAACGGAGTAGTGAACAGAGACACAGGATAAAATGAAGTCTGAGCTGCTGAAGAAAAATTGGCTGGTTAAGTTAGACAGAGAAAGGCAGCTCAGTCCTGAGGATACAACAAAGACGCAGCTAATCAATTTGTTGTAATCTAACAACCAATCAAGAATGATGATGCAAGTTTGCAGAAATCTTCCAGCCTACTGGCAAGGGATCCAGCAGATCATTTTCCCCCCAACCCATCAATCATTTGGAAAGGTGGTGTGGTGAGGTATGATTGACTTATTATTTATTTATGATTGTTACTATATGAGGTGTGAGTTTTGAAGTATTCCATTTGAGGTGAAGGAGCAGGTTTGTGTTATGTATGTGCAAAGTGTAAATTTTAATATCATAGGTAAAGATGCCCAGGGCACAGATGGCCAGCAATTTGCATATATCTAAATTAATAAAACTACAACATATTATGGAAAAAGGGTATGTCATTCATCATCAAAAGTATTTTAATATCCTTGACAAATATGAAAACAATTATTGGTAGCGTTAACAAAATTACTGTTCCCTTTCTCTTTCCTCATCTAATAGCCCTATAATTCCATATGCTATACATTAACCATTACAGTAGTTTTTATTTTTAAAATATACATAATAAACACACAAACAAAATCAGAATACACAATATAGATCTATTTGTTAGGCAGCTATGAGCTGACCAAAGAATTTTTATCAGTCTCTTTGCATTACTGTATATTACTTTTGAACCACTATTTTCCTTTTCCTATATAAAATAAATGAAAGGAGTACTAACAGTTTAGTAAGGTCAACATTTTCCGAACATGGGTGCCTTAAGTTAGTGACCTGAGGTGAAAGTCAGGCTCTTACCATTGGTTTTCAGCACCCACAACTGGAATTGTAAGAGCTCAGTATCTCCAAAATATCAGGCCACTTCTTTAGGTGCCTAATTTTAGGCATCCATATTTGAAAATGTTGGCCTAGTCTGTGTTTTGTTATATCCTTCCCTGCTAAAGGAAGAACTAACAGCAGAGTGGAATGGCTAGGTGGTGTGATTGTCAATCCTTGTGAAAAACAGAGATTCTTAGGAAAAGTGTGTGTGTGTCCCGTTTATTTATTTATTTATTTAGCATATGCTGTCTAGTCAAGCCAAGCCACAGAGTTCTTATCAACAGTGTTCAAGACCCGAAGGCAAGAACTCCAGGAAGTTGAATTATTTCGGAGTCCTCATCAATGTGTGTCAGGGTTTGTGGCTGCCCATATCAACATAGTGGTCTGTTTCTAAAACACCACTGACACCCCGCCCCTCCCATTCATACCACCCACAAAGCAATGGCCATGTATTTATCCTTGGATTGGGGCTCTTTGCTAGCAGCTGGTATACCTTCTATATGGTATTTACAAGCTGGAGGGGGAGAAATAATTGACTCCTGGAACAGAGTATGTTATATTTTATTTTTCATTGTAACTTATCAGCCCGGCGAAATCATGACATATGGATTGACTGTTCCAGGGCTTTTTTTTGCAATGGTACTCAGGGGTACTGAGTACCGGCACCTTTTCTTCACAGTAATGTGGCCCTGACGCCTGCCACCGCTGCGGGTGGCCCTTGGTTCCGGGTTTTTTACCCGCCCCTTTTTTTTTTTAAAAAAAAAAAAAAAAAAAAAAAAAAAAAAAAAGGCACTGGACTGTTCCATGAATCTTCCTACCTCTGGCTTTCCATGCACTTTCTCTTACCTCCATTCATGCAGAGCTCAACCTGCATTTGGGGCAATAAAAGGGCTAGAAAATAATACAGAGTAAGAAGGACATACTGTTAAACCAACTAACTTTTCCTTCCTGGCAACTCTTTCAGCCATTTTCCACTAGATGTGTGTGATTACACTCCCCCCTGCACTGTTCAGCACAATGAAGTATTTGGCCATGTGTTATAGACTAGTTGAACATATCTTAAAGATATGTTTGTAGTAATAAAAAGAAAACATCTCCCATGGTTAAAGTTTCCATGGACATAACTGTTATCAGTGATTACTTTGCACATTCCAGAAAGTTTTTAGATTGTATAGAAGGCTAACCACAGTCATACAAACAACTGTGAAACAACAGTTGCATTCATTGACGCTGAACTGGATGCTGGGGTTTGAGCTACTTTGAACTTTAACAAGCACTTGATGTATAACTGACACACAAACAACACATTAAATACACCAACTGGAACAGTGACAAGAATGGAGGGAGGAGGAAAGAGCTTAGATGATATGTTAGAGTGATCATATGAATAACTAGTGCCACAACTTGTAGTTCTTCTATTTACCATAACATTTTTCATACAAAGGCAATTTATGTTTGAAATATTTGGCAGACTAAAGACTATTTGAAACACCTTATTTACTTTATTACTGCTTAATATTTTGAACCAGCATACAAGTTAAAAGTCCATAGAAGAGTATATGAAGAAATACACACTTCTTCTTGACAGAATTTAATTTTAACAAGCTTACTGGTTATATCTGAAAATGTTTTTCTGACGGTTGTATGTTCTGTATTTACTACTGCTAAGAAATTTTTCTGAGTTGTTTGCGCAACTCAAGTATATCTAGGAAAATATGGTGGCCAAAAAACTCCAATGGGTTTGATTCAATTTTTTTTCTATTTATTATTTGTATTATAGTTGCACTCCAAGGTTCAAATGAGATCAAGGCTGTGTGGTTCTGAGTATTGTACAGATGAATAGTGAAAAAAGAGGCCCTGCCTCAAAGAGTTCACAGTTCAGATTAAAATGAAACATAGTAAGAGGATAGAAGAAACAGCTGGATGGAATGGAGAACACAAGTTACAGCATTAAGAACATATGACTGCATAAGTTAACTATGGACATCATTTGCATGGTATTTTTAAGGTATTAATAAATAAGATAATGATATCAATTATCTTGGCTGGCCACCTGCTTAGCCATTATCAGCTGGCAATTTACTGTCGGCATATCTGATGGCAGAACTGGGTGTGATGCTGGTGGATTAGGTGCTAGCTAATGCCAAAGGGTGAGGCCGCACTGGACAAATGCACAGCTGGAAACCAGTCTGGCTCACCATGGGTTAGTATAGTTCAAATAGGTATTAAAGTTATAAGAATGTGTTTAGTGTTTAGATTTTATGGAATGCTTGTAGGATGCTGCATAGATTAATCCTACTTATAATACCTGTATCCCAGGTATAAAGTCATATTATTTGCATTGTAAACCTCTTTTATTTTCTAACCTCTCCAAACAGGAAATAAAGCATTAATTAAGGTAAAATGTTTGTCCAGTAAGCAAGATGATGCATTGAAAGCAAACAAGGCATTGTTTAGCATCAAAGGACAGAGACCTTGTGGATTACATTACTCACTCCCTCCGAGAAGGGAAGCCCTGTGCATGAACTCATCCCATCATCTTGAATTCTGGGATGAAAGGGATAAATATCCCTGCCAAAGAGAAACTGGGATCTTTGTGCTATCTGGAGTCTGAGGGGCAAAGATTCTTAAACATAAGCAAGAAATCCCCATGCTGCTTGGAATCGTTGATTAACCCTAAATGGCATGAAGAGTTGCATATTATAAAAGCTTGTTATCTTTAAATCTAAGACTGTAACTCCTTTGGGCGTGTTTCCTGCTTTAACCTTGTAAATAATTCTTATTTCTTTTCTTAATTAATAAATCTTTATTTAACTTTTTACAGGATTGGCTACAGGCATCGTCTTTGGTTTGAGATCTGAGTACAACTGACCTGGGATAAGTGACTGTTCCTTTGGGACTGAGAGTAAGCTGAATATAGTGGAGATTTTTGTTGTAAAATGACCATCTTATCACATAGTTCAGCTTACCTGGTGGCGAGATAAACTGGAATGTCAAAAAGGACTGTCTAAGACTCCTTGGTAAGACTGTTATAGTGTTTTAGGAGTTCATACTTGTTACTGGGTTGAATCCAATTATAGGACATACAATCAGTTTGGAGTTTCTGCCCTAATTTTTTAACAGTTTGCCCTGAGGTGACAGGGTCATGAGCCACTGCAGGCAGCATCTCAGTGGGTCTTAAGGAGGGACTTGTAGGAGGACAAGGTAGGCTTCAGAAAAAAAACTTTGGGTAGTCATTTCTCATATAAGGAATAACATGGAACATAGTGTGAAAATACGTTGGTGGAGCTGAGGGGGGTCTGCTAACATACAAGTGCAAAAAAACAGGTGGCGAGGGGTGTGGAGGAGCTAAATTGTCAAGGTTCTTAAAGATGAGGACAAAATAAATTTACCTCTTGTTCTTTTGAAGCAACAAGGGAAAGAAAGGAGGGAAGCAGCAATATCAGAATGGGAAAGAGGGTTAATGTCTCAGTGTACCAATGATGTCTTTTCCTCCTTACATTTTTATTAGTGGTACTCTTTACGGATAGTTAGAGATATGTAGAAGAGGGCAGATGGGGGAAAGAAAACTAGGGTGCATCTACAGTGGCACCTTAGGTCTACCCAAGGACGTTTAAGTCGACCTACAGAACTCTGCGTCCACACTGGGCACTTGTTAAGCCGACTTAAGCACTTCCTTAAGTTCACTTAATAACACCACCTCTGAAGGTCGACTTAAGGCTTAAGTCAACCTTATTAAGTTGACTTAAGTCGAGTTAAAGCCAGTGTAGACGAGTATGTCTACACTACAGGCTCTGTTAAGTCGACTTAGCTCAACAAATGTAGACATAGCCCTAGTGAGTATCTCATTTTTTCCTTGTCTATGGAAAAACTATGCTCACATTACAGAGTAGGATCACCTGTCCCCAGTGGCAATAGCAGGAACAGAGTTTAATTGACTATAATACTATAGTAGTTTCACTGTGGACAAGCATTATCTGTGGGGCTGGAGGAGAAACAAAAATGAGGGGAAAGATAGGAGAAAGACACTAAAAAGAATAGAGAAAGCAAAAAGAGAATATAGATAGTAGTAATATGTGGACACAGCTCCTGCTGTGACTCTGTCAGAAATTTCTGCTCAAAGAACTGAGTTATGCACAAGTAGAAGAAAAGCAATAGCCTGTAAGGTTCAGATTTTGTCATGGTTATTTTTAACAAAAGTCATGGACAGCTCATGGGCAATAAACAAAAATTCATGGAGCCAGTGACTTGTTTGTGACTTTACTAAAAATAACTAGGGGACAAAATGGGGGAAGGGAAGGGAGGTGAGGAATGACAGCCTGAGACCCACCACTGTGGGTCACAACTTTGGCTCCAGCCCCAGCTGTAAGGTAGGGGCACACAGTACCAATGTTGACCCTGGCTGCAGCCAGAGGGGATCTGGGGGCCTGCAGTACTGTCCCTAGCTCCAGGCGCTGGATAGGGGCACACAGCCCTGGCTGCAGCTCTGGCAGAAGCAATGCAGTCCCTGCTCCAGCCCTAGCCATGTCCCCGCTGCAGGCCTAGCTGAAGCCATGGAACAGGGGTGCACAGTCTTGGCTACAGCCATAAGGGCTGGGGGTTGGACAATCATGGCTCCAGCCCTGGCCAAATATGCATGAGATGGGTAGGAGGGGATGTGCAGCGCCCTGGCTCTGGCCCCAGCTTCAGCTGCTACAGGTGAAGCCAAAGAAGTCATGGAGGTCTGGTAAAGTCTACTGTGACTAAATCGTGTCATACTAATAGGCCATGAGACAGACTTAGCAAGTAGGAAAACTGGAAAATAATTGAAAATTGGAGACAAAAGTGTTGGGGGGGGGCGGTGTTAGGAGGGGAACAGCTCTGTCTCTGTCATATTAAAATACTTCTAGGTTTTATCTGCTTTAAAAACTGAGGGGTAGATCTTCTAAATCTTCTCCATATTGTACTTGCCATATTTGGGATTCCAAACATCCAGTAAATTCTGCTGTTTCCCTTGGTATTTGTTCTTCACTCTCTTTCCTCACTTCAGTTTGAGTTAGGATTCAGTTTCTTCTTACCCCCCACAATACAGCTCAGCGCTAAGCCGCAGAAATGTCAGTCTACTTACACAATACAAAAATTGGATGTATGCAGTAAGAACTGGGTGTAATATGGCTGGAAATTTGCTTCAGTGGAACATTTTCTGAATCCGATTCCATCAGAAATTTCTATCATGACCTGCCCCTTCCTGGACACACACCAATGTCATTGCATTGCTGGCTTGGCCTTTTCACCCCTCTAATCTTCTTCTCATGATTCTTGCCTATAAATATTGGTTGATCTTGGTTGCTTTCCCTAAGTTTGTTTTGTGGGCTCTGTAGATCGCTGCAAAACCCATCTATTGACTACATCTCCAATTTCTGGGTTTGACAAAACACTAAAAAATATTTTAACCCAAGTAAACATAACAAACAAAACAGTAATGTTCAGTAACTTTCCTACTTCTTTACTCCTACAGAGAAAGTCTAACATTATAAGAACTCAACAGTTCTTGCCTTCATGACCATTGTCTAGCTCTCCAGCTTCCTCTGATCCTTCTCCTTCTCATAGGAGCCGACTGACAACTCTTCCCCTGCTACCTCTCAAAAGCTAGCTGTCACACTCAAACCCCAGTGTTCTGAAAGAGTAGTCCTTGCATGGACTTTCGGTCTGGGAGTCAACGGTATATGTTCTTTTTGATCTCTGTCCTCCAACACACCTCTGTCATACAATCTAGCTTAATGTTTATTCTATGATGGCATTTCATATCAAACAATTTTCTAATTAATATATTACCTTCTCCACAGTGTCCTTCACAGTTACCCTGTACATTAAAAAGAAAAAGGAGCCCCAAAATCAGGGTAAGTACTGCTGCCAGAATGCCAGTGAATCCATAGTATATATCCAGCTTCTCCTAAGAGATGGTGTTCCTCTGATTGCTTTTAGGTAGGAACAGGATATATCTAGGAACCTGCAAAATAAGACCACCCTTCATTGTTTCAACCTTTTAAAAAAAATTATTAGTCTTCTCTTTGACTTTTGCAAGGTCTTATCTGTCAGAAGAGTAAGAAAGGATATCCCTGTGGCCCAAATTTTAATGATTTATATCAGTGAAGTACAGTTAATTATCCTAACTCTAAGGCAGTAAGGTGGAATGGAGTTGCACATTGTTGGTGATAACAAAACAACCTGGTTGTGGGTGGCCCTAGGGAACTAAATAAGATTTTCTAGTTCATTTAATACTTGTATTGTACAAAGTTCTGCACAGAAGATAATATTTACACAAACATTTATTATTTAAGGAAAAATCTTAATATTTAAGAGAAATATGCATGTCAGAACAATGTTTAATGGAACCTTTTTGCCACATGAGTTATTGCTTTAATTCTGGTACAGTGTCATGTTAAAATACTATTTACTGTGTGCTTGCATTAGTCATAGATGTAATCCACACCATGACAGCATTTGGCCAGGCCATATGGAAAGAAGGGTGAATGGTGATAAATATAGATGTTAAGTTAGCTCATCACTCAGAGATGCCCATTCTTGATAAGTGAGCTAGCAAACATAAATCAAACAGGCTAAGCTTTTCTTCTTAGTTGTACACAAAAAGAAGAGTGGACTACTGTGTCTGTGCAGTGTAAACATAATTAGGCCTCTATCATGAATGGGCCCTTTAGATATTACCATAGTGTAATGCACGCACACTAAGGGCTTGTCTATGTTGGCACTTACACTGGCAAATCTTTTGTTGCTCAGAGGGGTGAAAAAACAACCCGCTGAGTGACGTAAGTTTTCTTGGCACACACTAGACACACTTTGTTGGCAGGAGAGCTTTCCTGTCGACATAGCTAACGCTCCTTTATGTAGATCAGCCTTATGTCAGTGGGAGAGCTCTCTCCTCCCAACATAGCATGGCTACACTAGGGCTTATGCCAGCAAAACTTATGCTGCTCAGCAGCGTGTTTTTTCACACCCCCATGCGACAGAAGTGTTGCTGGCATCAGCCCCAGTGTAAGACAAGCTCTAGTCATCCTCAGTTCCATCTCAACCACCACTGGCTAGAGAGGGAGCTCCAGCAGTTCATTCGTGAATCATTAATTCTTTTACAATTGCTAATTTTAAGCTTCCTTTCCAGTCTGTTTTTGTTGTAATAATAAAAATTCTTTATTTTTCTTTGGCTGTTAACTAGAACAAGAAAGAAAGAAAAAGATTTTATTATTTTGTCAACCCCCAGTGGGAAGGGACCTCCCCTTCCCCCAGACAAGGTTATGCCTACCTCCCCAGGCTTCAAGAAGTGCTGGCGCTGCATTTACAACGAGGTGATCCTGGTCGCATACAAGCACTCTGCCTGCATGCCTCAGCAAGGGCCACAGCCAATAAAAATGTACCCTGCCCCAGCAGCTCCAGCTGAGATCCTGCAAGGACAGAGAGCTTCGCCAAAAAATTATCTTCATGGAGGCAGCTCTTTTACCTCAGTCTTCCACTGGACATGAGTCTTCCCTACAGCCTTCAACTTCGAAGGACAGTGGGTGGAGGAAACAGACTGAGGACTCCTCACACAAGTCACAAAAGAGAACAGGAAGTCCTCTCAGTGAGTCAAGGGGTAGCTATAAATGATCACCATCTTGCTCAGTATCCTTGGCACTGCCGGCACCATGATTGCAATCTGATACCCATACTTCATGGGTGACCATTGGTATCTGGTACCACCAGCAGGCCCACTGACCCCTTGGACATGGGCACTGAATTATCATTACTGAAAGATAAAGGCAAACACCTTAGGGAGATGCTTCTGGTATGCAAGTCAACCTCAGTACTGCAAGCAACAGTAGTCCACCCAGCATGAGAGAGACCAGTACATCTCCTGCAGCACCACCACCAGGGCAATTGGTACTGGTGGAATTCCACCTGACCAGGATCTCTGCATGACAGAGGCACCTGAGTCAGTCTCTGCCCCTTGGTACCGACATCATAGCACTGAGCCTTTACCGGGCCATGGGGATATCCCCACAATCATGCCATGCCCCTCCATTGTATAGTGAGGGGTTGAACAGTGAACTAGAGGAGCTCTCGCAGTACTGCTCCCAAGTTCCATATGAGAGCCACTATCAACAATCAGGGAATGTACCTGCAGATGGCACCAGTACTGTCTTGGTACGACCACCCATGGGCACCTCCATCAGGCCCTATGTCACCAAAATGGCCATATTGTGATCCTTGAGCACACCATCAGCTTGTCTGGCAAGCTACAAGCCTCGCCTAGCCTCACTCCTCCTGGCTTGCCCCTTTAACTACGGCATCTAGGGCCTCAGAGCCTCAGGAAATAGAGGAACAAAAGACTGATGTGGAGGAGGATGTAACACCTAAAGCTATATCCTCCTCTTCCCCTGATGAAGCAGTCATACGTTCACCACCATCCCTGGCAGGCATCTTTTGTCTGTTTCAAAAGCTGGCAAAATGAATAGCGGATGCTCTTCACATACCACTGGAGGAAGTCAAGGACATACACCACCAGTTCCGGGAATATCCTCCACTCTTCATCCTCCTCAAAGATCGCCCTCCCAATTAAGGAAGCCATTCTAGACCCAGTTAAAATGGTGTGGCAAACCCCGGCATCAGTAGCCTCAACGTGCAGGCGTGCAGACAGGAAATATTATGTTCCTGCAAATGAATCAGAATTCCTTTTCTCCCACTTGCCACCCAATGGTAGATGCTGTGAATTCCTGTGGCTGAGAACACAATTCCAGGGCAATGCCCTACAACAGGGACTGGAAGCACCTTGATTTCTTTGGCAGAAAGGTGTGTTCCTCAGCCACCTTACAATTCCACATTGCCAACTATCAGGCACTCAGGGCAAACTACTATTACACAAACTACAATAAGTTGAATGACTTTATTCATAAACTGTCAGAAAATCATCGGGAATCTTTCAAGGCCATCATTCAGGAGACACTATTAGTGGCAAAAACATCACTACAATCAGTCCTCAATGCTGCCGACACAGCAGCTAGATCCATCTCCACAGCTGTGGTGATGAGGTGGGTGTCATGGGCCCACTTATTGTGATTCCCAAAGGAGGTGCAGACCACAGTAGAAGATCTCTCCTTTGAGGGTGCAGAGTTCTTTGCTGAGAAGTCCAAAATCTCTATCCATACCTGGAAGGATTCCAGGTCCATTTTCAGGTTGCTGGGAATCCATACACCAGGGCAAAAGGTACGTTTTAGCCCCTAATCTCAGCATAGGCCATACAAGACTCACAGTGCCATTATGAACTGAAAAGAAAATAGTGGAAATTCCTGATATGCAAGCCATCCAGTCCACAATCTTTGACTTAGCCCCCTCCCTCTTAAGCAACACTTTCGATGGGCAGGTCAGGGTGCTGCAAGACCATTCCCTGCAACTGACTATGATTAAGCATCCATTTGATCACTGTTTGACAGTGTTCTGCAGTGCCTAAGAATCCATAACATCAGACAGATGGGGTTTAGAGATCCTCCAATCCAGATATGATATCCACTTCACTTCCTACCTCCTCCACAACACTCTGCCCTGTCCTCTTCAGTGACCCTTCTCACAGGAATCTGCTATGATAGGAGATAGATCAATTCCCCCAGCTAGGAGCCGTAGAACCAGTACCTCAACATCTACGAGGCAAGGGGTTCTACTCTTATTACTGTCTAATACCCAAAATAAAGGGAGGATGGAGACCCATTCTGGACCTCAGAGCTCTCAACAAGTTTGTCAAAGCTCAGAAGTTCAAGATGGGGATATCTGCAGACCATTTTTGTGGACTGCAGAGCGGATGTGGATACAAATTTTGTATCTGTGCAGGGCTCTGCATACTGGCTCACAGGTGATTTCTCAGGTTCACAATAATTACCAATATAAATTTCGCCCCTTTGGACTCTTAGGCTATGTCTACACTAGAAAAAGTTAGGTCGACTTTGTTAAGTCGACTTAATAAGGTAAAGTCAACCTTATTAAGTCAACTTAACAAAGTGGACTAAGTCGACTTAAAGTTAAGTCGACTTAGTCCACTTTAAGTCGACCTAACTGACTTAATATAGTCGACTTAAGGGTTACTCCACGTCCACACCGTCCTTAAGTCGACTTAAGGAGTCGACTTAAGGCTTAAGTCGACCTCATGGACGGTTCTTATTAAGTCGACTTAAGCTTTCATTAAGTTGACTTAAGGAATTTCTTAAGTTGACTTAATGAAAGTCTGGTGTAGACAGGGAGTAATTTAGGTCGACTTAAGCCTCCTTAAGTCGACCTAAATTGCTAATGTAGACATACACTTAGTGACCCCAAGAGTATATTCCAGAATTCTCTCAGTGGTAGCTGTTCATTTAAGCTTGATCTCCCATACCTGGACAATTGTCTCCTCAGAGCCTGATTGTTCCAGGAGGCTCATCGAGCCATTGACAGCACAATACACTTGTTTACAGAACTGGGCTTACAGATCAATACCTATAAGTCAACCCCACACTAGTGAAGCACCTGGAATTCATAGAGGCCAACCTGGAGGGTCTGTAGGCAAAAGCCTTCCTACCTCAACACACAGGTCGTCTCATAGACACTGCTCAACACAGTCCTCAGGTACCAACCAGACTCTGCCTTCAATTACTGGCGCATATGGGGGCTAGTAAAGCAGAGATACCATACTCTAGACTTTATATGTGATGCCTCCAACTCTGTTTACAGCCTGAACAGGGACTAGCTGGACAAACCACTGTCACTACCGACCAGGACCAAAAACTCCTTAGACTGTTGGAAGGACTCAGCCAATGTGTATAAAAAAGGTCACCATCATTTCTTATTACTACTGATGTGTCACTTATAAGGTGGGGCATGCATTTAAATGGCCACATGACACAAGGCAAATAATCCCTATGGTGAAATCGCTACACATCAGTCTCCTCATACTGAGAGCAGTCAGGAATGCCTGTGCCCATTTCCTTCTGCCGAGCACAGCATAGCAGAATCATATACGAAGACCCTGACAGACAACATGATTGATGTAGCACATGCAGGCTATCAGGGAGAGGCCAGTCACCTTCCTTTGTCCATGGCTTACCTCCTGGGCATACAGAACTTTAACTGTTTAACAGTTGCAATGTCCTGTAATCATTAAAGGTCAGGGAAGACACACAGTCTTTTTGTAATTATAACTTGATCTGTTTCCATCCACACAGGAAAGACCTAACTATGTCATTACAGAATCAGGGCATAGTTGAATTTAACTCCACGGTCTAAAATAGATTAGTAAGAGTCATTGGAAGATTGGGAGGAAGGATGACAGCTTAGCCCTAGTAGTGTCTTTTTCTGTCACTTATCATAGTTTTTGTAACAAAATAACTTAATTTAAAAGAGCATTGATTTTTAAAAGGTAATACTTCCAGACATTTTTTAGAAATATAACTTAAGAGGCTTTAAACTCAATGGAGTCAATTCTGATCTCATAGTCATGCAAATCAGGAAGAACTGCATTGAAGTCACTGGATTTACATTAATGTAAAACTCTCATAAAATGAAATCTAAATCATGCCCAATAAATATGAAGCAGTGTTTTCAGCAATGTTGTAGATTAACATCCATGGGAATTTAGAAGTAGTATTCTGGAACTAGAGAGCCTCCATATTTATTCAATAATACAACTGAAATATTAAGTGATTAAGAAAAAACTAGCTAAGCATAAAATGCTTGGATAAGGATTATAAAATTCAAACTAGGATCCTTATTCAAGCAAAGTTTTATGAAACCTAAATTCTGTATTTTTTTACTTCATTGATGAGTTTAAGCAATTATTAATCCAGCATAATTTTGAATGATGAATCTACAGAAAATGTACGCTGCTTAGATACTCAGGGAAAAAGAGTATTCTTCTAATATAAATAAGGCTTTTTCCTCTGGGCTGAAGGCCTTTGCACAATCTCATAGGAATAAGTAAATCCTAAATTAACCAAAAAAGGAAACAAATATTCCATGACTACTGCAGAAATATATTTAGAAGGATAAAGAAAGTAATAATTAAAACCAGCAAATAACACCTGCAAAGTACACACAAGTAAAGTCACATTGGAGGAAACTGAGGGTCTAAACACGTTGTAGCACTGGCTCCAAATTTGTGTTCGCTAAATCAGACCAAAATCTATGTGCATGCCATATTTTATGGACTTCATTTTACTGCAAGCTTTCTTTCTTTAATAAAAATAAAATATGAAGAATAATTTCTTCATAAATAGGACACCTATTTAAATGACTTTTTGGATGTAATGTTAGAGTGATTAGGTCTGTGTAAAATGAAGAATAATGCTCCTTTTCTGACTTGGCCTGAATCATAACCACAGCTCTTAGCTGTGAGATAACCGCAAGTCAGACACCAAATGATTCTCAGTGTAATTATTCCAGGAATAAAAGAGTGTTATTGCATTTCCCTTGAAGTGACAAAACAAAACATACCCAGGTAATAGTGTCATTTTGGGAGGATACAACCAAGTTCAATTCTCAGTGAGTACAATGATATGCTTTATTATTGTGTCATTTTTACTATCATTCAGGATCTGTTAGTAATTTTAATCCAAATCCTGGTTTTCAGGGGTTAATAACTAGACTAAAAATGTGACAAGGTGCAATTCCATGTAACCTGACCAATAAAAACAGGAAAAAATGATGCATGACTATTATCATTAAGAAATTCAATAGCAAATCTGACTTAAATTTTCTCCAGGCCAGACAGCAAAACAAGTTCTAAACAGACCAGATTACTATGACTTCAGTCTGTAATTAGGTGCTAATCATCAGGTATATTTAATTCAAACACAGTAGTTAGAATAATAAAGACTATCCTGTAATCACAAGTGAGAATGCATGACACATTATGAAAGATATCTTAAGCAAAGTGCTGCAGGTCTCTATCCTTAGTGTTAGAAGACAGGTGAAAATCCTCATAGATTTGAAAAGAATGATTATTTACACCCCAGTAATGTGGATTCTTCAAGATTTTGTAGTCAACGGGACCCCACTGTAGGAATACATGCATGTCATTGCATGAGTTTGGAAACAGCAATGTCTGTCATAGCTATCCATTACTTGGAGCCTCCTTATGCGCCTGCATAAGAGCATAGAGGGTGGAGTGGGCCCAATCCTCCCTTCGTTCTCTTACAATTCGAAGCCTATGGTAAAAGAGGACTCCCAAAGCGGGAGTTGGAGTTGGGGTCTTGGAATCCATACTGCCTACAACTTGGTGATGGATTTCAGCAAAGACTACTCATGGTAGCTTTGTATGAAAATGCCAGCTAGTGATTCATGTTGTGTAGTGTGAAATCTCCCTCCTAAATTCCTCATCATTCATTACCAATTGTATTTAGAATACCACCACCATAATGAAGTCGCAGATTTATCTCATCATACCTGAGCTCAAGACAGTACAAGTCTTACATTTTATATTTAATTTGGGTTTTTGCATCTCTTTCCACATATGTTTTTAAAATGAAATATTGCCTACAGATCATATATGACAATCCAATCAATAATTATTCTCATGATTGAAAACCTAGGTCAGGGATGGACAAAACTGGCTCACAGCTAGATGCCAGCAATTTTACTTTTAGTCGCCAGAGTGTGCTTGTCTATTACATTTCTGCAGTGGAGCTAGGCAATAGACTACTAAAACTGGTTGCCATGGTGACCAAAAACAGATTTCTCGAGGCCTGACCTAGGTGCATGAAGACTTGAAAATTAATTCCTAAAACTATGGCCATATGTACATTTACCACTCAAAATACTACAAATAGTGACTTATTCAGAACAAAGAAAACCAAGTCTCTATCCACTTCTGGTCAATAAAGATTCTATGACATGTCATTTGCAAGGGCATGGTTGTTAATCCTAACAAATGTAGTTTATTTGAATAATAATGTTTTACCTATATAAAAATTCCCAATGGTTCCATTAGATAAGTATGCCTGGCAGAATTCAATTTTTATGTTTTTAAAATTTTGACATATTTCTATATTTGTTTGTGTTTTGATCGAGTTTTATTGATTTAAATTTTCACAGTTGTGGGAAATTATGTGTGGGGATCAGACAATAATTATTTAATGGCAGTAGATGTTGAAATTCAAAAAGTTAAACTTTTTAACCATTAAAACACTAATTTTCCATATTTTGACCTGTCATATTGACAAGTAAATATCCTTAAATCAAACTTGAATAAGTTCTCAAAACAGTGTTTTTATTATGATAGATGGAAATATTTTGTTAATTTGTGTGTGCACAGAGAAATCAACATTTACTGATAAAAATCTAATGTCTCCAAACCTATAGTTAAGTGGTTCTTCAACTCCTTTCCTTAAAAAGTTGTGTAGTGTGGCAATATTGTTAAGCAGCTGCTGCTTTTCACCTCAAAGATGTTGTGTATTCAAGGAAAGTTGAAGTGATTTTTAGATGCAAAATATTTTGGTGTTATTAGGAATGAAAGACACTATAAATCTAAGATTATACAAATGGACAACTTCACGGGTTTTCCAATTAACCCATACTATCTAATGTATTTCTGTCAAACAGGTAACTGTAAGAAAATCTAAAGAGCACATAATACTAGACCAAATGCCTCTCTACCTATGAACAGTTTAAAATCTGGAATATAAAATTAATAATTATTACAGTATAATGAAAATATGTGTACCAATACTTAAATTATCCATCATGGTTGATAACACCTTCATCCTCCCCATCATCCAAATTTATAATCTTGGGGGCATTTTTTGACTCCTCTTCCTCCAACATTTAGACAGGTACCACATCGTTTTGCTTCTCCTTCTGTATTTCCTACTGATTGCATTTGTCTAGGTGGGATATTTTTGAAGGACAATTTAGTAATCTCATCTCAGTTCTTCCAGAAGACTGGAAGACAGAAAGATTGCTTTAAATTTACTGCTACCCAAATAATCTCTCACATTCATCTCTGTGATCTCAACAACCTTCTTTGAGATGCTTCATTGGCTCCCACTGCACTGTTCCTTGAGTTTAAACTTCCATCATTATTTTCAAGATCCAGCACAGTGCAGCCTCTATCTACATCTATGATTTGGTCTTCCTTAACATTTTCCTTTGCTAATTGTGCCAATCTTGATACCCATTTATCCTTATCTCCTCACACCTTCTCTCATGGTAACCCTTATGCTTGGGAACAACCTTCTAAAATTTGTTGGTCAAGCCTGAACCATCACCTCATTGAAGTCACTCCTAAAAACCCATTTCTGCAACACTGCCTATAAGCTGTGTTTGCAATATAATAAATAAATAATCAAAACGTACATGCCTAAAACCAAGAGTAACATGGTTACTATGTTCTTCCTCACCACTTTTTTCCTGTTGTAAGTCATAACTTCACAAGTCTGTTGTGCCTGCTATTAATATTGTATATTCTATGGAACAGACATCTCTTTTGTGAAAAGCTTAGCATACTTCTGGGCACTATACAACAAATAATATCATATACTACTCTTACTGTAAATTACATAAGCATATATATATCTTATGTCCTGCAAGATCGTGATATGCAATATAATCTATGTGCAGCCACTGTCATTAGCATCAGAGCCAAACTGATGGATTTGAACTCCTATGAACACTAAACTTCTAGAGGATAAATGTCTTTGCCTAACTGGAAATAATATAAACACATGAGTTAACATATACCATTGCCCTTAGTATGTGGCATGTCAAACTTTCTCAAATATTTGTGACAATAACATTCACTATAACATAAACCCTACTCTTATCATAGCTAACAGTGTTTGCCCTTTAGCTCAAATGGTAGAAGTTTGTGTTTAGTTGGCAGTTGAGAGTGTGCAACTATAGGTGTCACCGGAAATAGGATGCAGATGAATGGGGAAGCAGATATCACAGGAGGATGAGGTTTGGTGGGTACTGTGGCAGGGCAGGAGGAACATGATAAGAAGGCAATGAGTGTCACTGTTTGGAAGACAAACAAGGAGACCTGTGGCACTTTTAAAGACTAACAAATTTATTATCACATTAGCTTTTGTGGGAGAAAAATCTCACTTTGTCAGAAGCTTTGAAGATGTTAGGAAGGGTTGGGTGTTGCTTTGGGCAAACAGGTGAATGGGATGTGTTTGTGTCCATCTTTGAGGCAATGGGGCCTATGCAGGGTGGGTGGTGTTGGCTGAGGTGCACAAATGGGAGGAGGAAGCAGCTGAGTTTTGGTAGGCTTTGGTGGGTGTCCCTGGGAGACAGGAGGTTAGTTGTAGGGAGTTGGTGCACACCAGTAGAAGCAGGGAGGTTAGATAGGTGGCATATTTCTTAGAAGGAGGGCTGGCCGGTGTGAAGAGGTGGGGTCACTGGAGGTGTCCTTGCAGGAGGCGTTAGAATATGGTTGGCAGGTGTCCTGCTTTGGCTGATGTCACTGACGTTGGCTGGAGGGGCTGTGGGCGGGGTTCCGGGTGTCCCCGGCGGGGCCCAGTGCCAGAGCTCAAGAGCTAGGAGGGATTTGCCAGGGATAGTGTCATGACCACGCAAAACACATGTTGACATCTTCAGCACTGCTGCTCACCGTCCCGCATAGTTACCGGAAGTGACGTCACTTCTCCGTCCTCCAATCAATTTCTCCGGGAGGTGGGGCGGGGTGCTAGTTACCATGGTATCGGACGCTTGGCTCCTTTCCTAGGGCGCTCCCGGACCCCCTAGTGAAGCGGCTGCAGGACAGGGGCCGCCGCCAACCATGAGCAGCAGCCTGCCGGCGGGGCGGCACAAACTCCAACTGTCCCCGCAGATCCTAGAGCTTCTGGCGCTGCCCTGCTGCCTGGCGGAGCTAGAGGCCGACTGTCGGTAAGAGAGTCATGGGGCGGGGCTGGATCCGGGCGGAGGCTGGGCTCCCACCTCTGCCGGTGAGCAGGAAAAGGACCCCGGGGAGCTGAGGTGGGAAGGAGCTGAGCAGCTGGGAAGCCGAGGCGAGGGACTGGAGAGAGGGGAGCAAAAGGGAGATGAGGAAGAGGAGAAGCGGGGTCGGTCACCTCCAGCAAAGGGCTGGAGAGGGAGGAGTTAAGGGAAGGGGAGGAGCCGAGGTTGGCGGTTGGGGCTGGGGGAGCCGAAGTAGG
>ML685840.1:7304629-7336103 GCA_007922175.1 Pelusios castaneus | reverse complement strand
GGGGAACTGGAGAGGGAGGAGCTAAGGCACGGAGCTACTGGAGAGGGAGGAGCCAAGGTAGGCAGGGGTGGAGCTGAGGTAGGTGGGGAGCTTGTGTGAAGAGAACTTGGGGACCAGCTAACCCCGAGACACAGAAAGCGAATAACTGGCTCTTCATTGTGGAGGGAGCAAGAAGAGCTGGTAGCTTTGTGCAGAGGACAGGTGCCTTGGTGGACTTTTCCTTTCTCCCTCCAGTTGTTGAGCAGAGGATCTAGAGTCCCTTGAGATTAAGCAATGTTTTTGCTGTCTCTGCTTAAAAAAGAGTTGTGACCCTGAGAAGTAGCCATGCAGCATTTTAGTAACACAGGAACTGTTTGGGGGTTTATTTTTGTTTGTTTGTTATTGCTCTTCTTTCTAAAGGCTTTCCTGAAGAGCCCCATCAGGGAATAAGCTAACTTATTTAGGTGGAGTTTCAAACCAGAGGTTTGTACATTTGCTCTCTGTGATTGTGAGCAGCCCTATCAAATTTAAAATACCAACTAGCTATTTTTAGGGAATAGGAATTCATCTTCTTTGGCCCCATTCTTCTAAAAAAGAGTGCTGAAGATGACTACATTATATCAATCATCCCCTTTTACTATTATTATGATCCCAAGCTAGCTTTTAAGTCATTCCTTGATAATTCAAGACCTTTGTTTCATAATGCTTTATTTGTAAGATTTAAAAATTACAAGGAGTTGTGCCTACTATTGCTTGACACCTGTTGAGCTATGTTCCTCACTGTAGCATCTGAGAATCTGTCTACATATCTAGGTTTATTGGAATTATAAGAAAAGTGCCAGAAAGGAAAAGAGGGAGAATCAGCTAAACAAATAAAACTCAATTATTCACAAAATTCATTTTTGTGTCACTGCTATACTTCAAGGTGAGTATGTTCTGTGCCTGTAAGCAAAATGTAAGAGTCATAAAATGGTTCTGTCTGAAAGCTTTCAAGCCTCTTCTGAGGCTTTACCTCATGAATTAGGTAATTTGAATATAGCCTTTTCTCTAATTTATACTGACCATCTTAAACACCTTTCTAATTAAAAGATAGACAGCTAAATCTAATAACCAATTTAAAACTAAAAGGATTGTCATATCAGAAAACTTGCTATTTTGTACAGGATGTTGCTGAGGACTTTTAGAGTGACAGCTTTTGCTTTTCAGCTTCTGTCTTCTGAGATGTTCCTGATTCCTGTGGACTACTTGACCATATACAACTGTTTCCCATTAACTCTCATGGAAATTGGTGAAGAAAAGAAGTTTCTTCCACTGTCTATTGGGCAGACCACTTATTAGATTTCTACCTAGAGCTTACAAGTCCAAACTTAGCATTTTCTTCTAATCATAGAACTTTATTAAAATGACAATAAGTAGTCATGTTTAAAACAATGGCATAATTAGAGAGAGAGTGGGATTTTGAAAGCCACCTAGATGACTTAAGGACCTAAATCTAATCAAAAGTCAAAGGGATTTGTACACCTATGTTACATCAGCGGGCTTGAAAATCCTGTCATCAATACCCATAGTAGGAGTTAATGTTAACTGTGAAGTGTTGTGTCGCGTCAAATGAAGAGGAGTTGATTTGAAAACTCAGTTTATAACTAAAACAAGATTTCATACCACTTTAAAGGCTGTAAATACTGTTTCATGCAGCAAAAGATTTCTCCTAGTAATATCTTTCTGTAGCACACACATTGTATTAGCAAGTGTGAAAAGAAGTTTAATTTTTAAAGTGTTTTTGTTAAACATGAAATAGGTTCTTCACCCCATTCATTTGGTTTGAAATTTGATTATTTCCAAAAGCATTACAAAAATCAACAAATAAATTCTTATATCCAACTGTCACAGGACATGGTAAATATCTCACTTTTATAGATGTGGAAAATAAGACTTGGAAGGTTTAGTTGACTTATCTTGGGGTAGACCATGAGTCAGTGAGAAAACTAGTGTTAAACATAGAGTTCTTGGTATTCAGTCCCATGGGGAATATGAGACAAAGGTTATATGAGTTGTCAGAAGCCAAATAATGAGTTGGTGACAGAAATGGGATTGGACCTAGAGTTTCTGTCTGTTGAACTCATCAATCGTACTAGACATGATCTTGCCATATTATGATGATTGGTCAAAGTGCTTGACAGATTGACATTTGTAATCATATAATTAAAAAAGAGGATCTCATTTGGAACACTTTCTGGAAGAATGTTGTATTAACATTCATGAAGGAGAGAGAAAAGGCTCAGTTCAAACCACTTTCTATTGGGAACTGTATAATCATGAGTAGACTTGGTCTTCTCTCTAGAGTTTAAACTGACAAATTCATTGTCCTCTGGCTAGCAAATCTTCCCTGCTCAGCTCCTTAATATTTTAAATGACTTGCCCAAGGATAACATGGATATCCAATTTGGTTGTTCATCAAAAATATAATCCTGTAATTACATTTGACTGCATCAGATCAGATTACTTCAGCAAGTTGTACAGATACAAATGCAACATATCAGAAAGTGGTGAGGTTGAGAGAGGTGAGAATCACTGTTTGTAATGAAAAACAAAGGAGTCCTGTGGCACTTTTAAAGACTGTTTGTAGTGAGAAAGCCAATTCACGTCTCTATTCAAACCCGAGCTGATGGTATCAAATTTGCATATGAATTCTAACTCTAAAGTCTCTCTTTAAAGTCTTGACCTAGAATAAATTTGTTTAAGGATAGTCACAGATACGTCCATTGCAGAGTGGCCTGAGGGGTTAAAGTGATTTCTTATTGGTTTTGGAATGTTCTTATTTCTGGTGTCAGATTTGTGTCCATTTATTCTTTTGTGCAGAGACAATCCAGTTTGTCCAACATATAAGGTGGAGGAGCATTGTTGGCACATGATGGCATATATCACATTGGTGGATGAGCAGGTGAATGAGCCTTTGGTAAAGTAGCTGTTTTGATTGGGTTCTATGATAATATCATTACTGTTGATACGTTGGCAGCAGGGTTTGTTGCAGCGGTATGTGCCTGCCTTAGTGTTTCTGTTATATGGTCTGTAGTTGCTGGTGAGTATCCATTTAAGGTTGAGGGACTGTCTATAAGCGAGGAGAGGTCTGCCTCCTAAGGCTTGGAAGAGTGAGGGATCATCTTGTAGGATAGGCTGTAGATCTTTGATGATGTGTTGCAGAGGTTTGAGTTGGGGGCTATAGATGATGACCAATGGTGTTCTGTTTTTTCCTTCTTGGGTTTGTCCTATAGAAGTTGACCTCTGAGTATCCATCTGGCTCTGTCAATGTGTTCCTTCACTTCCTCAGGTGGGTATTGTAGCTTTAAGAATGCTTGATAGAGATCTTGGATGTGTCTTTCTCTGTCTGAGGGATCGGAGAAAATGTGGTTGTATCTTAGGCTAGGTACACACGACAAACTTGTCCCGCAATAAACTATTGCAGGACAAGGAAAGCGCTATAAATATAGCGCTTTTATGTGTACGTACGTGAGTCTTGTATCACAAAGGAGCATTCACCCATGTGAACGCTCCTTTGCGATACAAGGAGCAGTGCATGGTGGGCACCTCTCCCACCATGCACTGCCCACAGCCAGCCTGGGCTAGGGTGCTGGCTGCAGCCCCTGCTTCCTCCCGAAGCCCCGGGGCTGAGCTAAGGGGCTGGCCCGAACCGGCTGCCCTTGCCAGTTCGGGCCAGCCCCTTAGTCCAGCTGCAGGGGTTTGGGTGGCGGCAGGGGCTGTGGTGCTTAAGCGCACAGCCCCCACTGCCTCCTGAAGCCCCGGGGCTGAGCTAGGGGGCTGGCCCGAACCGGCGAGAGCAGCTAGTTTGGGCCAGCCCCCTAACTCAGTCCAGGGGGCCAATTCCCGGAGCCACCGATTCTGGCAGCTCCCATAACAGTCAATTTCACTGCTCTGCTAGAGCAGTGAAATTTGACATGTATGTCAATTTCACTGCTCAGCTAGAGCAGTGAAATTGACATATTTGACAGCTCCAATGTCCCAGAGTGGCCTCGATTGGCACTCTGGGACATTTCCGGAGGCTGTGTAATGCGCAAAATGTGTACACACGAGCATTACCACGGAACAGCTGTTCCGCGGTAAGCCTAACCACTCTCGATTTGAGTGGTTTAACTGTTGCGCGGCAAGAGGGTGTTGCCACGCAACAGGGAAAATGCTCGTGTGTACGCTCCAAGCTTTATTGCGCGGTATGGAGCCTTATCACGCAATAAAGTGATCATGTGTACATGGCCTTAGGGCTTGGCTGTAAACAGTGGATCGTGTAGAGTGTTTTGGATGAAAGCTCAAGGAATGTAGGTAACTTTGTACTGTAGTGTTCAGAAAGTGGATTTCCTGTGTGGACTGATCCAGGCTGAGTTACATTGTGGGGTGGAAACAGATTGTAAGCACACTTCTTACTCTATTTTATCAAATGATTCCCAATTTTTATCTTACATAGGAAAGTGAAACAATGAGCAATCTATCCTTTAGGTGGTCACTGCTCTTTTGGATTTCAGTTCTTAAAGTGAAATTGCCTTAACTGAATAAATGAAAAATCTTTTTTTTTTTTTCTGTAGGCCTTCCATTTCAGATGACTTAAAAGTAGGCTATTTTACCACAGATCATGCCACTCAAACAGATATAAAAGAAACAGCAGAACTAAAGGAGCTGACTGCTACTACAGAAGCCCTAGTACGGGTAAGAGAGCTTCTTGAATATCTGTCTGAGGATATTCTTCACCATGTTATAAGACATATTCCCTGTCAAAGTCAACTTTACCTTTTATGTTATTGAGGGGTGGGGATAATTTAACTTTTTTCTGTCCTGATCTGATTGTTTTATTTAAGTGTATATAAATCTCAGTTCTTCCATTAAAATTTGCAATAACTCATTTATAATAATAGGAATAGCTGAATAAAAGGCTAGATAGTTCAGTTACCCTTATCAGAATTCGTACTGTACATGCACAAAGACTAATCGAGCACAAAAAGAAAGGGATAAGTTTAAACACGATGAGCAGACAATGCATGTAAGTGATGACTTCAAGACTTAAACCTTTATATTAATGCCCAAGGTTCTAGAAAAGAAGTTTAGCACTGAAAAAAAATAGGCCTACCCCTATTATTTATTAATTAAGCAGGCTATGTGTGTTTAATATATACAGGAAAGTCTTGTGTAAATAATGCAATATCCTTACAATTATGTGATACTCAGATCAGCTGGGTAGAGAGAGATTGGTTTTAACCAAATTCTTCTTTCAGTGTGCTACTGTGTTTTTGGTATAAACACTGAGAAACTTAAAAATAAAATATTTTGTTAAAAATTTAAAGATTTTCTCAAATCCTTAATTTTATTGGTTTTTGCTTTGACTCAGCCCTTTTCTTTGATTCACATATCAGGAGTAGCAGAAATGAGAAGGAGTTGGAGCAGAGGATAGTGCTTCTTTATTGGAAATATTGTGTCAGCTCCTCTCCAATGTAAACACATGTATGTGCATAGGGATAAAGGGGAAAGTGGGACTGGGAGGGGCTGAAGTGGCCACTGCAGAATCCAGGATTGAAGCAGGGATGGAAAGGAACAGCTGGGATCCCCTTCCCAGCCTGGAGCTGGCTGCCCACTCGCACCCTCTACAGAATCTCAGTAGCTCCTCTTTACCCCCTTCCTATCACTCTGCCCCACTACTGACAGTGAACTTCCACCCCACCCTTCAAATCCAGGCTGCTTCTAAATCTTACAGCTTCTTCCTACACAATATCTAGCCTTTTTTTTCCTGCCTACATTGCCAAAATTCTTTTCCAAGATTTAGATCATCTAGCACCTTGACTATTGCAGCCTCCTCCTCTCCGGCCTCTAAGCCTGCAACCTCAGCCCCCTCAAGTCCATTCAAAGGAAATTACTAAAAACAATCTGGCTCCTTGCTCTTACTATATCATTCCCATCCCCTTTTAATCCCCTTTCATTGGATCCATAATGCACATTTCTTGTCCTTTAATTTCAAAGCCTTTGACAATTTAGTATTTATCCTTCTGATCCTCCACCAAACCACTCCATAGAACTCACCTCTGTCTAGGGCATACAGAAAACTGCAGCCTAATATGGCTAGGCAATGGTAAGTTTTGACCACAACCATGGAATGGTTAAAAACGGCATTCAATTGATTGTTTGTTACTTTGCCTCCTGCCACCTGGTGGCCTTCTTATTTGTCTCATCCCCCAACTTGACATTTTGACTGGAAGCTCTTTGAGGCAGAGTATGTTGTGCCTATCGCTGTTTAGTATTCAGTATGTTGGGCCTACACCCAGCTTGGCTGTGACTCTTAGATACTATGACAAAATAAATGTTTATAATAATATAGTATCTGCAATTATATTAGTGTAGGTAGGATGTATGATTATCAGTAGGGCCATGATCCACAAGAGGACATGCATGTCTCACTCCCATGTTAGATGCCTAAGTCGAAAATTTAGGCACCACTCAGAACCTCAAAGCCCCAGCTCAACCGCTGTCTGGCTGTGGAAGCACCTAAAATCCTGAGAGCATAACTTTTACCCCCCGAAAAAGCCCCAGGCATCCAGGCATCTAAGTTTTTGCTCCAGAACATGCATCCAGATGCCTAGTATTTCTCATACTCAGTACGATCTACAAATAGGTGAAGATAGGCATTGTACCACCTATCTTACCTGGAGGGTCTAATCCAGTAGACATTCTCAGAGTACGCCTAATTCTAACCAAAATGGTAGCCACATAATTGCAGTATTATGAACCTGTGTCTTCAACACGTGAGGTGCTTACAGTGTTGTTATTCCCATTCCTGACTTTTTAGCATCCCACAGTAATGACTATGTGATGCAATGATCATATTTATGATAAAGCATGTTTCAGAGATTCAGTGGTGACATTGAGAATACAATAAATAATTTGTTTTCATAACTTTTTGCAATTTGTGTTTTACTCTACAGAAATAATGCCATTTTACTTTATGTACGAAGTTTTTTTTATTTCTTTTGTCAGTAATTTTTTTGATAAAAGTATTTTGTAATCCTCTGTTTAGAAAGATGCCAAGGTATTTCAGTCAACAAAATTGCTACTCATCCAGTGCTTTAAGTGAACAGAATCATTAAAGCACTAATACTTTCTGGTTCCAAAGGGATAGTCATGTTAGTCTATTGAAGAGAAAGAGTCCTGTGGCACTTTTAAAGACTAACAGATTTATTTATCGCAAAATGCCACAAAAGTTCATGCGATAAATAAATATGTTGGTCTTTAAAAGTGCCACAGGACTCTGTTTGTTTTTTTAATACTTTCTGACAAGTTTATTTTGTATCAACAGGGAAGATTACAGAATATCCTTTATAATGTATATGTAATTTCAGTCTTTACATTTTTAGTTCACTGACTCCATCCAGCAAGATTTTATGATCTATAAAAATGTCCTTCAAGCACAGTATGAGGAAAAAATACAAGAGCAGGCTTCAAATCTCTGTAGACAGATAAATGACAGACTAAGAGACATGGAAGCTTTTCATAAACAGGTACAGAGTAATCTACTTAAAAATGTCAGTTTCTCAGTCATCTACTCGCTATATTTGGACAGATTATTGATATATAATAGTATGAAATAAAATTAATGCACAAAAATGTTGATTAACATGAATAAATAAAGGGACGTGGTAATAATAAAGTATAAAATGAATGACAATGTGGATTTCCAAAGATTTACTGTTAAAAAGTAGTGGATAGTCAGGGGAAAAACATCTACATATAAACATTTGTAACAGTGTCTTAAAAACATGCTAACTTTTAATGACACAAAGGTGCTATAATAGTGAGGACTTTAAATTTAAAGGACATTGAAGTTGATATGTCTAAATGTAACCTACCTCTTTTCGTATGTGTTTATAAGTTCTGTATGTATGTATTATCTTCCAAATATTAATGCTTTAATACTCTTTTTCGTTAACAAACCAAAATAATTGCAAATACACTAGTGCTCATGGAGTACCCTACAATAGGTGTCTAGTACATGCTAATGTGTATGGATATGACTTAAAGTCAACCTTGTTAAGTTGACTTAACAAAGTGGCTACACTTTAAGTCGACTTAAGTTGACTTTAAGTTGACTTAACAGTAGACATAGCCATCCACACTGGCTTTAAGTCGACTTAATAAGGTCAATTTAGCACTATTCCCCATCCACATTGGCTTTAAGTCGACTTAATAAGGTCAATTTAGCACTATTCCCCATCCACACTGGCTTTAAGTCAACTTAAGTCAACCTTCAGAGGTGATGTTAAGTCGACTTAAGAAAGCTCTTAAGTCGACTTAATAAAAGCCCACTGTGGACGTGGCTTTGTGTAGTTGCCAGTGTGGATGCACTCTAAGATATTAGTATTAACAGTAAATAATAACACATTTAAAAAATTGAGAAATGTATGGAGTTCTGTGTCAAACATATTTTCAGATGTGCAGTCCAGGTATATATATATATTTTAATGTAGTGGTTGCATTGCAAGTATTTCTTCTGGAAAGATTTAATTGTTGTTATTGTTGTTTTGTTTCTTTTCCACAGCATGGATGTGTCTAAAGTACTTAAGAACCCACTTATATAAAAGTCTGTATACAGTACAGTAACTCGGCCAAATGTGGGAATGAGAGATCCTTATCTATCAGTGATATAAACACCAAAGGGACAGAACAGTTATAAAAACAGTAGCTTGTTAACTTTTTTTTCCAGTAGGGTTTGGGTGACATTTTTATTTTATTTAGTAGAAAACAAATAAGAACTAAAGTTTTTGTAATCTGGACTTCAAGGTCCAGTTAGTTAGTCTTTAAAAGCACTACAGGACTTCTTGTTTATATTATTTCAGTAATCCATTACAAATTTGAATTGCAGAAAGAAGCCAAAATTCGACAAAGCTACCAACAGCAGTTATGTGATGCACTTGCTGTTCTCAGAGTAGATTATGAGGTGGGTTTTAACAATATCTATTTTGTCAGTGTAAAATTGATCTGAAGAATTATATAACGTTATTAACAGGCTACAGCATTTTGAATGCAGGTGCATTGTCAAAGCTGAAAAAGATTAGGGTATGAATTTGTTCATATTAAGATAATATATATAATATATAATTAAGATAATAATTAATAGGGTGAATTTGTTCATATTAAGATAAAGCATTTGAAAAACACTATGCTGAATAGAAATAGCAAAAATGAACATAATATAAATATATTTTAATTACTTTGTAAAGTGACAATTAGTTCCTCTGCTACTGAAGAGCCTGTCTATGCATTACATGCACAATCAAAACTCATTGGCTGCATCTACACTTGTAAATTAAGTCGACTTAAGCTTGCTTAAGTCGACTTAATTTACCCTGCGTCTACACTACAGTTTCCGTAAGTCGACTTAAGCAGCTTGCTTAAGTCGACTTAAGGACAATAAAGTCGACTTAATGAAAATTAAGTCGACTTTATTAAACCTAGATTTAAGTAGACTTAAGGCTTAATTCGACTTTTTAAAGTCGAATTAAGCCATTGTAGACCTGGGGTAGCCCTAAGTCGACTTAGGGCTACCCCAGGACTACACCAGTGCCCTCCCTGCTGGGGGGGGGGCCACAGAGGGAGCCTGGCATGCCCCCCAAAGGGCAGGGCAGAGCCCTGTGTCATGCTGTCTGGATTTAGGGAAGCATTTATGATAATATTTTTCTATGGATATCTCATATATGCTATAATCCATAGGAACTATGTCATGTTTGGTATCAATAGAAAGGTAGTAATTTGCTGGGAATGATTATATAGTTTATGTCTAGGAATTGTATTCATATTAGAAGTTAGATAGTTAGGAATTTGGTGTTATATCTATACTTTAACTTGTGTCATTCTAGAGAAATGCCCTAGACAGGAGGCTGTCAACAACCATTGTGTCCTTAATGGCTCATCAGGTTTCTCCCTTTGGCCCATTGTAGGTGGGAGCTTCCTTAACATTACAACCATTGTCCCCTTAATGTTAAGGAAGCTCCCAGTTACAGTGCGAATGAAAAGAAAAATCCATTCATATGAATAGCTTTCTTAGGGTAGGTCTACACTGGAGGCTCTAAGTCTACTTAACAAGGTTGATTTTAAGTCGACTTAAAGTATACCTTGTTAAGTCAACTTAGAGAGTCCACATTGACAACTTCTGTCGACTGCCTGCGTCCACACTGGCAGGTGCTAGGTCGACGGAGGAGTGGTGCATTGTGGGTAGCTGGGAGGGGGCCTGGGGGCCAATTAAGTCGACTTAAGGGCTCTCCCCGTCTACACTGGATTAAGTCGACTTAATAAGGTCAATTTAAGCATTAAGTCAACCGTAAGAGATGGTGTTATTAAGTCAACTTAAGGAAACGCTTATGTTGACATAATACAAGCCCAATGTGGACGCAGCAGTCTGTAGGTCGACTTAACCTTCCTTAAGTCGACCTAAGGCTCCACTGTAGACGTACCCTTAGAGAAAATATTGTAGGTGGTGTAGAAAATAAAAGGAAAGCTTCTTACACATTTTGCACTGTTATTGTAGATATGTTGGGCCCAGAAATATCAGTGAGACAAAGTGGGTGTGGTTATATTTTAGTTTGTTGTATTACTAGAGAAGTGTAATGGGCCACTTCACCTTGAATGTTCTCTTACAGTATGTGTTAACTACTTATGCTAAACAATGTGTTCCATTTTGTATATGACCATGATACTCTAAGTAACTTTCCCAGACTTCAAGACAACTCTGTGTAGCTTAAAAACTTGTCTCTTTCACCAATAGAAGTTGGTCCAATAAAAAATATTTCTCGCCCATCTTGTCTCTTTTGGTGCATTTTGTAATTCGACTGTCAAACCATCTTTGCAGACAGTCTTAACTGAGCATAAGTAAACTAAATGACATTTTACTGCCCTCTAGAGACTGTGGTTTAAGATTTGAGATCTCAATCAAGTTCTCATTTCAGCAAATTTCTAGATGTCATTTTACCAGTAAGACTAATTCCTACCAGGAAAGTATTGAACTTTGATTTGCAGATAAAGAAAAAAACTTTAAATGTGATGTTTTCATCTTGACAGAACTCAGTGTCAATAGTTTCAACTTCTTTTTTATGATTGCTTTATTAATGACGTAGGTGGGATACAGGACAGTATTTTTAACTATAATTGTTTATCTGGCATATTACTTAGTACATATTTATGCACAAAATAGCATAGTCAGGTGTAGGTGTATAGCAGCAAGTGTACAACATAGCATCAGGGAGTATCATAGCAAACATTAGTAATGGGAAAGTAAGCTGAAAAAAGCAAATTTGGGGGAAATATTTAAAGGGATGGAAGAAGAAAATACTGTTTTATAAGGATGAAGACTCTTCCAGGCATATAGAGGGACATGGAAAACTGTGCAGTTGTGAATGAAATCAGGTCAGCATTTAGTAAGTGGCGTTTACAGAGAGTAAGACAGAGGAAAGAAGAGCAGTCACAAAGAGAAGTGGAGATCCAAGATGCTGAGAATGAGGCATTTGAATAGGATGTGAAAGGAGACATGAACTCAGGACATGATCCAAGAGTCAGAAGAGGAAGATTTTTGCTTCAGTGAGATGGATAGCCTAATGGGAAGCAGAGGGAGAATCGGGGATCCATGAAGGAGGAAACTGAATTTTCCAGCAGTCCCAAAACTAAGTCCCAAAATTTGGCAACTGTCTGGATATTGAAGGTAGACAGAGATCATTTGTTTTCTTCTGTCTCTCCTGCACTATTTCTGGACAATAACATGAAGTACCATCATTTTAAAAAATGAAACTGCTGCAGAGTCAAGTACAAAATATTTCAAGTTTCTGCAAGAGCCACAAAATCCTCCCTAGTCGTGACGTCAAGATGGCAGTTGTAAGCAGTTCCAAACTTTCCTTTTACAGGTGTTTGAAAGAGGCATCCTCTTTAAAAGCACTATGTTTTATGGACTATGTGAAACAGTATTTTGAAGAAAAATCTCTATTTTTAAAAAGCCTCTACTCAAATAACCTCCCACCAGTTTGAACTTTGTCTAGAATGCTCAGAACTTCAAACTTCTTTTGCTTTAAAGTTTAAATATAAAAAGAACTACCTTACTACACAAGAATGTTAAATACTTACAACATGTCTGGACACACAGAAAATAATATCAGTAAATGAACATGCCCAGATGCCAAAACATGATTTAAAAGAACTGATGTTCTTACAATACACCAAAAATAACATACTTGTGCCAATTAAACTTGCTCTGAAGTTGTGGGGCGAAAAATGATATTTTAAATAATTGAAATGAACTGAAATGAAATTTTAAAAGAAATGAGTAAGCTTATAACTCTGCTACTTCTGATACACTGTGTAATATTGTTTTGACATGTTGGATGGTCACATGAGTGATAATTGCATTATTTCCCAACAGATGGTAGTTAATTGTAACTTACTGTTTGACATAGAATTCCAAAGGGGAAATCTATAAAGGAAAAACTCTGATTTGCATCAACTTTTTACAGTACCACCACTTTTCAAGCACCACTGATCCATGATATGTTTCATCAAAGATTCTTGTGGCCACTTTCACTTTGAACCATGTTTTCAGAGACTGCAGTTGTTGGTACCTCATGTTAAGGATTGCTTTCTGTTTGTTTTTAAAATATTTAAGTTAAATGTGATTCATTTCTTTAAGCTTGAGCAAGATCTTTTTCACTTTCTTTTGAGGATAAGAAAAATATTTTTTCCCATGCCAATACTTAAATTTTAAATGGCTGAATTTTGCAGTTTGAATCTTTAATAATACTAATTGAAGAGCATGTCAACAATCCAATTAGAAAACAAAAAATAGGTAGAATATTAATGAAGTTATCAATGGCTGAAAATTATTCCAAGATTAATATTGACAAATCAGAGCTGTTCTGTAGGGAACAGGGCATAGGAACTCTATTTGAATATAACATTTTGGAATAAAATATTCAAGATTAAATGAAACAGGCTTTAGAGGGAATATTTAAATGGAGCAAGTTAAAGTACGGAGTTAAACATTTTTCACATGGGTTTTTTATCTCTGTGTATTGAATCTCTTCCCCCACTTTTTAAAAAACATTGGAGTTGCTAATTTTTTTCTGCAGCTTGGCTTTGTCCTCTCATCTATAGCTTCCAAAGAGAGTGCAGCTCTTAGTTCATTTTAAAAAGTATTTTCTCTGAATCCAGAGAAATGAAATTTTCCCCAAGAAAACCTGGAAGCATATAAACTTTTTAAATGATTTTATAAATAAAATGCATTTTAAATTACTGGACTTCGGGCACTACTCCCTACTTGGACCATATAGTGCATTAAAATATACCTCCCTTTAGAACAAATTATCCAATATATACAACAGGATGAAACTTTTGAAAAATAACTACATTTTAAATTTCTTCAAGAAACAAAAATAGACTAATATATTCCTGTTCCCATAATAGAGTGTGATATGCTACAGTTTGTAGAACTACTGGTGAACCACATTTGATAATGAATATTATTATTTTGATGTTGTTAAAGTATGCTTTAAGTTTAAAAAGCAGGTTAAATCATACTAATGGAGAGGCTTTTTGCACTTTCCTCTCCTTAAATTCAATGCAAAAATTTAAGAACATAAGAACTGCCATCCTGGGTCAGACTAATGGGCCTTTAGCCCTGTATACCATCTTCAACAGTGGTCAGTAACTGAATAATAGGAGCAAAGTATGGAACAGGGCAACTGGAGTGATCTACCCCTATATTCCTTTCCCAGCTTCAGTCAGAAGTTTGTTAATACAATGATAACAGTGCAAAATTAAACTGAATATCAAGAAATGCAAATCTTAAAGTTCTTTCGCAGTATTTTCCATGAACTGTAATTTTTTCTTGTTAGGTATATATGAAAATATATAGGATGTACAGTATTTCCGTTGTCAAGCTGCCTGGAGTGACTCACAAGAGTGAAAGCCAACCTCAGGGCAGATGACCAAGGAACAGGACATAAACCTCAAACTGGTTGTGTGTTCTATAAATAGATTTCACCAACCAATTAAAAAGTGTGAACTCTTAAAGCACTGTAACAGTCAACACATTATCACAGACAGTTCCCTTGGGCACACCAGTCTATCTTGCCTCCTAAGCAAACTTACCTTTTTGATATATGGTCCCTTTTGCTAAAAAGAAACCACAACAATATTCAGGGCACTCCAAGTCCCAAAGGACTGGTCACTTATCCAATGTCAACTGTACCTCAGCTAACAAACCAAAGGCAATGCTAAGAGCCAATCCTATAATACTAACTCAAGATTTATTAACTAGGAACAATAAATGAGTAATTTTACAAGGTAAAAGCAGGTGAAAATATATGTACAAATGAGATACAGTCCTATGTTCCAGAAGATGATGATAGCTGCAATAATATGCATACTTTATGTGTGCTTTAGAGCTAACCCAAACTAAACCACAGGGGACCCCTTGCTCGTGCTTAGAAATCTTCACTTCTCAGAGTAAAGCAACATAGAGAGAACAATTTTTCCTTACCAGGATTTTTATTCCCTTTCCCCAATGTTCAGGCTGTGATGGGACAAGGGCTTCTGCCCATACCATCTTCAGAGGTTTAGGAGAAGCAATCAACTGAGTCTTTTGTCCACTGATGTTCCACAATGACTTGTCTGGTGTCTAAAGGTCTTTTGCTGGGGAGGAGATAATGTTGTTTGTGGTAAACTAGTATTTATTTCATGCTTGGTAATTCTCACCTGATTCTGTGAGATTACAGTCTTAGAAAACATTTTTATAGTTACAGAGCAAACTCAAACATTACCTTATAACATGATATAGATTATCTTACTTATAATAGTATTATAAGCAAGATTAATAGATGTAGCATCCTACAAGCATTCCATAAAATATAAATACATTCTTATAATTTTATATCTATTTTAACAGTACTAACACACAGGCAAGTAAACTGGTTTCCAGCTATGGATTGGTCAGTGAGGCCCAATAATCTTGGCATTAGAATTATAGAATCAAAGAAACTGGAAGGGGCCATGACAGGTCATTGAGTCCACTTCCCTGCACTCATGGCAGAACCAAGTACCCCCATTAAACCATCCCTGACAGGTGTTTGTCTAACCTGCTCTTAAAAACCTCCAATGGAGGAGATTCCACAACCTGCCAAGGCAACTTATTCCAGTGTTTAATCACCCTGACAGTTAGGAATTTTTTCCTAATGTCTAGGCTGAACCTTCCTTGCTGTATTTAAGACTGTTGCTTCTTGTCCTATCATCTGTGATTAAGGAGAATAAATGTTCTCCTTCTTCCTCATAACAACCTTTTAGGTATTTGAAGACTGTTATATCCCCTCTCAGTCTCTTTTTTTCTAAACTAAACAAACCCAGCTCTTTCAATCTTCCCTCATAGGTCAAATGTTCCAGACCTCTAATAATTTTTGTTGCGCTTCTCTGGACTTTCTCCAATTTTTCCACCTCCTTTCTCAAATGAGGTGCCCAAAACTGGACACAGTACTCAAGTTGAGGCCTAATCAGTGCAGAGTAGAGTGGAAGAATCACTTCTTGTGTCTTACTCACAATACTCCTGGTGATGCATCTGATCTGCCAGGGTCACATGCATCCATCTTTTCTATTTATCTTTTGCTGTCTGTTTTACTACTAATATGGTACTTTGTATACCAGGGGTCTGCAACCTATGCCAGCCCCTGTGACAGCCTCGCCCCCCCCAACTGTCAGCAGGTGCTGGGGGCAGGGCCAGCAGGGGAAAGAGTTGCTGCACAAGTGGCAGCTCTTGCTGCCCCAGGTCCCACTGGGGGGGGGCGGGGTCAGCAGGGGGAAGCAGCCATGGTGCTGAGCGGTGCTACAGGGCCAGCAGCCCTGCGTGCTGCTCAGAATAGGTGTGTGTTGCATCTTTAGAATGCGTGCAGAGGGTTGCCAACCCTGTTGTATGCATTTTTTGCATGATTATTCTGTAAATACTATTTTGTTTCTGTACATGAAATGCAGTTAAATCTTGTTCTAATCAAAAGCTAAACATGTTCAAAAGGACTACAGAAATTAATATTTTATAATGGTGGTGTTAAGTTACAACAAAAGCGTTGTGGAAGAGAAAGTGTTCTGTGATTTATAGAGCTATTGTGTCTCACTAGAAAATCTTCTCTTGTAACAGAAAGATTACTGCATGCCTGAAGATCCAGATTCCTCATTAGCAGTGAACTGGCAGGCTTTGATGAATAAGCTCCAGGAGAAAGAGTCTAAAATTCAAAAATTAGAAGCAGAAATTCTAGAATATCAGGAAAATGAAGGTACAAAAATGGTAGGTTTTTTTAAAAAATCATGAATTTATTCTTTGAACTTGTTTAATTATTGTAGTAGCACTTTCTAGTCTCATTAAAAGGGTATAGGAAACTTGCTAGAAAGCCTAAGTAGTACAAGGGGGCTACCTCCAGTCAAACTTTAGCCCCGCCCACTGATCATCCATCAAACTTTAGTCCCGCCTACCGACTCCCAGAAGTCCCGCCCCAGCCGGTCACCTGACATCCGGTCCTGCCCCGACCACCGGAAGTCCCGCCCCATCCGGTCACTTGACATCCGGCCCCGCCCCGACCACTGGAAGCTCCGCCCCATCTGGTCACCTGACATCCGACCCCACCCCTGCCCCACCTGTCAGCGGAAGTTCCGCCCCCAGCCGGTCACCTGACATCCGATTCCACCCCCTGCCCACCTGTCCCCAGAAGTCCCGCCCCATGACATCCGGTCTCGCCCCCAAGCTCTGACTTCCGGCTGACAAGGGTCACCTGATCGGAAGTGGGCGTTGTGACCCTTTCCCCGCCCATCGGGGCGCATTTCACCCCGAGAGCGGGGTTGGCCGGGAAAGGGCACGTGGCGGGGGTGGGGCGACCCTCCGCCAATCGGGGTCGTCCCGGAAGGGCGCGGCGGTTGGCTGGGCGGCAGCACCGCCCCCCGGAAGTCTCGGGCCTTTTTAAAAGCGGAAGACCCCGAGGGTGGTTTCTCGAGACAGCGTGGTTCGCAGCTCGTGGAGAACATGGATGCCTTCGCTACCCCCGTGAGACCTCCGCGCTTTGTTTTGGCTCCAACCTTTAACAGCCCTTAGAGAAAACACTGCAACATTGACAGTTCGGAGGAGGAGGAGGCCAAGATGTTGATGGACCCTGAAACCCAGGAGACCGGGAAGCGGCCTGACGAGCTTGATGGTCTCATGTTGTCCACCCCCATGGAGGAAGGCTCACAGGAGTCGGAGGCAGACAAGGCCCAAGGAAAAAAACCGGTGCAGGTAAAGGAATGATAAGTGACGGTTATGGAGGGGAATGTGGTGGGGGTTAAGTACAAACCAAGCGGCGTTCGGTACTTACAGCTCTTTTTTTTTTTTTTTTTTTTTTCCTGAAAATCTCTCGGCAGCTTGACAACGACTTTATACGGGCCTTTGAGAACCTACACACAGCAGTCCCGTGAGAGCAAATGTGTCTTGCATCAGCTGTTTTTGTTCCTGTTTGAAACACAGCTCTGAGAGGGAGACCGAACTGGCTCAGACTCCTTCGTGGGCGGCATCCATTTTCACAGGGCGCTGTAAAAAGGGGCGCTAAACCAGGTGATTAATAAAAAGCTCATTTAAATTCACCGGTGTGAACGTGTTTTCTTTATACTTGCGTCGGTTACAAGCAGCAGCCATGCCAACACAGGCGGCTCTTTTAAAAAAAATCTATTACACCCCCAGGGAAGTGGGGAGCTGCGGAGACCTAGACAAACAACTTTCACAATGTTTCTGACGTATTAAGGCTCAACCCCTTAACGTAGTTAGGTGCCGCCTATTACCTTGTACATATTGGTTCTAACTATCCATCATGTTCTTGTTCCAGGGATGGGTCTGCCTGTTCTTCCTTATCTATGGAATGTGTGAGGTGTCTCGGTACCTTGTTCATATAATATGCTCAGTTATGTTTATGCAACATTTACCCTCTTCTTGCCAACTTTTTATGATGTATCTCTGTTTAGCAATATCTTGATATTACTTTGGTTCAGGCTAGAGGCCTTATACTGGGCCTGTAACTGCTAAGGGCCTTGTACTGGGCCTGTACCTACTACAAATACTCTTTTTCAAGAGGCCAAAAAGCATAGCGAAACTTTGAACGGGGTGAGGTAACCACTTGGCTTTCGGACCAGGAGGCTTACTCTTTACACAAACCAGCCCGAATACGTTTTAAAAGAAACAAGATGGTCGTTTCAGACGTGGACGCACAATGGCAGGCAGATTTGGTGGATATGCAAAGATTCTCCAGACACAACAGCAGTTTTAAGTACATCTTAACAGCAATAGACATTCTATCCAAATACACCTGGGCCTTAGGCCTCAAAGACAAGATGGGAGGTGAAGTAGCCAAGGCCTTTAAAGCCATTTTCAGCGAAGGTCACGTCCCTCAAAAATTACAAACCGATCGGGGAAAAGAATTTTTAAACAAACCTTTAAGCGGGTTGTTAAAGCGGCACAGGGTCCACCATTTTGTGACTAATAACGAAGTCAAAGCGGGGGTGGTGGAGCAGTTTAACAGAACTTTAAAATCTCGGATGTGGAGATATTTTACCTCCCGCAACACCTTTCGCTACATTGATGTGTTACCCGAGTTTATAAAGAGTTACAATCGGAGCTTTCACAGAATCATACGTGCCAGACCCGTTGACGTTAACCCCTCGAATTCTCTGAAGGTGTGGAAAAGAGTATACGGAGACGCTTTAAAAGTAAACCCAGCTGCCGGCCCTTTTAGAAAAGGTGACCACGTGAGGCTGTCTAAAACCAAAGGAGCTTTTGAGAAAGGATATGAATAAACGTTTACCGATGAGATATTCATAGTCGACGAAGCCTTAACCAAGGGCCGGAGGCCCGTATACCAAGTAAAAGATTACGAGGGTGAGATGGTTGCTGGATCTTTTTATCCCGAAGAACGGCAAAAAGTAAACCCCAAGCGGGACAGGGTTTACAGGATTGAAAAAGTTCTAGCGGCGAAAGGAAGAGGGAGAAAAAAAGCAGCTGCTGGTGAAGTGGCTGGAGTGGCCCGAGAAGTTTAACAGCTGGGTGGAAGCTTCTCAAATCTGTGAAGGGGGAAAATGAACGACGGTGGGTTTTACATCACTTTGCCCAGCAACGCTAGCTCTGGGATTTTTCTCCAAAACACCAGCTGGAACTTTACCATGCAGCTCATTAAACCTTTGGATCTCCCAGGTGCCTGGGAGGTGGGGTTGGTGGAAATACAATACCTGCACAGTTGGAACAACATCAATGAAGACGTCCCTTTTGAAATCACCTGCGAAGATAAGCAATGGAATTACATCCTACGACGAGGTTATTACTCGTCTGTATCTGAATTGCTGGAGCACATGAAAGGTGTCATGACTTGTAATCCTGCCCCACCCAAGGTGATCATGAACTACGATCCTGTGGGTAGAAAAGTTAGACTTAGGTCCACCGATGTCGCTTACACATTTTCTACCAGAGGAGAGCTGGCTAATTTTGGGTTTGTACCCCAACAGCCGCATCAACAAAATCCCTTTTTCAGCAGACATTACAGGAGGTTTCAACTCCTTGTACCTGTACACGGACATCGTGGAACACCAGTTCGTGGGGGATTTTTCCGTTCCCCTCTTACGCTACATCCCCGTCTGAGGCAGGAACAATGAGTTTGTCACCATCACCTATGATAAATCGCATTACGTTCCCGTCAGCAAGCATCACATCGACACCATCACCATTGAAATAAAGACTGATCAGAACAGACACGTCTCATTTCGCTTCGGCAAGGTGATTGTCAAGCTGCACATGCGTCCTCGGAGAGGCTTCTAAAAGGAGGGGGGGAAAAACGCACCATGGTGACCCTAAAAAATTACGGTGATCCCGCTGTCTACAGCAACTATTACAAAGCCCAGGCCGGATATGCCCTTCCTGGTTATCATGGGACCCCCGTGATGTACGGGGCTGGCGTGGGTGGAATATTCCGTAGCCTCTTTCGAAAAGCCGTTCCGCTTTTGAGGAGAGGGCTAGAGATTATTAAACCCCACGTCAAAACCGCCACTCAAAACATAGCTAGAGACGTGGTAGGCCACGTCTCCCGCGCTATTCTGGAGAAGGTGAGGGAACCTCCCACCCAGGAGGGGTCGGGGCTGATATACATCAAAAGGAGGAAGAGAAAGAGAAACACGTCATACCCGTGACGCCAAGGTCCCCCAAAACCCTTTAAAAGAAGAGCTCTGGCGCGCCGGGCTAGCCAAAAGCGAAAGACCAAGGGGAGGCGGAGGAGAAATAGGAAACGAGCTCCACCTGGTAAAAGAGATCTATTTTAATCAACATGGCTTTCGTTCACTGTGGGTCTGAAGAGTGCACCAAATCTGAATTGGACTTGTTCCAAATAGCCCCCACGCAGACCAGCATCGAGAAAAGCATCTACATCGAGGTGCCGCCGCTATCGGCCATTATGGAGGCAGCCCCCCTTGACTTTTTTATAGCGGGGAACGGAATAGATTACATGGATTTGAACAATACGCTTCTGTACCTTTGTTGCAAGATCGTAAAGGGAGACGGGACCAACCTTGCCCGGGACGCCGCGGTGGACCTGGTGAATTACCCTGTGGCATCCATTTTCAGTCAACTGGACGTCACACTGGGAGACCGACTCATAACTCAAAGCAACAACTGCTAACCTTACCGGGCCTTTATAGAATTGGTGCTCAATTACAGCGGCGACATTCTCGCTACGCAATTTTTCCAGCGGCCTGTTTATTAAAGACACCCCCGGGCAACACGAAGCAGCGGAACTGGATGGCGAGGATCTAGGGTTTGTGAAGTGTGCAGATCTGACGGCTCAGAGCAGGACGATTGAGCTGCTGGGCCATCTATACAGCGACCTGTTTTTTCAAGAAAAACTTTTGTTGAACGGCGTGGACGTGAAAATTAAACTGACGCGCAGTAAAGACGCCTTCTGCTTAATGGGCGATGCAGCCCCAGGCTATAAACTGCGCATTGTATCAGCGTCCCTTTTTGTGAAGAAAGTCCGGGTGACCCCGGGCGTCCGTCTGGGGCATGCGGAGGCCCTGCTCACCGCTAATGTTAAATACCCTGTGGACCGTGTGGGAATGAAAGTGTTTAGCATCCCCGCGGGAAGCAGGGTCAGTAACCAGGAAAACCTGTTCTTGGGACAGCTACCCAAAATGCTCATCCTGGGGTTCGTGGATAACGACGCCTTCAGCAGGAGTTACGCTAAAAACCTCTTTAACTTTAAACATTACAATATTAACTTTGTGGCCTTGTACGTGGATGGTGAACAGATACCGACCAAGCCTCTGCAGCCGGACTTCGAGGCCGGCGCTGCGTGAGGGAGTACATGAATCTGGTATAGACGGCCGGTAAACACATGAAAGATCATGCGCTGCTCATTGACTGTGCAGTTTGCCCACGGTTATACCTTGTTTGCCTTCGACCTCTCCCCCGACCAGGAATGCGCTGATCACTGTTCCCTGATAAAAACTGGGAACCTGAGAGCAGAAATACGTTTTGCGAAGGCTTTGACGGCCACCGTCAATATGATCGTGTATGGGGTTTTTGACAATGTCATAGAGATCAATCAGAGGAGAAACGTCCTGTTCGACTACATGTGAGCATGGACACCGTGCAGCTCTCACGTGTTTTACTGGCGGACCCTGCCATGCAAGAGACTTTCTTAGACCTGTTCCCCAGTGATTGGCTCCCCAGAAGGAGGCTGTCTCAGAGACCCCTAGGTTTGGTGGTCAACACGCACCTGCAAAACCAACCTGGCGAACACTGGCTCGCTTTGTACCTGGCAGAGGGAAACCGCGGAGAGTTCTTTGACTCGTATGGGCACCCCCCAAACAGCATGTTGTTCCCCAGAACCATCGTGAAATTTTAAAACAAAAACGCCACCGACATTGCGTTTCACACTAGACAATTGCAGGACCCCTGCTCTGTCGCCTGCGGCTATCACTGCGTGTTTTTCTTGCATCACCGTAGCAAGGGTTTACCTTTTGACCAGATTTTGAAATTGTATTCTAATGATTTGGTGCAAAATGACCAAATGCTGGTGAATTTTGTAAGAAAAATAAAAAGTAAATACTCGGGCATGCCTAGGTTTGCTCAAAATATGTTTCAGCAAGCCCAGACGTGTGTATCTTGCAATGAATTTTACAGCTGTGTTTCTCAATAAAGCACCCCAGGCATGGGGTTTAAAGACAATTCATGTCTGATGATCTTTTTGTGTTTGTTTATTTTTAAAAAGGGCCAATTCAGAAAAAATACACGTGACAAATAAAATTTTTTAAGAAGTATACAAGATTTATTTAAAGCAACAAAAAAAAGACCATTTAAAAATTGTTTTTCAGAGCACGAAAAGAAAAAAAATTACACACTGAGCCATTTGGCTCTTTTAGCCAGTTTTCGTTTTTTAGAAGGCAAAAAGGGTTCACGATCTGCTCCGGGATCAGCCGTTGAGGCCTTCAGGCTCTCCAAAAGCTCTCTATTGGCCGCATCGCTCATGACGGACGATGGCACATTTAGTTCTGCCATGGCATTCATGAACGCCTCCCAGCCTTTGAGCACATGTTTGCTAGGAACGGAATGCGTCTGAGTGACGGCCTTGAGTAAGTCAAGTATGTTAGACCCGTTAACCACCGAGCCTTTGTACACAAAAGCCCCTTTATCGTTCCACGAAGATATATTTTTATCCTGTCCCAGCTTATTTAGCAATATGGTTGCATTTCTCTTATAACGCTTACCGACGCTATCCAGTATTTCCTGAGCAACAGAGTCAAAGGTTTTGGGTATTTCTGGGCGGGATTGGAGGGGACGTTCTGTTCCTGTTCTGGTAGAAAGAGACTTATTTTCCCTTGATCCAAATCGCTCTGCTTCACGTACGTTAGGTACCTTTTGAAGCACAGCGGTGTATAGTTTAGCTTTTTTGTATTCGTCCAAGCCAGTCCTTTGAAGAACAGATCTCATTTCACTATCCAGCAAGTGAGTTGCGGTCTTTCTGATATTTTCCTCTGGTGGAGGGGGAGCCCTTAATTGCTCCAACTGGTGGCTGGGCACCAGGTACATTTTTTCCGCATACTCCATTATTGATTAGTCAAAAATCCAGTTATCAGAGGGATAGCGAACCTTAACAGAGGTCCGATAAATCCGCCAGACTGCCTCACCAGATGCTTTTTTCTTTTAATCGAGATCCTTTTATTACCCAGGGTTTTTATCAACGTGCGTCTCTTTTTCAGCACACGCACTTGATTTGGCGTCAAAGGTATGTTTCCTTTCAAAGTGTTCAGAGCTATTTCTGAGATGGCCGCTACTAAATCGTCAGAAGCCGAACACAGTATAGTTTTCCTTTGCTGCGGGGACAAATCGGTAAGTAATTTCAAAAGGGCCAGGTTTCTTTTCATGCAGCTAGACATGTTTTCCGGACGGCGGCCTCCGCTGTTAAGAAGGACCCGCTGAAAATTCATCTCTTTTTATACCCGGCTGTTCTTTTTAAAGTGTAAACCACCGGCCGGTCTGGGGGGAAAAGACCGGTTCTTAGTCTATAAGCCTCTGGCATGGAAGCATTTAAATCCACCACCAGGTAACCGTATGAATTTTTGGTAGCGTCCTCAAAAGCTTCTAGAAAGAATTGCATCTTGCCCGGGTACATTTGCCGGGCGAGCGTGGTGATTTGTAATTTATCCCTGGGGTTTTTGAACAGAACCATGTATTTCGCATTCAGGTTAATCGTGCGAGTCTTCTTTCCCTGACAAAACACGTTCTGAACTATGTACATAATGCTCAGGTTCCTGTGATGCACGTACTTGGTAAAGGCTTTCTCAATTTCGTTGCTTTCACAAGCAGAGTTCATCAGATCGTCTACGATAACCATATTTACTTTATTGGTAGGAAACAACTGGTCATCATCAAAAGCATCGGGCAGCCCCTCCACAAAATTGATAAAGGGATATTTACAGAGCAGTTCTTTATACAGAGGCTGCCAACAACTATAACACCACACGATGTTCTCGGGCATAACGGACAGCATTTTCTCGGCATTATCCAATACGTTTTTTATAAAGTAACTTTTCCCGCAGTTGCTAGGTCCAGCGAGAATTGCAGAAAAAGGGTGTTTCCACCGTGTGTCCATTTTTTTCAATAGCCATAGGGCAGCGTTTTAAACCCTTCTCTGAGGACCCTCTTGTTGTAAACCACTTTCTGAGTTTTCTTAAGGGTCTTGGTCTCTATTTCCCACTGTTTTTTGTTCCTCACGATAGAGGGGTGCTGCACCTCTATCTTTTTGGAGGTGTTTTCTCCCAGGTCCATGCTGTAGTGCAGGACCAGCTCTTTCAAACTGTCAAAGTTGATTTTTTCACAGTTTGCTACGTTCAGGGTAATCCCTTTCACTTTCAGACAGGCCTTTCCCCGCGACAGCTTGTACCCGTACATTTTTGGACCAGCTGACACAAACTCGGTGATGTGCTCAACTGGCGGGATCTCACTGGTGAGGTCCCCTAAATAATCCCCCAGAGGGGGATTCCACTCGCCCTCCCTTTGCACAATATCACTGAGTCAGTGTTGTGGTACAGGCAACGCTCTTGCAACCTGTCTAGCAGGTTGTACAGTTCCAAGCGGGCATAAGCGGTGGTGAAACAGGCAATGAAGATGTTGGTGTTGCCAGAGACCGTATAGCGGTCTTTGGTGTGTTTCCAGGACACGCACGCTTTTTCATCATCGATAAACTCGCAGGATGAAACCTCGTAATTGGGGGAAAACAGGTACTGAAAGAGTTCGTCGGGGTCTCTCACGATGCTGGTTTTGGGCAAGTTTGTTCTTTGACCGAATTTACCCCAGAGAGAATTTAAGAACAGTTTAGCGATTTGACGCTTAGCGGGGTTCACAGTGATTTCATGCGGGCGTAAACGCACATCTTCTTTTTGATAGAAATCGCTAATGTACTTATTTTGTTTTTCTTCATCCGTGCACCAGCTGGGATACCCCGAAGCCTCTTGTTTCTGACGCAAGTGTAATTTTATGTACTCTGAAAAGAGTGCATCGGACTTTTCTTTAAAATGCCAGATTTCGTAGATTTTAGCCACCGTGTACCCCTTCGCTACAGCGGCGTTTAGCTCCACCGTGCACCAAGTCCTCAGAAGGGCCCGCTCCTCGTCGGTGTGGGTGCATGTTTCCTGCTGCTCGGTCTCCGCACAGGTTCGACGGAGTGGGAACATGAGCTTGCCGCCTAGCCTGACGGGCAGCAATGGGAAAAAGACCCCTCGCGGGGGAAACACTTTAACTTTTGCAATGCCAAAATAATTTGAGAGGTCCGAATTTGTCCGAAATGATATCGGGATGTCCAAGGGGGTACTCTTTGCTTTTCTTTATGAAAGGGTACAAGCTGGTAAAATCGTAATAGTGGATTTCTTCACCGGGCTTGGGCTTGTAATACAGACGTACCGCATTAGTCCTGCCCCCAAAAAGAGCATCCCTCGGGACCAGGGGCTGGGATAGTTGGGCTTCCTTTAAAAAACCCACAAGCTCCCTGTCCGTTTCTATCATGGTCTCCCACTCGTGGCCCCAGAGAGTCCTGACCGCATACCCCTTGCTTCTCAGATAGTCGGCCTTGTGCTGCGCCTTATAATAAAGAAACCCAAAAGTTGTCCCCATCATAGGGTTTAGAGCTTTTTCACAGTAACAGGTGATGCAGCCATGGAAAAAACAACCATTAAACTCAAAGGCCGTGGGCACGCCATCTATGACGGCGTAACCGTCTAGAAAGTAGGAGCCTACCTGAACCTCCCCTTCCTGTAGCGCATGACATATCTTTATCTTTTCTTTGTGAGCAATGTACATCAACCACTGAATAGACGGGGTAGAATATCTCTTTTTCTGCCTGTGATAGTTGTTGGGAGGGAGAAGGGCTATCATCTTAGCCTCTAAAAACATAAATCTGTACATGGCCATGCAGATGGATGCCAGAGTTATGTACTGGAAAGGATCTATACATAGTTTCACCTCCGCAACTTTACCAGGGGCTCTCTCTACAGTATCAAACTTTGTCATCATGTTCATGATCTCCTCTCTGTATAGCAGACAGGCCCGCCTCAAAATTTTTACATCCTGCTGGCAGTAATACGCGAGCTCTTTCTTTAAGTCAAACATCCTATTTTGATTGTCCCTGTACCAGTCAAGAAAGCTTGCTTTCTCCTGGGGCATCATGCTGTCAACGCCGTAGTGCTCCACCCCGGGCATAGGCCCCACGTAATTTTGGTTTTCCAGAGTATTAAAAAAATGTGGGAAGTACCCTTCAGCATCTTCAAACCCCATAGCCTGCGGGAGCTTGCTAAGTTTCATGGGGAGGAAGTTCAGAGAGTCTATAAAACGGATGTCCAGAGCCTTAACTTCCACACACATCAGTTTACTGCCCTGAGTTATCAATTCCACATTCATCTTTTCCTTCAGTAACTCCTTGACCACAAAGTAAGCATCATAACCTTTGGAATTGTGCGCTATGGACGTGTACTTCTGAAACTTCTTGCCAATAAAGGTTTTAACAAAGTCAGAAAGGCACTCACTACCCTTGAATTCCCAAGATTTTTCCAGCTTTAGGGACACGGCAAATGTACAAAATGTACATTACAAAAATGTAATTGGGCACGTGCACCCTCGTCTCCTGCATGCACTCAAAATCGTAAAAAATATACTTTTCTGACTTCTCAGGCTTTATAATGCTGTCTAGAAAACACAAATGACCGTCTATACCAACTTTAGGGGGAATCCTGCTGTGACACTGCTTACAGTGACACTGCCGTGACACTGCTTACGGCCTTCGCACTTATGACCTTTGTCCACATAAGACTCACAACTCTCGCACAAAGTTTTAAACCGACATTCGACATGATTTTTAGATGCTGCTTCTAGATGGCCATCTAAACACTCTTTGGACCGACAATACAGCCTACAGCTGAGGCATCTCTTGAAACCTCTCTGACCCACGACTGTGTTTTCTGAGCATGTCACGCTCAGGCAGAGGCGGCAATGGTATCTGTAAGAGTGGACGTGACTGTACACCTTGTGGCAAAACTCGCAATAATTTTTGGCCCCAAACAACCTTTTCACGTCCAAAACCCCATAGTAATGGTCATCGTGCAGCAGAACAAAAAATGTCTTGGGGTACACAGGGCCTCCCGTTTAAAAAAAACCCCACCGGGCTTTCGCCGTATAAAGAACCACCTGAATATTGACACGCTAATGCTGTTCAACCACCACTATGTCACTGAGCATCACCTTTTTTCGATCTGACCACCCCAGTTCTCCATGCAGCTTTCTCGCCCCATCTAATAATTCTGCGTCTGTAAGCCTACGGTCCGACATGACGGCCAAGAGCCCGCCAGCAAAACACAGATTCGAGTCAGCGTAAGTCAGGTCTACCAAACACTGCCTTTTTTATGGAGAATTTCGCTGTTAAGGATCGAATTCAAAACCCTATGCCCGCCCCCGCCCGTGTTTTTTACAACTGTCACAATGAGGCGTAACGTCCCATCAATGTGCACCTCTCTATTACTCTGTAACAGTTTAGTAGTGTGATTTAAGAAATCTTCAGCGGAGAGCTCCTTCCTATATCTCCTGATCAAAAACAGAGGGTTGGTTAAATTCCTCCCCTCCAAACGCAACTGAACGTAATCGCTTGGGTCTATCCTACCTTGAATCTCATCAAGAACCGACTGTATGCCCCCATGCACAGCTTCAATGACCCGCCCAACTGAACCGATTCTCTCAAGATTGACAAAATGAAATTCCTCACTGTATACCACACCCCTAAATCTAGGTAATTCCCGCTGCCAGCTCCTCACCCGCTCTATATACGTCTCAGGATGGGGTTCTGAATCTACCCCAACACTCCATGGGAGAACTTTCTGGGGAATATTCTAAACCACCAACCCTGGGGTCAGTTTCCACCTCCTCATTCTCAGGCACATCACTAGTGGACCTCTCTTTTTGTTTTTTTCTCCTCATCACCTCCTTAGCCTTTTTAAAAATCTTTACAGCGACCCTGGCTCGTAACTTTTTGGCAGCCACCCACTTATCCCTTAAAAGACCACCTCCTTTTTGATTAGGGCGGGTACCCCTCCCTGTGACTAGCTATGCAGATTAAAAAACACCTTCTGGAAAGCTGAAATATTTTTTAACGTATTTATCGACAGTTTTTGCATTTTTTACATAGTTTCCAGCCATTCTTTCTTCCGGAACCCTGGAAAATACAGACCCCATCAGCTCTCTGAATGAAGAGTCATATTTTCCCCACATCTCTTTAGAATACTGAAGAACTCTGTCAAGCCTATCGTGGTGTGGACATGGATAGTAATTATCATCATCGCTGGAGCTTTCACTCCGTGGTTTTTGATTCACAACCTCTAGAGCACGTGCTTCGAGTTTGTGAATGCGTGTGTTTTACCCGCAGTTCTCTCAGGGCTCGATGTGGTGCTGGCCGTTGAGGAACTGGGGGTGTGGTGCTTTATTGGTTGTTGATTCACAACCCCTAGAGTGCGTGCTCCGGGTTTGTGAATGTGTGTGTTTTCACTCGCAGCTCTGGGCTTGGTGTGGTGCTGACCGCTGAGGAACTGGAGGTGTGGTGCTTTGTACCAGTCTTTTGTTTTATCCTTGGGTTTGGTGTATCTGCGCTTGGGGGTTTCCTGTCGCTTCATCAGGGCTCCTTTGCTGTTTTGCACAGGTGCTGCTGTTAAAAGTTTTGGAGATGATTTTGCTGGAGGTGTCCCTGGAAAGTCAACTATAACAACATCAGGAGAGCTGTCTGTGCCTGAGAAGGAAAAGAACAGATGTTCCAATTTAGCATCAAATTGAACTTTTTTTTTTTAAATAGAAAAGAAACCTTAACTTTACCACACTGCCTAGATACCTAATTAAAAATAGAAAAAACAAAAAAAACCCAAAATATTTACTGAAATTTAGTTCTCTGTCATTCATTGACAGTGGCAAATTTTCCTTTTCAGCTATCTCTTTCCTTTTTCTTTTGAGCTTGTTTATCCGCAGGGCATTGGGAGAGCTGTCCATGCCTGAGAAGGGAAAAAAAACCCCAGATGTTCCAATTTAGCATCAAATTGAATTTAAAAAAAAAAAAAATAGAAAAGAAACCTTAACTTTACCCCACTGGCTAGATACCTAATTAAAAATAGAAAAAACAAAAAAAAACCCCAGTATATTTACTGGAATTCAGCTCTCTGTCAGTCATTGAGGGTGGTAGATTTTCCTCTTCAGCTGTCTCTTTGCTTTTTCTTTTGAGCTTGTTTATCCGAAGAACTAAACTTCTTTCATTTTTTGTTAGTACTGTAAAGCAAACAACATTATTATTAAAGGGTCTTAACTTTAAAAAATACTCATTGTCTTAAAACTTTCCTCACTATTTCAGGTGAATTTTTTTCCCTCCCACTAGTTTGCCAACAGACCCCAAAACCAAAATGTGCAATAAAATATTTTTAAATTCTCCAATTATAACTATCTTTACCACGGGCCTCAGGCCCTGGCCAAGCAACTTTTTAAAAAGACACCAACGTGTGCTCGGACTTTAAAAAAATAAATTAAAAAAGGTAGTTTTAAATATATATATTTCAAGAAACCCCAGCACTTAATTTGTACTCAAGGCCCTGCCTCACAAGCAAAAGAGCATTAAAAAACACACCACCTTTTGCACAGCATAAAATCCCCATTGCTTATCTCTAACTCCCCAACATTAAAAATACACCGCCATATGCTCAGAGTAAGAAGAAAACAGGGCAGTTTTAAATACTTTTCAAGAAATCCCTTAACTTTTAGAAGTCATTTAAAAAAAAAACCCTTTGCCATGTGCTCAAAAACCAGACCATTTTAAATACATTTCAAGAAACCCCCCTCACTTAACTTTAGCTCAAGGTCCTGCTCCACAAACAAAAATTCAAGCCTTAAAACACATTGCCTTGTGATCAGGCTAAAATAAAAAACAGGCATTTTAAGCACATACACACACTTAAAAACCAATTGCAAATATTTACCTTCCACCACAAGGTAAAGACAAGCTGGGACATGATTTTTCTCACATGTAGATGCACCTTTGAATTAAAGAACAAGCGCAATTTGAGTTACCACAAATGCATCAAACCCAGATTTAAAGTTAAGCCCAACCAGAGTTAAAACAGGGTTTTACCTTGCCTTGGTAAAAGGCTGCTTGAAAATGCTGTTTCCATGCCAAAGAGAGATCACACTGCAATAAAGACATGTATCATCATTAATAAGGACAGCATGAACAGAACAGTAACAGTGTAAATGTTTTTTCAGAGTTAAAAATAAGTAACATACCTAGGCCTGGAGTCCAGCAGCTGTTCAAGGTAGCTTCTGTGAAGAGAAAGGACAGTCTCCAGAAAAGCTGAGGTTTTTATACTCTGTCTCAGCAACCTCCTTTACTGTGACCTAGGCCCATCAAACCTAATTACCTGAAAACTCTAGCCCTGGTTGAAACAAAAGAGGAGAAAAAAACTACTGACCCACAGATTCCTGAGGTTGTCTTTTTAAACTGTTCAATCGTGTTCTACAAACTCCCAAGGTTGATTTAAACTATCCAATAGCATTCACTCAGCAACCTCCTTTACTGTGACCTAGGCCCATCAGACCTAACTACCTGATAACTCTACCCCTGGCTGAAAACAAAGGGTGGCTCCTTGTAGTGGGGTGGTGATTCAGCGACCCCCTGTTCCATGCTGCCTTTCTAACCCTTTGGCTTTATTTTAAATAAATATTTCTGGGTTGTTTTTTCCCACAAAATGCTGCTACACTTGAAATTTGGTTTTAAAACTGTCTGATAGCATCTAAGAACTCCTGATGGTGAGAGTACTTTCTTCCAATCCTTACATAAAATAGATGTGCCACAGCTATAGCAAGCACTCTACACATACTTATAGCTTTTGAATGTTCTTACAACATATGGTTTTTAAAAGTATGGGGGAGGCTTCTTTAAAACATTTCAAGGAGGGCTTTGATTTTTGTTAATGTATGATTTTAAACTTATAATGACTTTGAGTTGCTAGAAAAAATTCCTGAAATTTTGGTTTTAAAACAGTCTGTGGGGTTTTTTAAAGTTAAGGAAAGGGTTTTTTTCCCCTTAAAGTTAATTTATTGTTAATCAGAGCTCTGCAGTTCCACGCAGCCTCCACCCTTATTGTGATTTAAGCCCATCAAACCTAATTACCTGAAAACTCTAGCCCTGGCTGAAACAAAAGAGGAGAAAAAACTACTGACCCCCAGATTCCTGAGGTTGTATATTTCAACTGTCCAATCGTGTTCTACAAACTCCCAAGGTTGATTTAAACTATTCAATAGCATTCACTCAGCAACCTCTTTTACTGTGACCTAGGCCCATCAGACCTAACTACCTGATAACTCTAC
>ML685840.1:7269706-7304619 GCA_007922175.1 Pelusios castaneus | reverse complement strand
TAAATAAATATTTCTGGGTTGTTTTTTCCCACAAAATGCTGCTACACACATTTCAGCTTTTTGCTGTAAGTACACAAAGACGCAATAGCTGGATCTCACAAAAAATATTTTTATTTAAAAGACCTGTGGCAACCTTGAAATAAACACTTACATTTAAGGCCCACGCAGGCCTTTTCTAGAGATGCATTTATTTACAGCTAACAAGATGGTTTATATCTCGTGTATGACCCCTCAGCATTCTCTAACTTAATCCTTTTGTATTTCTTACGCATAGTCTGCTTCCTAAGTAGACTTCTGTAACATTTTGTGCGGACTAGCTGGTCCATACAACACTCCAAACGGGCATCCTCCAGTTCAGTCATCTTCTTTAGAACGCTGCTAGGGTCTGGTTCGAATTGCACAGCGCGTACCAAGGTCACCCCTAGGTCTAAATGTTTTTAGTTACGTACAGACATTCCATAACGTAACTCGTGGCAATAACAATGTTTAACAAGCTTTCAAAACATAGTTCAGCGCACACATCCCAGAGTTTGCAGTTTATATCCTCTGAAGTCCACTGCACACAGTCATGGTGCCGTTGTCCTGGAGCGTCTATGACACAGCCTTCACAATCTTCGAACATCTTTTCCTTAAGACAGTAATTAAGGGAAGCAGAAACAGCAACACGCACAACAGACCGCATGAGTTTTTTACGCTGACGACGTGGCAGTGGTTCAAACGTTTCCAGGCCGAGCCTTCTCTTAAACTCCATATAGGCCTCATCCCTGGCCTCATCCTCTTCATTGGTGAGTACCGGCGTTGAACAAAAACAAAGCGGGCCAGCTTCATCTTTCTCATCCACTGTAATATTGTCCGGGGGTTCCTGCAAGATGAGAGATTTTCAGAAAAAAAAGAAAAAAAAAAGAAAGAGCTGTGAATCCACCACCACCACCCTTTTAGCTTTTTAGAGCTATGCGTTAGCAACCCATGCTTCTTCCTTTACCTGAGCCTCTTCTCCTTTCTCCTGGTCTGTTGGTGCCGGTGAGAGTCTGTCAGGCTGCTCCCTGATCTCTTGGGTTTCGGGTTCTGGCATATCGAACAAAGACTGAGCCAAAGGGCTCTGGCTGTCCTTGATTTCTCCCTCTTCCTCAGAACTGCTGCTGATGTACCGCTTTCTACGCCAGGGGGCCAAGACTTTAGGAGCCAAAACAAAGTGCGGAGGTCTCAAGGGGGTGGCGAAGGCGTCCATGTTCTCCACGAGCTGCGAACCACACAGTCTCGAGAAACCACACTCGGGGTCTTTCGCTTTTAAAAAGACCCGAGACTTCCGGAGGAGAGGAGGGCGGCGCTGCCGCCCAGCCAGCCACCGCGCCCTTCCGGGACGACCCCGATTGGCGGAGGGTCACCCCACCCTCGCCACGTGCCCTTTCCTGGCCAACCCCGCTCTCAGAGTGAAACGTGCCCCGATGGGCGGAGAAAGGGTCACAATGCCCACTTCCAATCAGGTGACCCTTGTGAGGCGGAAGTCAGAGCTTGGGGGCGAGACCGGATGTCATGGGGCGGGACTTCCAGTGACAGGTGGGCAGGGGGTGGGACCAGATGTCAGGTGACCAGATGGGGCGGGTCTTCCGGTGGTCGGAGCAGGGCTGGATGTCAGGTGACCGGATGGGGCGGAACTTCCAGGAGTCGGTGGGCGGGGCTAAAGTTTGATGGATGATCAGTGGGCGGGGCTAAAGTTTGACAGGAGGTAGACCCCTTGTACTACTAGCCTATTCAGGACTTTTCTTGCACTTTCAGGGCCAAATGGTTAGCTGATGTAAATTAATGTAACTCCAACTGCATTCAAGATACATAGGTTTACAGCTGCTCAGATTCTGGCCCAACATTGGCAATTATACCCCATACTTATTTTTTTAATTTTTTTAAAAAAATTTCTCTTTTAAATTTTATGTAACAGTAGTTCTTATTATTAGTTTTGGCTGTTTATTCCAAATATGAACTCCTCAGGTAAGAAAATTCCTCAGTATTGTGTTATCACATTCTTTTGTTGTTTAACTTGTCTATCTGTCCCTCTGACCAGTTAAATAACACCAATTCAGATAAATATTTGTCCCTGGGTTTTACTCTTTAAGATTATGGCGATCAGTAAAATCAATTCATCAGTACTTCAGGTACTAAAATAACTTGAGACACTTCCTTTTTAATATGTTTTTATTAATACCTGCAGATAAAGTTTAAACAGTGTAGTCATTATTTGGATATGATTATCGGTAGGCACTGAAGGCCTTTAGTAGCCTTTTCAAACTAAAAATGCTTTATGAAAGCAAGTTATGGTTGCTAATGAACAAGCACATGATATTCAAAAACAGAAAATATAGAGTATAGACATGTACCTTCATCCATTATCTTGTCACCCATTAGCACCCATAGATACAACCTTCTCCATTCCCTTAGCAAACTAACTCGACTCAGACACAGCCCAGTGAAAAGGGAGAACTCCACAACGCCTCAAAACTTCAACTATTCTATGAACTTAATTCACTGTGAGGAAAAGTGCCATTTTTGAAGAAAAGAAAAGAAGTTAGGCCTTAGTCACATACTCATTAGGATTTATCAAAGTTTTATTAATTTAGCCAGTTTAGTAGTAATGTAGTAATTATGTGTACTGAAGTAAGTGCAAGTTAAGCATTTTAGTGGTATGTCTGATCCTCTGTGCTCCTTCCTGGTTGCCACAGACTGATCTCAATTCCTCAAAGAGATGAACTGAGGAAATGAAACTATTGATGGACTCAAGAGTATTTCTGTGAATGCCTTTACGCCCCAGAAAGGTGTGGCCAAACGTTTGGCATCAACTCAGCATAACAAGGGAAGGGTTGGGAGATGTCAGAGTTCTGGCACCAGTATGCAGCTTCTAGCTGGATTATGGACAAGCAGCCAACTGGGTGCTTCCAGGTTCTTAGCAGGAGGGAGAAAATCACTGTAAATAATACTTCTGTCAGCTTGAGCCTTCCTTCCTTATTCCTACACATCTGCCTCTCTCTTTCTACGATATTCCTTATCTCAATTTGGCTGCAAATAGTCTCTCTGAGGCCTTCTTCCACATTTTCCTACTGCCATTTGGACATGTCTCTCTTTCCTCAAGTATGGTTCAGCACATCTCAAAGAACCTGGGCTTCTCCTATATCTTAATGTTACATTCTCTTATAAATTAGTGCTATGAGCAGGAGAATGGACTTTAATGTCTTTTTTGTTAAAACAATTTTTACTTTATGGAAATGATAAACTATTTTCTCTTTTCATTTGCTTTTTGACTCCTTGTCCTCTTAAAAACAGGGTTGCCTTTTCAATGAAAATTTGCTGACCATTAGTCTACAATACAAAATATACTCATGTTTAATGGGCATTTTTAAAATGGAAATGTCTGAGTTTATTACTTAGGAAGATGTTTTTGGTGTGTGTCTAGTATTAATTCTTCAGCAGAAATTATTGAACATTTTTAGTAAGACTATTAGTAGTTTGTGGATGCCTTATTAAAGTTTCCATATGTGCAGCGATGAGATATTGTAATAATGATTGAAAGGAGAGTTTGCACTTATAGTAATCCATAGATGAAGGATCTCTTGGCACCATTACGGATGAATGTGTTAGTAATCTATGAACTACCTACAAATTGTGATTGATAAGTTGGAAACATTACCTCTTTATTCATGGGTAAGTGGCTGGTTCTCATTAAGGATCTGATCCTACAGCTTTTGGGATCCATTGAAATCAATGGGAGTATTAATATGAATAAGGACAGCAGAATCAAGTCCCTAGTGAGGAATTAGATTTGTACAATACATTTACATCCTGTTCCACCACATTTTGGGTCTTAGGCCTGGTCTACACTAGGAACATGCATATGTATAGCTATGTTTCTCAGGGGTGTGAAAAATCCACACCTCCTGAGAAATGTAGCTATATCAACCTAAACCAGGGGTGTCAAACTCATTCAGTGTCGGGGGCCACACTGGAAGTCAGGACCATCCGGGGGCTGAGGTATGTCCAGGTAGATTTCCTGACCCCTTACCAGCACAGTACCACCTGGGGTCCCTGACCTCTTCCCCTGCTGCGCTTGGGGCAGCGTGGGCTCCTCTTTCCCTTCTCCAAACCCGGAGGTTCTCTGACACCTTCCCTTTTCCCTGCCCTGCAGGCTCCCCTTTGCTGCATGGGCTCCCCAACCTCTTCCCCTTTGCTGCACTGCCCGTTCCCTTCCCTGTTCCTGTGCCAGTTCCCTAACCCCTTCCCCAGGCCCCCCGCCCCATGGAGCCGGCTCCCCAGCCCCCTCTCTCCCACTTACCTGGCTCAAAGGGGCTCAATCCAACCCCTGGAGTCAGTTCTCTGGCCAGGCCATTCCCCGCCCTGGGCCACTGTCTGGGTGTGCAGGGTGGCAGATTTTAAAAGGCCCTGACCAGATATCAACAAAATTTTTGCCCTGCTAGGTACCCAGCCTCAAAGTAAGGTGCCCAGTTGGGGAACCCCCCACGCCCCACCCCGCTGAAAAAAACCACTGCTCACAGCCCCCGGAATCTGCAAGCTGCCGGTAAAGGTGCCTGCAGTTTTTACTTTTTGCCACCAGAGGGCGCACCTCCAATGTATTTCTATAGTGGAGGAGCGCCCTCTGCTGACAAAAAGTAAAATTGCAGGCACTGTACCAGTGCCTGACACTTTTGGCGTGGGAGAGCTGTGCAGGGCTCTGTGGGCCGGATAAGAGCCCTTGGCGGGCCGGATCCGGCCCGCGGGCCTTAAGTTTGACACCCGTGACCTAAACACTGGTATAGACAGCATGAAGTCAATGGAAGAATCCTTCTGTTAACTTAGTTGCCATCTCTCAGGGAATTGGATTACCTATACCAATAGGAGAAGTCCTCCCATCAGCACAGGTAGTGTCTACACCGAAGTGCTGCAGCAGAGCAGTTGCACTGCTGTGGCATTTTATTTTTCGATATCCCCTGAGGTAGACAACGATGAATGAATATGGTGACAGCCTGTACCCACAGCAAATGAAAATACAAAGTTGAAAAAGACCAAAATTGTTTCAATTGGAAGTTTTTGAAGATGCATTGGACCTCATGGAATTGTTTTCTTTAAATGTTTCTCCTGTTATCAGGACAACTGGCAAATAGAAAGTCATTTTCAGGGCAGGGACAGTATATTTGTATGGTTTTTTGTGAAGTGCCTAGATCAGTGAGGCCCCTGAGTGAATTTGCAATATATAATATTTAATAATAATTTCTGAAAGAAGGTCTCTGGTCAGAACAAGCCTTTTAAAGCTACTGGAGAAAATAAAAATACTGCTCACCTGATAAAAGTGGCACAGAAGATGACCACCTAAGAACAATTTCCTTATTTAAACTGTATCAAAAAGAATTACCCACTGAAGGGGAGAGTTTGCCTCATATGAATTAAGTATTTAAAGAAATAATGTTTAAAAGTCATTGAGACAAGAATTTAATTTATCACAAATGATTAGAAATTTAAGAAATAAAACTGAGTAAACTTCATTATTCCACACAGAAAAGACCATACAGGAATTGTGGCAGAAGTGAGTCTTGAAAAAAGACTTGAAGGGGGAAGAAAGCAATCACCTTACAGATCAGTTCATGTATTTATGGGTTTGTTACTTGAGCATTTTAAGAATTTGACCTGCAAAATACTATAGGTAGTGAAAAAGAGCCTACATTAAGGAGGCACGGAGGAACGACTTGCACTAACAAGGAAAAATTGCAAAGTTGTTAACTGTCAGTGCTATATAAATATCAACACACTTTATTCACTGGTCCCATTTCCTAAGCATACTTCTTTGAATATGTCTACAGTGCAATTAACACTCCCCCCCCCCACCCAAAAAAACCCAAAAACAGTGGTGCTGAGTCTCCGCGCCCAAATCACCTGACAGGCTCAGGCTCTGTGGCTATAAAATTGCAGTGTAGACATTGGTGCTGCACATCTCCTTTTACAATATAGACATATTCCTTGAGGCTCTGGAAAACCTAGATTCACCTAAGGATGGTCATATAGAATCAGACACTCAAACAAAGAGATTAACCCACGTGCTCAGGGTCGCCATATTTGGGGTCGGGAAGGAATTTTCCCCCAGGGTTGATTGGCCTGGGCTCTGGGGGTTTTTCGCCTTCCTCTGTAGCACAGGGCATGGTTCACCTACCGGTGAATTCTCTGTATCTTAAAGTCCTTAAATCATGATTTAAGGAGGTAAATAGCTCAGTCATAGGTTGGTGGCCTATTGCAGGAGTGGGTGGGTGAGGTCTTGAGGCCTGCATTTTGCAGGAGGTCAGACTAGATCAGGGGTCCTCAAACTACGGCCCGCGGGCCGGATACGGCCCGCCAAGGACATTTACCCGGCCCCTGCTGCGGCCTGCCCCATGCGGCCGGGGCAGCAGGGTGGCTGCAGCCGGGGCAGGCTCCCGGTCTCCCACCCGCCGGCCGCCTCAACTTCCCGCCCCGGAGCCGACCCTGCCCAGCTCTGCCGACAGCCTCGGCCTCCCGTCATGGGGCCAGGATCGGTCTCCGTTGCCGGGATCTGCTCTTCCCTGCCGGGGCCGCGTTCGGGTCCCTGCCAGTGTTCCTGCTGCGGCCAGGCTGGGGAGATTCAAATCTCCCGCCCTGAGCATGCTCAGACAGAGCGTGCTCAGGGTGGGAGCGGCCTGGCCCAGAAGAGGCTCTGCCAGCCGTCCCTGCAGCTGCGAGCCTCCGGCCAGGTAAGGGGGCTGGGAAGGGGCTGGAGGGAGGCCTGGAGAGGGGTGGGGGCACATGGGGGCAAGGAGACTGGTGGGGGCTGGGGAGGGGTGGGGGGAACATGGGGAGAAGGAGACTGGTGGTGGCTGGGGAGGGGTGGAGGGAACATGGGGAGAAGGAGACTGGTGGGGGCTGGGAAGGGGTGGGGGCCACATGGGGGCAAGGAGACTGGTGGTGGCTGGGGAGGGGTGGGGGGAACATGGGGAGAAGGAGACTGGTGGTGGCTGGGGAGGGGTGGAGGGAACATGGGGAGAAGGAGACTGGTGGTGGCTGGGGAGGGGTGGAGGGCAGTGTTCCCTCAGCTGCGTGGGTGCGCGGCCATGCAGTGGCCGTTGCAACCCCCGCGCAGCACGGACAGACCCCCGTGCAGGCTGGCAGCCCCCACCGCCCCCTCCAGACCCCCGGGGCTGCAGTTTGCCGCGGAGATCCGAGCTGGACCCGGCCTCTGGGCTGGCCCTCCCTGCCCCCAGGGCGGAGCAGGCAGGCTCAGGGCCAGAGCATGTGCGCCTGCCTGCCTGCCTGCCTGCCCCATGTGGCTGGGGCAGGTTCCCGGGCTCGCACCCGTCAGCCGCCTCGACTTCGCAGCCTGGGGTCGGCTCCAGTCTGCCGACAGCCTTGGTCTCCCGGCACGGGGCCACGATCAGTCTCAGGTGCCGGGGTCTGCTCTGCCCTGCCGAGGCCGTGTTCGGGTCCCCGCCGCCAGCAGCCTCAGCTTCTTTCTTTTTTTTTTTTTTCTTCTTTGCCCTCCTTTCTCTTCTTTGCCCTCCTTTCTCCTCCTTCCTTTCTCTCCCTTGCCCTCCTTTCTCTTCTTTGCCTTCCCTTCTCTCCCTTGCCTTCCTTTCTCCTCCTTCCTTTCTCTTCTTTGCCTTCCTTTCTCTTCTTTGCCCTCCTTTCTCCTCCTTCCTTTCTCTTCTTTGCCTTCCTTTCTCTTCTTTGCCTTCCTTTCTCTCCCTTGCCTTCCTTTCTCCTCCTTCCTTTCTCTTCTTTGCCTTCCTTTCTCTTCTTGCCTTCCTTTCTCCTCCTTCCTTTCTCTTCTTTGCCTTCCCTTCCTTTTTTTCTTTTTCTCTTCTCTGTCTTCCTTCCTTCCTTCCTGCTCTTTCTTTCTTTGCTTCCTTCCTTTCTTTCTCTTACTTTTTTCTTTTTCTCCTCCTTCCTTCTCTTTTTTCTTTCTCTCCCTTCTTTTTTAAAAAGCTTTTTAAAAATTAATTTTAAATAAAAACCTTTCTAAAAATTAAATTTCAATTCAAAATTCATTCCAATTAAATTAATTAAACACAATTAATTATTTCTATTTACAATCACTTTATCTTCAATTAATGCCTGTGCTGTACAGTGCAGTGTGCATAGGAATTTGTTTGTTTTTTTCAAACTATAGTACGGCCCCCCAACAGTCTGAGGGACCGTGAACTGGCCCCCTGTTTAAAAAGTTTGAGGACCCCTGGACTAGATGATCGTAGTGGTCCCTTCTGATCTTAGTCTATGAGTCTATAAGTCTAAAAGCGCTACCTATATACTGTGAAGCTTCATAATACACACACTAGCATCTACATCCTATCTTTAAAATAGTTTTTACACATACGTCTTACATGAGAGTAACATTAGGTTTGTAATGAAGACTAACATTAATCTAGTGTGAAGTAGCTACTTATGTTATGCTATTTATGCAGAGACCTGAGTCAAGAGAATACTGCAGGTAAAGAACCTGGAGAGAGGTGAGCAGTGGACTGATGTGGGAACAAATAGCTGGAATACAGGATCATTCTTAGGTTAAGATGCTGAGATGGAGGTTTGCTTATGTTTTGTGTTGTTCCTCAGAAGAGGGTGCTCTTTAATACCTAAATCTTGCTTGCACATGTTTCTACCCTGAATGAGGAGAAATCGAGGCAGGGCTCACCTATGGTGCCATGTCTGATGGCAATGGGGTAAGTCAGGATGGCTTGCAGTATAAGGGGAACTAATAATCTCAGTTAGAGGCTAGCTAGATCATCCAGGATGGCATTAAATTAACAATGCACAGAGAGAGATCTAAGAAGGCCAATGTGGTACATACTCAAATACATTGTTTCACAAACAAATTGAACTAAAGTGGCAACAGATTTTAAGGGAAAAATTTTTTCAACTGCTTATGTATCAGTGGAGTCTGAGTTACAAGCAAAAGGAATTGAAAAATTATCACTAATAAGAAGTTCCAAAGGGGTAACCATGTTAGTCTAGTCCAGCAAAACAAACAAGGAGTCTGGTGGCACTTTTAAGGGCTAACAAGTTTATTTATCGCATGAGCTTTCATGGGAGAAAATCTGACAAACTGGGACTTTCTCCCACGAAAGCTCATGCAATAAATAAACTTGTTAGTCTTTAAAAGTGCCTCCAGACTCTTTGTTTCACTAATGAGAAGAAATTTGATATAATTGGCATTACTGAGATCTGGTGGGGTGATTTGCATGGCTAGAATGTTGAAATTACTGGTTCATAACCTATTGAGGAAGGATAGAGTGGGTAAAAAATATGTGTGGAAGGAGCATGCTCCATTAAAAACACTCTTGTTTGTTTTAGAGTTATCAATAACTCAGAACCACAGAATTTTGAATGCATAGGGTCAATCTGCTGACAAAGTCTAGGAAGAGGTACTGGTGGAGATTTGTTACAGACCACCGAATGAAATGGAGAAGAGGATGAGTTACAAGATGAGACCAGTAATCATGATCTGGTTGGATTCAATATGGGCAAACAAAGAACAGTTTTAACAACTTAGACACGTTTAGTGCATCAAAAGAGCTAATTTCCCAAAGCTGAGAAAATATGAGTGAAATTGACCTGGAGGAAAAATTTAGACAGAAAATGGTAAATGAAAATTAGAGTTTGCACACTAATTAGGAAGGGAGTGGAGCCAGCTGGGTGAGCTGGCTGGCCGGGTAGCTGATGGAGAGTGACTGGTATGCTCATTAGACCAGGCTCCGTAAAAACTCCGAGGTATGAAGCAGAAGGGGAGAGCTAGAGAGAACAGCTAGCCAAGCATGAAGCTGCCCGCAACAGAGGCTGAGCTTCTTTGATCTGGGGCTGAGCTGGTGGAGCTTCTGGGGCTGCTAGACCTGTATTTATTTTATATAGTTGGTGGCGGGTTGCTTAACCACACTGGCTAAAGTCGACTTAATAAGGTCGACTTAAGCTTTAGGTCTACCTTAAGAGGTGGTGTTATTAAGTCAACTTAAGGAAGCGCTTAAGTCAACTTAATAAAAATCCAGTGTGGAGGCAGGAGTCTGTAGGTCGAGTTAACCTTCCTTAAGTTGACCTAAGGCTCCAGTGTGGACGTACCCTAGATGAGTTGATGTACCACTGGAAGACTTCTGGGTACCCCCATAGATATACATACCCCTGGTTGAGAACTGCTGTTCTAGAGAACTGGAAAAGTGCTAATGTTATGCCAATTTTCAAAAGGGGCAAATGAGGTCACCTAGCTAACTACAGGGAAGTTAGCATGACATCTGCCATGAGCAAGGTAATGGAAAAGTAGCTATGGGGTCCATTTAATAAATAATGAATAAGAATATGATGAATACTTGTCAACATAGTTTTATGGAAAATAAGTCTTGTCAAACAAGCCTAATTTTAGTCTTTATTATTATTATTAGGAGATTACAAGTTTGGTTGTTAAAAGTAACTGAGTAGATGTAATAGATTTTTTTGTTTGATTTTGTACTGCATGACATTCTGATTATAAAATTGGCATTATTCAGTATCAATAAAGCATACATTAAATTGATTAAAAACTGATCAACAAATCTCAAAAATTAGTCATCAGTGGGAAATCAACGTCAAATCAGGGTATTTCTGCTGGGGTTTAGTACTAAGCCAGATGCTGTTCAGCATTTTCTTCATGCTCTGGAAGTACATAAAAAATTACTGCTGATCAAATGTATAGATGACACAAAGATTCGCAAAGTTTCCAAATAATGAGAACTGAGCAATCATGCATAGTGATTTGGGTCACTTAGTAAGCTGGGCACTCAAACAAAAGTGTTTTAATACAGACAAATGTGAAGTTACACATCTAGAAATAAGGACTGCAGGCCATATCTACAGAATAGTGAACCATGTCCTGGAAAGCAGTAACTCTGAAGAAGATTTAGGGGCGGACAGAAGAAGCAACTCAATTTGAGCTCCCGGTGCAAAGCTGTGGCAAAATGAGCTAATGTGATCTTCGAATGTTTAAACAAGTGAATAGTGCGTAGAAGTAGGGAGGTGATTTTGAAATTAAACAGCCCTTTTTCCAAGCCCTGGGACAACTGGCAGAGGCAAGCTGTATTTTAAAATTGAAGTGTAGCCATACCCTTAAAGTGCTCACTCTGTTTAGTTTATCAAAGAGCTGGGCAGGAAAGGGTTCTTCAGTCTAGCAGAGAAAGCTATAACAAGAATCATGGCTGGAAGCTGAAATCAGACAAATTCCAACTGGAAATAAAGCATGCATTTTTAACAATGAAAATAATTACCAAGGAAACTGGTGTGTTCTCCTATCCTGATATCTTCAAATCAAGATTGGATTCCTTTCTGGAAAATATGCGTTAGCCAAACATACATTTTTAAGCTCAATACAGGAATAACTGTGTGGAATTTAATGGCCTGGAATATACAGGAGGTTAAGCTAAATGATCTGATGGTCCCTTCTGTCTTTAAACTCTATGAATCTATGAAATGTGTAAATTTATTCAATGTAAAAGAGTTAACATGGTAAATGTACCCCTGGAATATCATATAGCTGAATAAATATTTTAAAAATAAATGAAAAGGGTATCTTTTCCTTTTAATAGCTACTAACTAACGTATAGTAAATGAAAGTTTGCTTTTCATAGAAATGTAGGACCAGAAAAGAGTTTAACAGGTCATCTAGTCTGGTCCCCATACTGAGGCAGGACAGATACTTCTTGTACAACTGCTCCCTCTTGTGGTATAAGTAATGCAGACACAAATATCTAAAATATATTTTAATTAAAAAGGAAAAGGTGCATAATAATCTGGATGATTGTTTTCTAAGAATGATTTTTTAAGGACAAACACAGAATGCCAACAAAAAATTGAAAAATCTTCTCTTTCATTCTTTTAACCAAATTATGTACAAATACTTTAGTCTTTTGTATCATAATTGCTTTATTGATATTATACACAACATTTAATTATATGTCTGTAAAATAATTATAATGAATTCTTAAAGTGCTGTTTGTTTATTTTTGAAGTGTGTATTAAAAGATACCCTGATACCTAAATATGAGAAAAACAAATTCTGCAGCTGGATATATAAAGAACTATATTCTTATATATTTACACTTTTTCAATTGAATCAGACTGTTCAGACTAGAGGTTTTGGAACAAATTAATAAACTGAACAGTGATAAGTCACCAGAATCCAATAGTATTCACCCAAGTGTTCAAAGAAATTCAATATGAAATTGCAGAACTACTAACTATGGTATGTAACCTGTCACTTAAATCAGCTTCTGTTCCAGATAAATGGAAGACAGTTAACATGTCACTATTTTAAAAAAAAAGCAAAAAGGCTTCAGAGGTGATCCTGGCAATTATAGGCCAGTTAACCTAACTTCAATACCAGGAAAATTGGTTGAAACTACAGTGAAGAACAGAATTATCAGACACATAGATGAACATGATTTGTTAAAGAAGAGTAAACATGGCTTTCGTAAAAGGAAGTCATACCTCAGTAGACTAAAATTTGTTGAGGGGGTAAAAACATGTGGACTTGTAATGTACATGGACTTTCAGAAAGCCTTTGACGAGTTCCCTCATTAAAGGCTCTTAAGCCAAGTAAGCAGTTATGAGATAAGAAGGAAGGTCCTCTTATGGCTCAGTAACTGCTGAAAAGACGGGAAACAAAGGATCAGAATACATGGTCAGTTTTCAGAATGGAGAGAGGTAAATTGGGGTACACAAAGAGGTGGCAAAATTTGCAGATGACACAAAATTATCCCAAATAGTTAAGTCTAAAGCAGACTGTGAAGAGTTACAAAGGGACTCACAAAACTAAGGAACAGAAATGGTAGATGAAATTAAATATTGATAAATGCATATTAGAAAACATAATCCCAATTATTCATGCAAAATGATGGCATCTAAATTAGCTGTTGCCACTCAAGAAAGACATAGTGGATAGTTCTCTGCAAACATGCTTGAAGTGCAGGAGCAGTCAGAAAAGCTAACTGTGTTAGCAACCATTAGGAAAGGGATAGATAAGACAGAAAATATTATGCCGCTTTATAAATCCACGGTCTGCCCTCACATTGAATGCCGTGTGTAATTCTGGTCATGCCATTTTAAAAAAGTATTAGAAATGGAAATGAGAATAGTAACAATGATTAAGTGTATGGAACAGCTTCCGTATGAGGGGAGATTAAAAACTTTCAGCTTGGAAAAGAGATGACAGAGGGAGGTGCATATGATAAAAGTCTATAAAACCATGACTGGTGTGAGAAAGTAAGCAAAGAAGTGTTATTTACTTCTTCACGTAACACAAGAAGCAGGGTCACTCAATTAAATTAATTGGCAGCAGGTTTTAAATAAAAAAAGGACTTACCTCACACAATGCACAGTCAACTAGTAGAACTCATTGCCAGGGGATGTAGTGAAGGCTAAAACTATAACTGGGTTCAAAAAAGAGCTAGGTAAGTTCATGGAGGATAGATCCATTGATGACTGTTAGCCAAGATGGTCAGGGAGGTGGCAAAATTCTCTCAGTGTCTTAAGTCTCTATCTGCCAGAAGCTGGGAATGGATGTCTGGAAGGATCACTGTTAATTGCCCTGTTCTGTTCATTCCCTCTGAAGCATTTGGCATTGGCCACTGTCAGAAAATGGGGTACAGTGCTATATGGGCCATTGGGTCTGATCTAGTATGGCCATTCTTATGTTTAAGGCTCTATTCATCATGCAGTAAGGGTGTAGAACCTGGCCCTAAATTTGTCATATTTCAAAATAATGTATTCATATTTACCTAGTGTTCTATTAGAAATTTAATTAAAGTGCATATCTTTAGTAACTGTAATTAATTAAAACGAAATTAAAAACAATTCTGATTTTTAAATATTATTATTGGGTAAATTGTAGATTGAAAGTAACAAATTAGCAATTATTATATAAACTCAGAGATGTTAAAACCTTATGATTGCCAATCACTCTCTAGCCCCTTTTTGCTTACATGATTCAGTTTAAAGTCTCTTTGGTTTAAACAAGCCAAAACTACTGCTGTGGGCAGATGGTAGAGAGAACACTACCACAAAACCTGCCACTCAAAGTGTAACAGATGACTGTAGCTACAGAGAACTGTCCCTTTGTTCATTTTGTTAATGAGTGTCCTCATTGCAGCAGGAGACTGAATAGTTAATTATTTGCAGTTCTTGCTTATAACAGATGGTGGAGCTAGAGGTAAAGGTTATCCATGCAGAGCACAAACCATAAATTGATCTGTGTATAAAATGAGCCTGCTTGCTATATTTTCCTAAATTGTTGCATTAAAACAATAAGAGATAGAATGGCTACATTTAGCTTTTAAAACAGCACTTAAAAATTTTACACTTTGATTCATATGACTAATTCAAACAGTTCTAGTTTCATTTAAGTTGTTGGCTTGTTCCTCATGCTATCAGCTGTTGATGCTCAAATTCTGCCAGTGCAAAGCAACTCATGCTTAAACCTATTAAGTTCTGAAACAGTTATTTAAAAGGTCTTCTGAAATTGTAAATTTGTTCTATAATGGTTTACAGATGGACAATGTCAGAGAAGAATGATAAAGAAGTACTCAAATATTTTATTGGCTTTTTATTAACAATCCCTCTGCAGCTTGTTAGAGACTTCTTACAGGATTCTCAAGATTCTGGAAAGAGTTCTTATAAAAATTAATCACAGTCTAGTAAATAACTATTAAGTATAACTAAAAACCTCTTTTAATAGAATAAAACTCTTTAAAATTACAGTGAAATGGTAGGTTATTGAGGATACATAGTATGAAAATCTGTATTACTAACTTAACATAATTTTATTAATCAATATTTGATCTCTTTAGAAATTGCTATTTCTTAGTAAAAAAGGGGAGCTAAAATTAATATTAGGGTTGAATTTCAAACACTCTGTGGAATTTTATCCACATGATTCCTAGTGAAATCACTGGGAGTCATGTGGCCAGAACTCTGTCAAACTTTGATGGTTTATTTCTAAAAGTTTAAGTAAGCAGAAGAGACTGAGAGTCTTTAACGAGAGAAACATTTGAAATAGATGTGCAGGAATGAAGGTTTGCCATATATTTTGGTTTTGAGTTAAGGTTTGCACATTTTCTATAAAACTCAGAATTTTACTTCCAAGTTCTAGGTACCAGATTCTTACTTTTTATCATTAGGTAGCCTAGAAAAGTAGGCCGTACTTTCATATGCTAATTTTTAATAAGTAAAAGAAATATCTTAAATTTCCTTTAATAAGCAAAGAAAATAACAACCTGTGCTTTGTTTTTAATATTTTTAAGAATTTTCAAATACAGCTTCATAATCTGATATTACTCTAACATTTTGTTCCAGCTTCCAAAACCTTTTCTGTAATTTTAAAAGAAATATGTGGCAGTAAAATCCGGACAGCCATAAGACAATATATGCAAATGTTTTCAATAGCTTTGAAACAGACAAGGAAAAAAGAATAGCTGTCCCAATAAGCTTCAGTTGCATAAGAAGTCTTTTCCATAATGGATGTGGCAAGATTTAAACAAAGGACACGCATAATAAAAATGTAAATGAGTTTGCTTTACTAAAACTATAACTTTAAAGTCTTTTGTTGTATGTTATCCTGGAACCTTCTTACAAGGTAATCACTGTTTGCATAGAGATTTAAACCATAGTCTTCAATAGCATTAAACCCCTGCACGGTCTATGTGTGACAGGCATGCAAAGCCATGTTAATGTTCAGAATATGAATTGCCTCTGGGTGGCTCCGACACCAAGTAGAAAACCAACTGTGTTGGTATCAGAAGGCCTGATGGACTCCATGCGGCTCCCAGGCTGAAAACTTCACCACTTTGACATGTGATGTGCTCCTCATGACACTGGCAGCTCTGTCACTGAGAAATGGCACAAAGGCAACAAGCCCCCCTCCTTAGCCATGCACTTTGCAACCCCCTGGTGTTGCCTGTCCACAATCTCTCCTGCCTGCCTAGTTACAGACGGCACTTCATAAACACAGAGGGAAGTGTGGGTGGATAGGCCCCAGCTGCCTTCCTGGACACAGCGTCCATAATAAATTGACCTGAATGATGGGGGCACACAAACAGTATGATATGCATTATTCCTGTCAATAAAATGTCCCCATGTGTTATGGTCTTTGTATATAATGTACTGCAGTCTTTCTTCCAGCAAGATCCTATTTAGTCTCTTAACTTTTTTCTATTCATATTATAACAGTGTAATGTAATTCAGAAAATTATATGATAGCTATGTTGTATAATTATTATATCTGTGCAGCATATTTAAATCCTTGATTCTTTACTTAGAAATACAAGAGCTCTCAATCTTTCAGATTATCTTTGACGAGGAAGATGATAATGAAAAAAAAATGCTTGAAAGAGAAATTGAGGATTTCAGAGAAGAGGTCTCTAAACTACTTGATAAGATTTTACATCTTGAAGAGTCCCTGAAACGTACTGAAAAAGAAAATTATAAATTAGGTAAAATTTTCATGTGATTTTAGGTCAAGATGAAATTTAAATACAATATAATTAAATGTTAAATGGAAATAAAAATACTAGTTTGGTCCAAAAATGTGGTAAGTTTTTCTTGGATTTTCTATCCGCTTTTTTTGTACTTTTTAATTATCCTAAATTTTTATATATTTACTCTGATTTGAAGGCATATATTTATGCTATATTAACTCATGATAAAGGAATCTTTGTTGTTCATACGAAAGTTGAGATTTCAAATGTTGGTTAACAGTGTTGCTGAAGTTCATAAAATATAAGTTATTTTGTAGTCTGCAACATTATTTAAATATGAAAAAGTGTTCTGTAAATATTTATATTTATAAAAGATGTAATATACTGGTTTGTTTTCAGTTAGTTACCTTAAGATGAGGATGTAAAATGTACATTGTATATAAAACAGGTTTCTCTGCTTACAGACATGTAACATATATTTTCTGGGAAAAATATGAATTTTATGTTTGTTTAAAAGTCTTCAACAAAAATCAGTTTCTTTTTCAATTTACTAACAGTTTACAATACATTTACTTTGACATTTTAAAAGGAATTTATTTTGTCTGATTCAGAAATTGAGAGTGTGTGTAAAATTATACATATAAAAACACACACACATCATTCAGGTAATAAGAACAATTAACAATTAATAATAATACTTTCAAGTTGCATCTAGTATGTTGTTAGTATATGGAAGATCTTATGAAAGCTAGAAATCTATGGCAGAATTTGTGTGGAAAATCTGGCTTCTGACTTTTGTACATCCAAACAGATTAGACACAGTATAGTAGAAAGATGAATTTGACAAATAATATTACTTATTGCTGTTTATCACCTGATTTAATGGTGCTCCTCATCTTCTCATAGTTTTGTCTGAGCAATAAAGAACCACCTGCTAAAGTACTTTTTGTATTGGCTGTGACTAACAGCAAAGTTGTCCAGAACTAGTATTAATGAAAAGCTGTGGGCACTCAGCCACACTTGGCTCTTGAACTTACTTCTTAATCTCTATCTGACCAGCCGGCTGAACAGCAGGAAGAAGGCTGTGAATGTCAAGGGCGGTTGTGAAGGTCAGATTTCCGCCAGGACTTTCATCCACTGTGCATTCCACTAGGCTTAGACTGACCTGGAGCACACAATATAAATATGTTGATGTAGGCATGTAATTTCATGGTCTGCCTTTCTCCCTATTTGTTTTCAGATAAGGAAGTTCGAGGTATGAAATTTAAAATGGAAAAAGATGAGAAAACTATTCAAAAGGTACTGTACAGTTTTGACAATGATGGATGTCTCTCTAAGCAGAAAAGCAGCATGGTTGGATTATTTGCAAAGTGAATTTCAAAAAATGTTAGAAAGCTAAAAAATAGTCTATACAATTTTAGTTGTTCCAAGTTTTGTTTTATGTTTGTGTAATTCAATGAAGAGTAATAATAACTTGGTATTCATGCCTATGCAGAAGATGGTGATTCAAATTGTCTTCATTTGTCATATCCACATCATTTTTGCTGTATTTGCACACTATTAAGTTAGACACTTTCTCACTGCTGAAGCTCAGCAAACTATATTGGAGTTGGAGAACTGTCATTAAAAAGAAGGGCACAGGTATCTTTTTAGAGGAAGAGTAACAAGGGTCAAATATGGTGCAGTTTGGGGGAAGAAAGGTCTTATTCATTTGTTGTGTATCTTCTATATTTCTGGATAATGTTATCAGTTTGTCCTCGATATTATTTATGTGCTATCAGTACAAGGCAGTAATTGACCTAGAAATAGTAAATGCAAATTAATGCTTGTTGGCATAGGGAAATTCTTCTAAATAACAAAAACAAAATACCTCATTGAGAGATGGGGAGACAATGATACCGGTCTAATAACATGCCTAGATAACTTGCAGACTGGCTTGCTACACCTATATAGACTTTAGATGGTTTTCTTCTCTACAGTGCATTAGTCCCTTTCTAAAAATGAAAAAGAAATTAAAAAAAAAACCTCACTGTACAAAGTGGACTCCTTCCATGAAACATTTCTCAATATGATGTATATTTCTTTTTTAAGAACTTTGGTTTAGCAAGGTGTTACCCTTTCCATTAAGGTATTTCATGTTTGTGGTAAAACCTCTGGGAAATGATGGCCCTTTAGAAGATGTTTTCACTGCCCCTGAGAAGAAGAATTCTGTTGTGTTTGAGGCACAGGAGTGAAAGTCAGGAGATCTGAGTTTTATTCCCATCTCTTCCATAGACTTTCCTTGCAAACTTAAAAATGTCACTTCTCACGCTCACTTTCCTCTCTGAAAGTGCCTTAAGCAGGTTGAAAGGCTGACTTTGTTAGTTTCTTTGAGATCCTATAGATAAACCCTAAAACTAGAAATGGAAGTTACAGATGAATACTAAAATTAGATGTGGAATACTCCTATTGGTCCATCTAATACATCAACCTGCCAAAGGTGGATTTTTCCCTTCAGTATGTGTCCTCGTTTATTAGTTATATTGTGGTACTGGTCCCAATGTGCTAGGTTCTATACAAATTATATGTAGATGAAGCAATCCCTGCCCGAAAGAATTTACAGCCTCCTGTTTGATTTAATCTGCAAAATCCTAATCCATGGGACGTCTGATGCAATTTTGGAGACTGTTCCATGGCCTAATCCATCTCACTGTCACGACTTTTTTTTTTTTTTTTTGGCTTGGGTACCCAGAATTTTTGCACTTGGATAACTTTAAAATTGGGTTGATTTTTTTAAATTCTTAAGAGCATGGATTTAGTTTTTAGTGACAATAGGTGTCTGTCATGCCTGATTAAAAAGTCGAAGTAAATAGGTTATACACTGAACATAGCTTCAAGTGTCAGAGAAAAAAGAATAGCTTCTCTGCCCTCCCCAGAAAGCCACCGAGCAGCAGTGAAACTACTCCACAGACACCACTACAACTTGATTGCATCAGCCCTTGGGGATGATCTCCAAACATCTCCATTACAGATGTGTGGTTTGACTGTTGAACAAGTGTAGTCCCCATTCCATGTACTGTACCCATTCTTTATGCTTCACGGATTTCCTAGGCATACTCCCTCCGCCAAACCCATGGAGCATCATTAGTTCTGCTGTGTTCAGGACTTCATGTAGTTCTTATTTGGGCCACAGGATATATCTCAAAAAACCTGCTTTTTTTCAGAGAGCCCTTCATTTTTCACCTGCAACTCTCTAGAAATCTGCTCTTGTGTATTTTGTGGGCACATTCAGTGTGCATTCAACACAAAATTAAAGTGTGAATGTTTGGTGTGTGAATTGCACATTTTGCATGTGGCATTCCTAGTGCACAGTCATGCTTGTTTCTAAGTATCAAGGTGTGTGTCAAGATATCTGTCTGTCTGTCTATTATCTGTTACGTTATATATAATATCATATATAATAATATATATTATATTTTCTTTCCAAAACTATATTTAAAAAGGATTTTGGAAGAATTTTGCCTGCCTGTAATCTAAAATTCAATGATACTTCATATGCTTTTATTTTTAGTTAACTGAAGCTCAAGAAAAAATAAAAATGGAACTTGAAAAGGAAAGGTCACTAACTAAAAGTATGGTAAGATTCTTGTGCTTATATTATTTTTATATACTGCCATTTGTTTCAAACTTCATAAAAATGGTTGTTTTCATATATATAGAAAATGTTTGTTTTATTTAAGTATTCAGTTTGTTCTTAGTTTCATATACAGATTAGATGTTTTGATTGATTCTTTTTTAGGAAAATGAAAAAAGATTTTTTAAAAGTGGTTTTTGGAGAATCAGTTCAGCAAAAGCCTAAAGTTTACTGCATCTAATGGAAAAATGTACATATATAATGCTTTTATAAACATTTTTTAAAAGAACTTAAATATTATTTGGCACAGAAGAACTTGGAAATCATTTAATATTATGTCGAAAGATTGCTACTACTGATTACAAAATGTCATAGACGATAGAGAGAGGAGAGAGCCCTATTTTCAATATTTTTGTATTCTGTACTAGTCTCATAAGAACATTGCCTTTTATTTTCTTTTTACATGTTTCAAAACTTTCCAGATGGCTGATGGGTTTTTTTTTTATCATTTGACCTTTTTTCTAATTTGGTCTCGCACTGGTTTTCACACTGCTCACCACTAGTATGTCTTTGTTACAGTATACTGACTGAGTTTATTATAATAAAAAATAAAACACAGCTTGACTTGCTTGACTTGCAATCTAAATGTCCTGCAAAAGAATATGATACTGTTTAGAAGAGAAAAGGTTGTGAATAGAAAATCAGTACCACTTCAGTTGCTTAAACATTTGCTTTTTTGCAGCTTGTCAAACTTTGTGCCAAGTCATCGCTGTTTTACTTATTTTGTTTTGTTAATCTTAGCACCATGTGTGTTGGGCTGTCTTGACATAGGGCCAAATCCTGCAGTCCTTACTCAGTTTTTGACTTCAATGGGACTTTTGCTTGACTAAGTAATGCAGGTTTCAGTCTTGAGAGATGAATAAAAAGCAGAATTTCAAGATTATAAAGGAGGCCTTCTTGGAAACCAGTTAAAAAGGCTGAAACCTAAGAATAAATTCATCTATCTAGACCTTCTTTTTTACAAACACATTAGTCTTGAGAACATTTTAATGTTTTTTTCTTTTAACCTGAAAAATACGATTCTCTTGGAGTCAGGGATTTTGAGCACACACGATCAACATTTTAAAACTTGGTTACATAAAGTTAAAACCCTAAATTCATATATAGGCTTTGACCTTTCAAAGGCATCTATGCTATCATAAACATACGCCTGTGCAGATTCCTAATTGGCCTTGAAAATTTCTACCAATGGGTTTGCACAGGTTTCACCAAGGACATAATATGAAGGCATTGGTTAAACCACTGTAATTAAGGTCTGATTTGTCTCCATTGAATTTTTATAATTGAAGATGATGTGTGAGATGGAAAGAACTCAGAATGACTTCAGATCCCAGATTGAGATTGCTGGGTTGGCAGCTAGAAAAGACATTTTACTTGTAAACTGAGCTCATTCAATACAGATGTCACTGAGGGACAATAAACATGGAGCCACACAATTGTCACTTTTACTGAGGCACCCCTCATAGCAAAAGTATTGTCTGCATGATCTCGCTATTCTTTTATAGTAGTGTATATTTCAAAGGCTATGCCTCTTTCTTCAATTTATTGTTGCTTAAAATAAGGCACAGCAAGAATGGAAGTGAAAATACAAATTTATCCTAAATTCTAACATAAAAAGCTTCAGGCTTAACATTTATAAAACATCCAGAAGACAATGCAACATGAATGGACCTACTGCATATACATATTTAAGGCAATATTGTGACTTTAAGGTACAGCCCTGACATAGGGGCAATGTAGAACCATCCCATCCTAGGAGAGGTGATAGACTACTTCCCAGAGTTCCTTAACATGCATCTGCTGTGAGACTTCCTTTAGGAGAGTGCAGCATGTGCCTCCCTCCAACTGGCCAGCTCTGCTGACAGATGTCAAAGATGGAAAGGCAAGCCACCCTCCTCTTCTCAGCCTTTTCTCCATCCTTCAGGACCGCATAAAGACTCCAGATACATCTGGCCCTTTCACAAAGTTGCAAAAGGAGGAAAGGCTTTTAAATAAATTTCAGCCTCTTTCTTCACTCACCTTCTGTTTCCTCTTGAGTTATAGACTATCTGGTGCCAAACTCATGGAATGCCTTTCTCTTTGACTAGGTGCCCAGCTCTGAACTGAGGTCTATTAGTATAGTAATAGTAAGTAACACTAAGTAAGTAATAATAATATAGTAAGTAAAGATACAGAGAATACATATCTGGTTGCTTATGAGATGTGTTGAAGGCATCATGGCAAGTCTTGAGCATCTATGGAACCCTCTAATATTATTTATCATACTTAGCTTTTTAGCCATACTTTTTCATAGTATACTACCAAACCAGCATTAAATATACAGGAGACTGTGGAGGATTGCACTATCCCTTTAAGGGATAGGCTGCAGCTGAGGCCAGGACAGACGGGGTGTAATCAGGAGGCCCCCACCCTAGGGTAGGGCTGTTTAAGCAAGAAAGGTAAGGGACAGAAAGCTCAAGCTGAGCAGGAGAAGAGATAGTAGAAACGATGCAAGCTGCAGTGGCTGATGGTTTCTCTCTGACTCCACGGGTATGTCTACACTGGAGGCTCTGTTAAGTCGACTTAACAAGGTCAACTTTAAGTCAACTTAAAGTTGACCTTGTTAAGTCAACTTAGAGAGTCCACTGTCAACTGCCTGCATCCACACTGGCAGGTGCTAGGTCGACGGAGGAGTGGTGCATTGTGGGTAGCTGTCCCATATTGCACCAGGGCCTGGAGGCCAATTAGGTTGACTTAAGGGCACTCCCCATCCACACACTGGATTAAGTCAATTTAATAAGATTGACTTAAGCGTTAAGTCAACCGTAAGAGGTGGAGTTATGAAGTAGACTTAAGGAAGCGCTTAAGTCGACTTAATAAAAGCCCAGTGTGGACGCAGTAGTCTGTAGGTCGACTTAACCATCCTTAAGTCGACCTAAGGCTTCAGTGCAGACGTACCACAGGAGTCTAGCCCAACTGACTTAGAGATTCGGTTTTGTAGACTTTAATTTGGGGAGCTCTGAACCAAGGTCTTGAATCATTCCTGTCTTTAAACCTTATTAAAAGGGGGTGTTTGGTTAATGTGTGATAACTTCTTCTTGATTCAGTTGTTAAAACAAACATATTGTTCCCCCAACTAGGGGAAGGTGAGGGCGAGGTGCATCTGGAACATCAGCAAATCTGGCTGTAAAGAGTAAATAGTGCTGGCCGACACTTTTACAATAACCTGTAATAATATTCCAAAGGGGTAGCCGTGTTAGTCTATTGTAGAAAGACAACAGAGTCCTGTGGCACTTTTAAAGACTAACAGATTTATTTATCGCATGAGCTTTCGTGGGAGAAAGCTCATGCGATAAATAAATCTGTTAGTCTTTAAAGGTGCCACAGGACTCTGTTGTCTGTAATAATATTGGAGGTCATTTCGGTAGTATGACATAACATCAAAAGTAGAATTATATTATTTTAGAATGGAAGGAGCATTTACCTGTACAAAAAGAGTTTCATGATGATATAATCTTTTGGATTAAACTAGTGTTCAACACTGCTAAGTAGGAGATGTTAAGTTTATCATTTTCCCACTCTTTCTTCTTGGGATGGGAACACATAGAAAAGTGGATGCTGACCTTTCGGGACTGGGGAAGGGAAAGGATAGATATAGAACCTCCCATAAGCCAAAAGTTACGTGTCTTGTTGATCCTGTGTTCTTTGGATAGAGGGAAGATGTCAGCAATGTCAGAGTGAGGAAATTAAAGTGGGGATGGGAGAGGCAGACCAAAGAAAGAAATCCTCAAGGTGTTTGGTGTGCTTGAGAGAGGGGAAGTTTTGAATTTGAATGTAAATGTAGTTAGTAACCAAGGATCAATCCTCGAGAAATGAATGCTATGGCTCAAGACTGGAAATAAATTCTTTAAAACTTTTATACTTTCATAGACTTTAATAGACTTTAAGGTCAGAAGGGACCAGTATGATCATCTAGCCTGACCTCCTTCAAAATGCAGGCAAATAATTTCTGCTCTGAAATCTACTAAAATTATTGTAAAATAATTACATGAAGATTATGAAGTAAATAAACATAGTCACTTATGTATTTTACATTTATAACTAACAGCTAATAAAAAAGCTGAGAAATATTGTCTAAACCAACTTTCCTATTGTTGTAAATACCATCAAATTTAACACTGAAAAGATATTCCAAAGGGGTAGCCATGTTAGTCTATTGTAGAAAGACAACAGAGTCCTGTGGCACTTTTAAAGACTAACAGATTTATTTATCGCATGAGCTTTCGTGGGAGAAAATCCCTAAATCTGTTAGTCTTTAAGGGTACGTCTACACTTGTAAATTAAGTCGACTTAAGCTTGGCTTAAGTCGACTTAATGTGCCCTACATCTACACTACACTTTGCTTAAGTCGACTTAAGCAGCTTGCTTAAGTCGACTTAAGGAAAATAAAGTCGACTTAATGAAAATTAAGTCGACTTTATTAAACCACCTTTCTATTCAACCTAAGGCTTAATTCGACTTTCTAAAGTCGAATTAAGCCAGTGTAGCCCTGGGATAGCCCTTAACTTCTCATTGAAATAGAATTCCTAGACATAAACTATATAATCATTCCCAGCAAATTACTGCCTTTCTATTGATACCAAACATGACATAGTTCCTATGGATTATAGCGTTTATGAGATACCCATTGAAAATAATATCATAAATGCTTCCCTAAATCCAGACAGCGTCACACACAGGGCTCTGCCCTGCCAGGGTCCCTGTCCCCCTTTGCCCCATTGTACACAGGGGGTACTCCCCCCCCGCCACCGTGGACCTGCCCAAGGTCCCCCTAGCCCCACAAAGTCGACCTAGAGCATCCAGTGTGGACGCTCTAGGTCGACTTTGTAAGTTCCCCTTTAAGTCGACTTTAATTTTAAGTGTAGACACACTAAGTCGACTTTAAGTCGACTTAGTTAAGTCGACTTACTTAAAGTCGACTTAAAAGTGCAAGTGTAGACATAGCCTAAAAGTGCCACAGGACTCCGTTGTCTTACTGAAAAGATAGTTTACAAAACTGAATCAATTGCAGCTTTCAAAATAAGATTATGTGAAAATTGCTAATTTAAACATCCTTCTTTACTTTCCTCCAATTTGACATTTATACCAGTATTCTAGTTTGTTCCACCATTTATAAAAATAGGTTTATTTTCCTCTTATATTAATAATGCAAATTTATAAGAAATGCTGTGAAACAGTACTGAAACTATTGACTTTAGCTGCTGTTCAGTATAAGTCAACTAGCTGCTGCTGTTTTGAAATCTTTTGATTAGTCAGACTTTACTTCAGTCAGAGCTTTCTGAGAAAAATTGGCATTAATTAAGTCTGCCATGTAATCCTATTCACAGGCAGCAAACTAAAAAAAAATTGCAGTATAGTAGATCAGAGCATGAGTACATTTTGCTTTGAACCTGGATAAATCTGCATTTCATTTTTTAAAGAATTAGTAATTACTTATGGAAGATGTATATTTTTGTACACTTTTTGCATTATATCTGGAAATGTAAAAATTTTAATAAATGCCATTCTTCAAAGAAGAGTAATATTAAATGAATAATATCTCCCTCATCCTGTATGTATTATGTTTTACAAATGTTTGTGCATGTACTTTTGCTCAGCTTTCTTGGCATTTATTTTAACAGCCCAAAGACCAAAAAGACATTGAAACGAAAATGGAAGAGAGGGTACCTGACCCACAGAAAAAGGTAAGTTCATTTTACTTCCTTGGTGGAGCATATAGTTCAACTGCATTATTTTATATTATGAAATGCACTATATACTCTGTACCTGTAATTTTTTTGCCTTATCAGACTTTTTCTATCTCCTCTACTTTCTTTCCCTGCACTTCACTGATAACTAAACTAATACAATTTTGTGTAACTCCCCTCTCTGAATTACTTTCTATTTTCCATCCATATGGCTCTAGATAATATGTCGAATTGACTCAGTTCTCTCCTCTATTCACTGCCCCTTTGTAATGAAATACGGACTCACACTATTCTTTGTTATATTATCCTGATGAAGGAGCATGGGTGAGGCACAGGAAGTGAAGTTTCAAAGAAGAGACTAGCAAGTTAGTATAGCTCATTTGCTCTCCAGTTGAAATGTGGCCGCCTAAAGTACAGCTGTCTGATCAGGTGGCACATTTCCATCTGGTATAATTTTTTTAAATGCTGTACTTCATGGATTGTTGTAAACACTGAAAAATTAACATGCTAGCCCCCAACACTGGCTTCTTCCACAGACAACAATGCGTCATGCACAAATAATATCAAATGAGGCACAAAGACAGACGATTAGGACACCTATTGTGTGGCATAAAACCTACACAGTTCAAGACCAGTAACAGCATTAGGTCCATCATAATGTGTGCCATGTCACAGCAATAAAGAAAGCCAACCCCACTCACAATCCCTATAAATCACATTAGTATCTGATACATGAAGCTCAAAATAGCTATTGCACACAGTGAATAAACTGACTTTCAGTGTTTGCAGTAGACCTCAGAAACAAGTCCATCCACACATGAGTAGCTCTGTTTTTACTTCACCGCGTTCAACTAAATCAGACGTAGTCCTACAAGGAATGTAAGAATCAAACAAGAACTAAAAGTGCTGCCTTACCTAACTGTTTTGACAGAATTTGGGCTTGTCACCCCCAGGGAAACTCTGTTTAGCACTTAGAGAGTTTGTCTACACAGCTAGATACTGTGTGGCAAGTAGTAATAAGCCAAACTACGTTCCATGAGTTTTAAGGTATGTCTGCACTAAAACCTGCAACACTGAGTCTCAGAGCCTGGGTCAGCTGACTCGAGCCAGCCACGATTGTGCTCCATGTTTTTTATCACAATGTAAGCGTAGCCTTAGTGCACTCTAGCAGTGTTCACATGGGACATTACTACAGAGGTAGGCTGCTGCACTATAGATTTATACCCTGGTTTGCCACACCATAAATTGCTGTGTAAATAGGCACTTTAGAAATAAGAAAAAGAATCTAAATAATTGGATTTCTTTTTTATTATTGTAATGTATATTCCAAATTTTCTTTATACTAATATACAACATTATTGACTATATTTCTCCTCTATTTTCTGCATGTGGCACATAATTGTTTAGTCTCCTGAGCACTGTAATAGCAAGGTCTAATTTCAGTTGTTGGCTTTTATTTCTGAATGCTAGGTGGTGTTGGTGACTTGTGATATACAGGAAATCAGCCTAGTAACAGTAACAATATCCATCTCGTGAAAATAAATCTATACATTTGAGATAAACCTGTAAATCAACAGATAAAGTATTTTAACTAATCTTACTACAGTGCACCTGTACTCAAAGCGCGGGAGTCCCAGAAGCCTGTCCAGCTCCCCAGCCCGCCCAGCCTTCCCGATCTTAGCTCCCCAGCACTCCCCTGCCCGGCCCCCCTAACTTACCTGGCCAGAGACCTGCAGGGGCATCCGGAGTGGTGCTGGCCAGGAGGCCACTCTGGCCCTGAACATGCTCTTTCGGAGCATGCTCAGGGCAGGAGATTTGAAAACTCCCCAGCCCTGCCGGCAGCTGCTGCTCCCAGCTGAGCAGCAGCCTGCCTGCAGGGCGGAAGGGAACATGCGTTCCGCCAGAGTTTTCTGGTTTCCTGGGCCCCAGAACACTGGCCCGCCAAATTTGCAGGCCCCGGAATGGCGTTCCGCCACGTTCCGGCTTACTTTAACCCCTGGCTGGTGGCTGGGGGAATCTCGGTGGTGGGGGGAGCTAGCACACCAGGGGCAAGCTATTTTTAGAGCTGACAGTAAAAAGGCTTCTTGTGTCCGTAAAAAAAAGAAAATCAACTTTGTCAGTAAAAATTAAAGTGCAAGGTTGGCAACACTGCCTACATAAGTCTTGTACACTCATAACACAAGAACTACCGGTCAATAAGTGAAATTAATAGGTAGAAGGTTTAAAACAAAAACTAAAAAAAGTAAGTATTTCTTCACACACACACACAGTCAACCTGTAGAACTCTTTGCCAGAGGATGCCGTGAAGGCCAAGACTATTACAGGGTTTGAAAAAGAACTAGATAAGTTAAAGGAGGATAGGTCCATCAATGGACGTTAGCAAGGGTCAGCAGGGATGAAAACCATGTTCTTAAAGTGTTTCTAGTTTCTGCTCACCAGAAGCTGGAAATAGGCAGCAGATAATGATCCCTTGATGCTTGCCTGTTCATTCCCTCTGAAGCATCTGGTATTTGCCACTGGTGGAAGATAGGACATTGGGCTAGATTGATCATTGGTGTGACCCCGTATGGCCATTCTTATGTTCTTATTTCCAGAATGCCCATTGTAATAAATCCCTCATCATACTTGCCAACATTTGAATGCTATAAGTAAAGGGACATTGCAATAAAAAAATAAACACATATTTTTGCCCTATTAATACATTAATCTGAGGGGGGTTTTTAGTGATACATTGTTAATATTTTTCTAAAAATTTGACTGTCCCTGCTAAATAGGGATGGTGGGAAAGTATGACTCCAAACTGTTAAATTAAATAGTTCAAAATACTAATCATACTGTAGGGAGATAGGAAAGAACGTAGTCTAACAAAAGACATCTGAATGTAACTATGTTTAGAGATGATGTTTTTGAACCACCTTCTGTACATCTTACTAATTTCTGCTCTTTACCAAAGAGCATATATTGAGTCTGAGTGTATAGTGAGACTTAGGTTAGCTTGCTTCGCCTTTTGGATTTTAAGTGACTAATACTGTTATTAAAAGTTTTGTTTTTTATAAAATATGTATTTTTGTTTCAGCCAAACAAAATACTTATACTTGTGGTCTTCCTTAACTTTCTCAGAGAATTTTGTTCAATATCAGCAAAAAAAAAAAACCTAGATGCCTCTTAGTGAACAAAAGATTTATGTTTCGTTTCATCTTTTCTAACGATATACTGAATTTAGAATGGGTTTGTTTGACTAAAGTTTGCTGTAATCCTTGATCTTCCTAAAACTTCAAATAATGACACACAGCAAGCAAGTATTTTGAAGTTAATGTCTAAATCAATGTATTAATCACCTTAACTTTTTTGAAGCTGTGTTTCTTACAATAGTTATTTGGCATAACTTATTAATCATACTTATATTTGGAAATCCATGGCACTTGGTGGGAACAGCACACATGATGAGATAAACTAAAGCTGAGGCAGGTCTGAAAGGAAGGATAGAAACACTACCAGCTAATTGAAATTTATAAAATGTTTCAAAGCAGGATTTATTTGTTTTAATACCTAAAATATCATATATTGTTGTGTTTGGTGTTTGCTATCTTTAATTATTTCTCAAATGAAACATAACAAGCAGAAAGGTATATAAGGTCAGGAGTATGTTACAGTGACAGAATGCCTTTGTTCAACTATGTATTTCATTATTATTTTGATTTAACTTTCAGTAATAATAGGAGTCCTACCTAAGGCTCTTGGTGCCCTAAAATGCCATTAATCATACAGTAAAACCCCAGCAGCATTAAAGTAATCATTTCAATAGGTACGCAGCAAGCCTGCCACTTACAAAAACTCCTTTCCACCCTTTCGTTCTGCGATGCTTATCCTTAGGCCTCTCAAAAACTCCAATCAAATAGACTTTTTTTTCCATGCTCAGAAGGTCACAAAATCTAGACTATTTCAGAGGAAGAGGGAACAAGATTCAAAGTCCTGGAGTCCACAGATAATGCCTTGTTGGCTGCTACTCCTCTTTTATAATGAGGGGGATCCAATTCAAGCACTGGTACTGACCACAGTTGTGGCAATATAACTTGGTCAGAGAGTTGATTCCTCAGGTTGGGTGGTCCCAGTGCCTTTAGGGTTTTATTGATCATAACTCACATAATAAAATCTGCAGAGAGACTGATGGGAAACCTGTGAAGATCCTGAAGAACTGGAGTCGTGTGTGCCTGGCATGATGCCTCGCACAGTCATCAGGCCGCTGCATTCTGTGGCAACTTCAGTCTTCAAATAGTTTTAAAGTATAGTCTCATGTAGTGCATTGTGCAATAGACAAATCTTGAGATAACAAAAGCATGAATAAGAACATGGGCTACATCCAACAAGAAAGGCTGCACGTGCATACACCCGATGATCTGAAAAAGTTCAGCCTTCTTAGCTTCTAACAGGTGGATAGTAACCCTTAAAATAGGGCAGATATGCATATTAACTGTATTTAAAATCCTTCTTTGCTTTGTTCCTCCTTTTAAGTGTAAACTGCTCTCTCATTTGAGAAGGCTGTCTGCTCACTGTATATACCACTAGACATAGGGAAGAACAGCAGGTGCCAAAATCAGTCAGACCTGCTAAAGTAACCAATACTGATCCATAGGGTATTGAAACCCAGGACCCTGACTAAGAGTGGAGGAATCATATGATTCCATTACAGGAGAGATAAAGATATGAGGCCTAACACCTAGTGCATTCAGAAAGACCAGAGAGGGGTCATACATGTAACTTGCCTGTAACAGTGACACCACAATCCTAGCCAGATGCAGATGGCAAAAAGCTGACTATATTGTTGCTGTGGTGTAATCATAAAACAACAGCTGGGGAGCTTTAAAATTACCCTGAATTGCAAATCCAACTAACTAAAGGCTGACATAGTCCCTCAATCCAAGTGACTCATATAATTCTGCCATCTTCTCTGGCTTTTTCTCCCAACCCAGAATCATCATCTCTTGTCTGGGTTAAGCTTCACGCAACTTGCTTTCATCCATGATTCAGACTCAGTTAGACACTAGCTGTGATGCTGATCCAAATTATCCAAATAGGATCAGATAGATGCATACAATAAGGTGTCATCAGAATACTGAAAACACCAATCCCATGCTTTCTTACTAACCCTCTTAACAGCCTCATATACATGTTGAATGGAAGAGGAGACAGAATGGCACTCTGCTTGAGAGATTTTTGGGAAGAAGAGCAACTAGCCATTGAGATTTTTCCAAGAAGAAAGAACAAAGCCACTAATGAGCAGCCCTGTCCTCTTAAACCAAGGTCCACAGATTAGCCAACAACACTTTACAGTCAACTGTATTGAAGATGATTGATAATAATGGACATCTGATTTTCATCCATTGCCAGAAGACTGTCATCCAGTGAAATCTCTGTGACAAAGTCAAGTCTGTACTCAGACTGATAGTGTGCAAGGAGATCAAAGGCATCTAGATACTATGAGCTGTCTCACAACAACCTTCTCCATTATCTTAACCAGGAAGGGAAGATTTAATATTGGCTGGTTGTTAACTACATTACCATTGTCAGGCTATGACTTCTTGAGCAAATGCTGTATTAATGCTTCCTTCAAAGCGGTAGTTAGTTTGCTATCTTAAAGAGAGGTGTTGACAATCTCCACAGTCAAGTACTTCCTCACTAGTGCACAGGCCAGCAAAGAGATGGATCCAAAACACAAGTTATGGGACCAATTTCTCTCATAACTTCAGTGAGCATCTCTTGCTGCAACTGAAGCAGAGGAGAAGAGACCCTCGCTCTGTCAATATCTTGCTCTGCCACAGCCGATCTCTAATCTGATCAATCTTGTCAACAAATAACAAGCATTTGAAGGGGTGCTCCAAAGAGGAGGGAGCTAGGCTGTTCTCGATGGTAACAGAGGACAGAACAAGGAGCAATGGTTTCAAATTACAGCTGGAGAGGTCAAGGTTGGATATTAGAAAAAACTTTCTCACTAAGAGGGTGGTGAAGCATTGGAATGGGATACCTAGGGAGGTGGTAGAATCTCCGTCTTGGGAGATTTTTAAGGCCTGGTTAGACAAAACCCTGGCTGGGGGATTTAGTGGGAGTGGTCCTACTTTTTAGCAGGGGGTTGGACTAGATGACCTTGTGAGTCCCTTCCATCCCTATGATTCTATGATTTCCTCTCAATAGGAGGGCCTCGGACCAGCTACCAGGAAGCCAAGACAATCTGTTTTTATCAGACTGTTGACCACCCAAAGCAAATTTGCTGACTGAGATTTTGAAGATGCTATAGTGGAGGAAAGAAGTTTTTTTCTTTACTCCCTCTGCCCAACAGCCACAGCAGAAGTTTAAAAATCTTTATGCTTTACCACAACACAAAATATCCATCCCCAGTGTTCTAGCCATCGTTCCTTTTCTTTCATTTGTCATCTGTAAACCCATGGTGACCTGTGAGCATGAAGATGATACCAAAGGACCATCTCACCAATGGTGGAGGACAAAAGATTATTATGTCTTACCAAGTCATCAAGAGTGTGTTCTATTGGAGCCATGTGATTTTTCCTCAGAGCTCTCTGGAACCTTTCTGGTACCATTAATTTCCAGGGGTGGACTTCGAAGAAGTCTCATCCTTGACATGGGAGATGAGACCCGAAGTACTAGAGGTAATGGTCATCCAGGACACAGGTTTAAAATCCAATACCTAATTTCCAATACCAGTGCAAAAAATAGGTTCACAGTCTTGTCATCTATAACTAAGAGTATTCTTTCAGATTTTCCCAAAGAATCATTGCTGCCATCTTGAAAATAACTTTGAATCTGATACTGCATTCCTTGTGAACTTAAAACTATTACTGAAATCATTGAGAGTTGAAGACAATGAAAATTTTGCATGTGCTATGAATGCAGTACCTAGCCCATTGCAGGCATGTGTTCAAAAGCATCCTATATAGTATGGTCTGTGAGTTCTCCTGCCTAGAACTTCTCTTTCTAAGCTGGAATGGGTACATTTCCTGTTCTGGGCATGGAGATTTATAGACCCTCTCTCCTGCCTCTTAGAAGCAGACTGTAGGGCTGCTGGGAGCGAAGGACACTTTGCTCTGCAGACAACTGTAAGGGTACGTCTACACTGGAGGCTCTATTAAGTTGACTTAACAAGGTCGACTTTAAGTCGATTTAAAGTCGACCTTGTTAAATTGACTTAGAGAGTCCACACTGAAAACTCCAGTCGACTGCCAGCTTCCACACTGACAGGTGCTAGGTTGATGGAGGAATGGTGCATTGTGGGTAGCTGTCCCACATTGCACTGGAGCCTGGAGGCCAATTAGGTCAATTTAAGGCCACTCCCCATCCACACTGGCTTAAGTCGACTTAATAAGATTGACTTACGCATTAAGTCAACTTAAGTCACTTAATAAGCGCCCAATGTGGACGTGGCAATCTGAACATTGACTTAACCTTCCTTAAGTCAACCTAAGGCTCCAGTGTGGACATACCTGCAGTAATATGCCTGATAAACTGACCTGAACACTCCATTCCTTTTCCCTCTCCTACACTAGATTTTTGGGGTGGGAGAGTTTCTCTTTCTATTTCCTAGACTGACCCAGCTTCCAGCCTTTGTTGGACCTGCATCCTGATGATAATGTACAAGTCTAAGGCCAGATCTGCATTAAAAGTTTTGCTGATGGAGTAATGTTGTTTAGAGGTGTGAAGAGTGTGTGTGTTTGTGTGTGTGTGCGCCATTTCTATTTTGGCAAAAGCTGTACTGTCAATGCAGTTATGCTGGCAAAGAAGTGCTTCTGTCAAAACAGCATATCTTCATTGCAGAACTTCACTCTTTTGCCAATATAAGAGGCAGCTGCACTAGGAGGATTTGTCATTCTATTGGTATAGCTATACCAGCAAACAGTTTCCAATGTATTCCTGGCTTGTATGAGCAGGAGCCAGACTTTGGTCTGGGCGGGAAGACAGCCAATTGTAGGGGGCCTTAATATTTTAAAAAAATCAAGACTTTCAGAACTGTGCTTTAAGATTTCATATTTCATCCTGTTAAAATTAGAACCTATTAAAATGACCATTTCAGTTTCCCTTTAATCCAATATAATATCAAATATTCTGTTGTCATCACTGGTCCTCTGAATTCATTTAGTTTTTCCTCATAGATCACTAATATTAAGTTTATTCTGAATTTTCCTGTTAATATTTGTGCTAAAAAAGCATTATCTATGGAATCATTGCTACTGTGTGTGTGAGCATCCAGCCTATGTCAGGATAGTTAAAAGAGCTCATTATTTAAAAAAAAAACCCACCAAACCAAAAGTCCTGTGGCACCTGAAAGACTAACAAATTTCTTCCAGCATAAGCTTTTGTGGGCTGCAACCTACTTCATTAGATGCAGATTTGTTAGTCTTTCAGGTGCCACCGGACTTTTGTTGGTTTTGCTATATACAGATTAAGACGGCTACCCCTCTGGAACTTATTGTTACAATCCCTCCTCTGTACCATCAGGCCTGTTTTCATTGGATACTCTTTGCCCAGGTTTGGTGGTCTGCAATAGTCTCTACCAAGGAGCCCTTTGTTCTATCTGTTCTTTCTATTTGTACACTTGGTGCTTTATCTCTCCGTGTTTCTGCTCTGCCTTCTTTTATCCTTGGTCGTGTGTTGTTGACAAATGTAATGCTATTCCACCACCTCATGTTCTGTTTGCTTTATTTCTAGAGCGGGGGCAGTGCTAGCTATGCTGGTGCCTCTGGCTCAAGAGTGGGAGTTGTGGCTGCTGCTGTGCTGGACAAGGTTCAGGCTTCTAAATGCTCAGCTTAAAGAGGCAGGCACACACACACACATACACATATTCTCTCTCTCTCTCTCACACACACACCCTTTTCCTATACTCTTCCCCCAACACACACTCGCTCCCACACACAATCCCTCTCTCTCACACACATAGTCCCTCACACACAATCTGTTTCTCTCACACAGTCTCTCACACACACTCCCCCAACACATTCTCTCTCTCTCTCTTTCACACACACACACACACACACACACACACAC
>ML685840.1:7249364-7269606 GCA_007922175.1 Pelusios castaneus | reverse complement strand
CCAACACATTCTCTCTCTCTCTCTCTCTCTTTCACACACACACACACACACACACACATTCTCTCTCTCTCTCTCTCTCTCTCTCTCTCTCTCTCTCTTACTCACACACACACACACACACACACATACCCTGTTCCTATACTCTTCCCCCAACACACACTCACTCCGACACACAATCCCTCTCTCTCACACACACAGTTCCTCACACACAATCTGTTTCTCTCACACAGTCTCTCACACACACTCCCCCAACACATTCTCTCTCTCTCTCTCTCTCTTTCACACACACACACACGTTTGTATTTTTCTTTGTATTTCCTGTCAAAATGTGCAATGTACATGTATTCTTTGTAATTTTATTCTTTCTTAGTTGGTTAAGGATTACAGTACTGTTATATAAACAAAACAAACAAGGAGTCTGGTGGCACTTTTAAAGACTAACAATTTATTTATCACATGAGCTTTTGTGGGAAAAAATACCACTTTATGAAGTGGACAGAAGTACAGTACTGTTATTTAAACAAGGAGTCTAGTGGCACTTTTAGAAACTAACTTTGCGGACCTAGACTGACACAGTTACCCCTTTAGTACTGTTATATTAGTTTTTTGACTGGACTTGATATTTCATAATTTTACTTTTTTGTTATATTTAAATTTAATTCTTTGAGTAGTGAGTTCTAAAATACCTAACCTGCCCTGGCTGGATAATTATCAATGATCATTATTATTTTTTACCAGTTTGTGTTTTGTCATTAATTATTTAATGCTGCCTCTGACCCTTGGATGGATCCAGCCCCCACCGCCAGTCCCGGCTCCCAGGCCAGATCTGGACCCCGGCAGACCCAGCTGCCAGCTCCTGGCTCCCAGGCCAGATCTGGATCCCAGCCTCTGCTGCCACTGCTGCCTGGTGGTCCCAGGCCAGCTCCTGCCTTTGGCCCTGCCGGTCCCTGGTGAGTGCCAGATGCTGTGACCATCCTTCTCCCTCACCCACCCAGATTGGGGCCAGCCACTACAGGCCCTGACTGGGTCAGCCGCTGCCCCCCACTACCTACCTGAGAGGAGGGATTTAACTTTCCCTCCTCTTCTCTGGCTCTGGACCACGTGCCTCAACTTCATGCTGCAGAGCAGAAGACTTAAAAGAGATGGAGCACCTCTTTGCACCTGTGTTGCTGGCTCGGGACTCAGGGCACTAGCTTGGACACTCTGGGCTCATGCCCCCTGTGCTTAGTGCCAGCGACACCCCTGGAGTAAACCCTGAGGACTATCTGTTCGAGGCCAAGGAAGGTCAGAGCCGCCGTAAAAGAGACGCTGAATGACGCCCAGGCAGGGGGCGGTGGTGGTGGTGGTGAGGCTGCCCTGTACCAGCTGGAGCTGGGCTGCAGGGCTGCTGCAGGGGATCAGCAGCTGCACACAGTGGGTAACTGCAAGGGAGAGGGAATGCGGGGGGGATTTGCGTCCCCCCAGCCTCACATCCCCCACTGCAGTTACAGACCCCATCCCAGGCAGGTGGAGGATGGGGCCAGAACTCCTCCTGCCCCGGGGTGGGGTTGGCGTGAGGTGTGACAGGGCACAAATGTGACATCTGATTGCCGAGTACCAAACAATTTCTGCTGGTACTCCTTGGAGAACCTGATCTGAAAATGTATGTCAACCCCTGATTATAACAAACGTTTAAAGGCAAATTATTAAAAATATTTATGTGTGCCCAGAAGATGTATAGTGCAGCCCCATAATTTTCTGTCTTGCCCACCTCTGCTCCACACTGGGAAGAGACTAGAGTTATTCATAGTCATTCATTCCACCAAGTTTCCAGTACTTCTCAGGCAATACTCCTTCTGATTACATATTAATGAATTCCGATACCTCTTCAGTCTGGCTATTATTCAGAACAGAGTAAGGAACTCAAGTTTTAATGTACTGAATTAAAAATGGAACCACTTAGAGCTCTATTGTAAGTAATCCTTACATGAGTGTATAGGAAACGGGAGGATGCAAGGATTCTCCAGCCCCATGCTCTGCACACAAGGGCCAGGCACAGTTACAGTCTCTGCACTTCACTGAACAAGCCCATGGGCCAAGAAAAAGGTAGATCCATGGGCCTGAAGCCTTCTCACTGGCCTCATAGATCAGAGAGGCTCTGCACTGTCTCTAGGCCAGTGCATTCAAGGTGCAATCTGCCCTTTCAAGAATAAAAGAATAAGTAGCAGTACCTGGGGTTTTCTGTTTGGTTGGTTTCTGAGGTGGGGGGAGGGTATACACAGTAATACATTCAACCAACTTGGAGAAAACAGACTACAATTAATGTTAAACACACACAATGTTAGCTCACATTTTGTTCAATGTTTATATTGTAACACTGATTTAGATGAATAATTTGTTCTGTAGATAGAGCACTGGACACCTGCATTCATTTCAGAGGCTTTCTAAAGATTTGTGTGTTTATATATAGGGATTATATTTACACAAGCAAAACTGCTATGTTATTGAGGAAGATATTTAAAATAATAGGATTCCTGTGTTACAGTGATACCTTCTAGGCTAATTACTTTTACTGAAAATCATGTACTGCACTGACTGGTAATGAATACTAGGAGATGTATGTGGAAAGAATAGCATTATTATGGAAGCATAAATCAGAGATCAAAAGACCTATTAGATCCTACCTCCCTACTAATGCAGGATTTTTCCCTACGGGATATTTTCTGATGTTTTGTCCATTTAGGACAGAACTAATACTCAGAAAAAAATGATGATGAGTGTGACACAAGAACCTGAACAGAGCAGAATAAACGTCCCCAGCAACAGAGCTTCCTCCTGTTCCCCTGATAGACTAGTTCACAGCACAATGCCTCTAATGCTTAGTAAAATTTCTTTATATTCAGCCAAAATTTTCCTTTTCTTATTTTCATTCCATAACTCCTAAATATACTCTAATAATCTCCTGGATAATTGCCCAACCTCCTTCATGTTTATATTCTTTAAGTATTTAAGTATCTTTAAGTATTGCACATTGGTATCCTATATTCCTGTAGTCATGTCATTTTTAACTTTTAATCCTTTCTGATAAATTATTTCCCACACTACCTCCTTAATAAATTTTTTGTTCTGATTTGCTGGATTCCCTCATGTCTGTCAGATCTTGCTGATTCTAAGGAGACAAGAACTGAATGCAACATTCAATGTGTGATCTCACCAGAATCATCACAGAGCCATTTTTGATTCCTACCCAACTGAAAGTCAGTGGAAGCTATAGGAACACAACATACATGATGGTCAGGCAACTTTTATTATGGTGGAATGTGAGTCCTTTGCCAGAATTATCTGGATATATCTCACTCATTTCCCTACCATTTGTGGCAGCCTCGGACACTGGTGCACCTCAGTCCCTCCTATTCTCTGTTTGTGGCACATAATGGTCTACTTTTCTGTGGGCTGTAAAACTTTGGTTTAATTTTACTTGTTGGGGTAGTGCTGGGAGCTAAATGATGTTGGTGGCCTGTGATGTGTGGCAGGTCAGATTAAATGATCTGGTAATCTCTCGTAGCCTTACACTCCATGACTGTAATAGACTCCTAAATCTCTATTTATGTTTTTAAATATTAGGAAGCCAGGTTTAAAAATGTTGGCCAGAATAACCATAATGTTCTTCAAGATTGTCATGAAAAAGGATTATGTTAGTAAACAGGGGATTATTCCTGAAAATCCCAAAATGGGGAGACTCTGACCTAAATCATCATTGCTGGTCTTTATGATATTATTCATGTAACTTAAATAGTGGACCTGCTCCTGTAAAGCTCTCTAGCATACAGAATATAGTGGAAGACACTGCCAACTGTCTTATAGCTTTGGTGCTCATTCAGGTGGCAGTGGAGGCTTTGAACCTTTTAAGTGATTTGAGAGCTTGTCTAGACTGAACACTGGTTACGTTTTAAAAGCTAATTCTTCTTAAGCAACACAGTTTTAAACAGGACTTTGCAATTAGTATAGACCAGGTTTAAAGTCTTCTGTTTTTTGGGAGTAAACTGTTCCAAGTTTTGTAAGCTTTTTGGGGATAAAAACTGTCTTTTTGTTCTTTATTTGTACAATGCCTAGCACAATGGAGTGCTGGTGCATATGGCTCCTCAGTGCTACAATAAATCAAATAATTATTATTAATAAAGGTTTCTTTTGTGTTACAAGAAAATTTGATTGCAGCATGCTCTTTCCTGTCTTTCTCTTCCAGTCTTCTTTCAGGTTATGTCTAACACCTATAAATTAGATTTATTGCTGCAGTATAGCGAACAAGAGTGTTGTCTATCTGTTGTAAAACTTCAGTTACCAAATCTTACAATACCTTTGGTCACACTTCCGTGGTTATAGGTTGTATGTTTTGTGGCTATTTACCGGAAATATAAGAAATTTATTTCCTGAAACAGGGTGTGACAATAACCAGCAGGTTGATTTTCAGTTTCTTATACCATCCTATCGGAGGAGTGCAGGATTTTTTTGTGTTTTTGGATCAGTCAGATTTCCTGCTTGAAGTTAAATTTTATGACCCTTGTCAGTAGACATTTAGATTTTCAAGAGAAGATAGACTTTATTAGCAAACTTTAGAGGGAAGTTTAATGTCGCCATATATTGCCTAGAGTACTGAGATATTGTTACCATGCTAAACTAATAGATATGAATGACTTCCTCTGCTAAATACTTAGTGAGCACAAATGGAAAACAGCTATCAAAATGAACATTTTAAAATAAAATCTGGTATTTCTGCAACAAGCCTTCACAATGTTAACTATATAAAGGTTTATATAAATAGCCAAGTGTATAGAGAGGCATATGCTGCCAATATTTCCCTGTTGATACAGGGAAAGGATTTCTCATAAAACAGATTACGCTTGTGGTATTCATAAACATAAACCAATATTGCCTTGATTCTAATACCCTCAAGCAAGGATCTGACCCTCTTGTGAACAAGAACCATGCTGTCATAAGATCAGGCCTCGACAAATCCTAGGCGCCAGGTCACCATCGGACCTAGGATTTTGCACTTAAGTCCTAAGAGCGCTGGGGGCAAAGGCCTTCCCAACGTAAAGAGTGTGCTGAGCTCCCCCTCTCCTGCCTCCAAAAAAAGCCACTGCTGGTGGTTCTTTCAGCAGCTTAGGGGGAAGAGACGGCAGTGCTCTTCCTGTTCAGCGCCGCCATCTCTCCCTCTTTCCCGCCCCACAGCGCCACCATTTCGGCAGAGCTGGGCAGCAGAGCTGCTGGGGAGAAACAATGGCACTTTTCCCCTGCAGCACCACCATCTCTCTCTCCGCTGCCAGCAGACACAGTAGAGCTGGAAGAGCGCCTCCATCTTTCCCCTGCAGCCCTTCCCCACTCCCGCCAGTGCCGCTGAAAAAGCTGCCAACAGTGACTTTTTTCAGCAGCTGGAGAAGGGCTTGCTGCCGAACGGAGCCGCAGCGGCTTTACAGAGGTGGGGGGGGAGGCTAAGAGGAGCTCTGCCTGATACCTAGGAGCGCCCAAGTTTTTAGGCTGACCCCTAGGTATTTGGCAGATTTGTCGAGGCATGCATAAGATGGTCATGTGTCTAGGCTGTTCAAAGACCATACATGTTTACCAAGTGTGATTGTTCTGAGTTCCCAATAAAAATATTCAAATGACTTATTGTTAAAGGGTGTGTCATCACTAATCCTTGTCTGAGCATTAATTAAAACAAAAACAAAAAACAATATCTTAAAGGCACCTGAGAGCTTTTGTGCCATTAAACTGAATAGAATGAAGAAGATAGTGGCAAGATGGTCATTAAAAGCTTAAAAATCTCTAGCCAATGTTTAGGTGAATCGATGAATAGGGAACCAGAAATTTGTACTGTTAGTTTTAGCCTAAGACGTGCATAACATTTAGCTCGTCTTTCTGTAGTAAGTGATGCGACTGACAATAAGTAATTATAAATGATAACATTTATTACTTTGGGGAAACAAAATGAGACAGTAATAATATTACAAATGGTTGCATTAAGTATCAATGCTTCTTAGGAAAATTGTCAGTCTTGTCTGTAATGTGAGTAAAATCTTTCTTATTTCTCTCAGATGTATTGAAAATCAAATGTTCTTAAACTGAGTTTGACTTTTCCAAGCAGCAGTCTATACCCTTGAAATCCAGCTATGCAGTCATCACCTTTTTGGCCCAACTGGATTGGCCAAGATTCCAACAGAGTCAACATTATTCTTTAGTCACCCAGAAGAATCCCTGGAAAGGAGAAGGGGTTTCACACACCATTCAAACCTCTTACCTTTGACCAGCTTAGGTTTTTTTCAGTGTTTCAAAGGGGTTCACTGCAATCATATTTGGCCAAAAGGACTGTGGCTCTGATGCAAAGACTTGAAGGAAAGATTTAAGTGGAAAATGGGGTCAGGAGTAGAGATGGTCAGAAATTTTCAGATGAAACAGAGTTTTGTTGGAAAATGTGAATTTGTTGAACCCAAAATGTTCTTCAGTAACATGTTGGGTTTGATGAATTTTTGGTGAATTGAAGGCTGGGTAATGATAAAACCCTGTCAGCTCATCAGTCTGTGAGGTATGCTGTGATCTGTGACGCCCCAAAGCAGCAAACAGTGGTCTTCTGGGATCTGTGACTCTGGGGCAGCCGCAAAGCCAGAGACCGCAGTCTCCCAGAATCTGCAACTCCATGACAGGTAGCCATGCCAGAGATTCCAGACTCCATGCCATGGAACCAGGAGTCTGAAAGCCATGGGAGCCCTGACTTTAATATGGACTCTGCACCCAACCCTGCAAAAGGGAGTCTGGAAGCGCTGAGAGCCCAAGTTTGAGCTGGGAATCTAAGGACTTACATTCTTCATGCCATGGAGCTAAGACCATGGGAGACCTGGGATGATGTCCTGGGATCTGTAGTTCCAGGGCAATCCTGCTTTGTGGTCTGCCTTGGGGTAAGGACTTCCAGATTCCCAGGCAAACAGCCACGTAACATCAGTTTGACTCAGCAAGTGTTAAGGTGCAGCCAGGGAGCAGACTTCCTTTTGGAAATACCATGTGTCATTGTTTCAAAAAAAAAAGTATTTTTCAGGATTTCCAGTTCACAGGAAATTGTTTTTTATTATTTAATTTTGATTCAGAACAAAACCAGATTTCGAAAGAGTGACATTTCCTGTGAACCAAAAATCCCACATGTCTGCCAGCTGTAACCAGAAGAGAAAACATAAAAACATTTGAAGGGATACATGAGCACATGGGGAAGATAGCTATGAAAATATGGAGAAGGAATGAATAGGTCAGTTTAAAAAAGAACTGTGTGAAGTTCAAGTATTTTATGATGTCAGAATTTCCTAGAAAGTAGTGTCCGTTGGCACTGTATGTGAACTTTACCTATGTTCTTGCCTTTAGTTGTGTTTTTGGATCAGTCAGATTTCCTGCTTGAAGTTAAATCTTATGACCCTTGTCAGTAGGCATTTAGATTTTCAAGAGAAGATAGACTTTATTATTATCACTTCCACAAGGTCCCCTTCCCGTAACTGGAGATTGTCAGGATGTAGAAATTCTCTGGCTATGCCCCTTTTTATCCAGCCATGCACTCCCATTGCAGTGCCAGGAAGGGGATTGCTGTAGGGCATTTTATAATAGCTTTATTCCAGATGAGAATTCATCTATATAGGAGAAATCTGCTGGGGGTGAGGGGCAAATCTAGTGGCTCTATAACTGCCTTGCAGCACTCTCAGGGCCCAAGATCTGAACTATGAATATATTAGGCCAGCTGATCTGATCCAATGTGTTTATAGTTAGAGGTCCTGATTCTCCTCTCACAGACTCCTCACTCACCCCAGTGTAGCTCCATTGAAATTAAGGGAGTTACATCAGTATCAAGTCAATGTGGGGGGGAAATTAGGGCATGTGACTGGTATGCTGTCATCTTTATAATGAATTTAATTTGCAATTTTCACAGTAAGTGGATTAAACTGCTTGTCGTTATTTAAAAAGACCTGATATTGCAATGTATCCTCACCTCCAGCAATCTTTTAACTGTTTGCACCTATTAATGAACTGGCCACATGGAGACGGGCATGAATCCTTCAGAGAAAGTGGAATGTGTCAACAGCTGACAAAACAAATGGATGGCTTAAAGTGGAGAGGACCAGCATTCAATATAATATGCTTCAGCAAAGTTGAAAGTTCAATTGAAATAGGACAGATAATATAGTCAGTGGACCAGATTTATTTCTAGTGTAGATCTGTAGACGTCAATAAAGATATAAGAGGAATGAATTTTGGCCCCTTAGTTTTTTAAAAAATAATATGGCCTTGTTTTGCCAGATTTGCACTGTTAATATAATGTTTACTTTGCAGATATAATACTAATATATATGAAATTTTGCTAAGGGTATGGGAAAATGGAACCTTTAAGGTGGTTTAATTTGGGTATATTTTATTATTTTGAAACAACAAGTGGTGGTGTTCTTATTTGAAGGACAGTAGCTGAAGTAATTAGCACACTACTATATTATTTTCCTAACTCCACTGGATTAAAATGACAATGAGAGTAAACCTGGTTTTCCTAGCGTACGTAATCAACACCAATTCTTTGATTGTCAGATTCAAGCATTACAAGAAAAAAATACAAAAAAACTGAAAGAGACAGTGGAAAGTGGAAGTGCAATTATAGTGTCTCATGAGAAAAGAGAATCACAAAAGGGATATCTCAGGCAGCAACAGAAGAAGAGTCCTGGTTATAAGGTGGTGTTTTTATTATTAATATCCAAAAAATTCTCTATAAATATTTTATGTACATTTCTTGTCCTTTGAGATCAGTCTCCATACTATTCAGAACCAATGCTTGTTAAACCCTTTAATTACTATAGTAAAAATAATAATTTGCATTTCTATAGCGACTTTTATACAAGGACTTTTATACACTTTTATCCTGTGAGAGACATATTATTATATTTGTTCTACAGATGGAAGAAATAAGGCACAGAGAGGCTAAGATCCAAGGTCACACAAGGAATCAGTAACAGAACTGAGAATTATAAATTCAGTTCTGTGTTCTGGTCACCAGACCCTATGCTGTCCACCAAACGACAAGATCCTTGCCCAGAAGAATTTATAATCGAAAGTCTTGATCCTGCTTCCATTAAAGGCAAAAGGAATTTTGCCATTGATATCAGTAGGATCATCTTTAGACAAATATGTTACACATGACAAAAATTAAGCTTTACTTTTCTGTGCTGCCATCTTTATTATATAGGTCCCCCTCTCCCCCAACAGTTGTGAAATTGTAATGATTCTCAGTCAATCCAGACCTGTGCTGACTTTGAAACAATGACTAGAATTAAAAGGTTTTGACCCTGCTATTAATCCCTTTCCCCTAACAGCCAAAAATAGGAGTATTGATACTAAGAGCAAAATTTTGTATATTTTGGCACATTAAACATTGAAAATAAATACATTAACTTTTTGTAATGTATTTTGTACTTGTAAAGGAAGCTGAAAAAAGAGCATTACTTGCTGAAATTGAGACGCTGAGGAAATCTGAAGGTCAAGAGCGGCAACATGTACAAAGGTAATGACCAGAATTTTTAAGACATTCATTTAATCCTACAAATATTTTAACATTTTGTGGGTTTTTTTATTTCAGTCTTGAAAAAGAAGTCGAACAAATTAATCGAAGCTGGGCAAAGAAATTCCAAATTCTAAAGAAAAGGTATAGTGGTATAATTTTGTCCGTATTCATCGAAGTAGTTCATGTCTATAGTTTTTCAAACTATAAAAGGAAATATTAAGGGAATATATATATATATACCACCAGTTACCAGCAATTATCACAGTACATTATTAAAAATGTTATTTTCTATTTTAAGTATAAGGAAATGCTGCTGCATTTTAAATGTCAAAGTGAAATGGTACCAGTGTAAAGAAAGTGAACAGCATATAATACAGAGGAAAAAAAATCGAAAAGCTTCACATAAAAATCGTTTAATGACAAAACTGATGGATGTGTTTTTAATGTAGTTTTTAAAAATGTACTTCTCTATAATATGTATTATGAATATACTAGGTGCTTTGTATGTGTAATCACTTCGGTTATAATGTAACTGAAAAAAATAATTTAAAAGTAAATATTTACCAAGTTGCCAGCTGTCTGTTATCTGGCACAGGAACTCAGGGTTACCTCAAGAATACTGATTTTTTTTTAACCCTATTAAATACATTACATGAAACGGTTGGCTGTGCATCCCAATTAAGTGAATATGCTTAGTAATCATACACATATTAACTGATGCTGTATATTTCTTTCATTGAAGGAAACTACTATTTCTTCATGTTTCTACACAGTATATTACATAAAAATTCATTATGCATATCATAGGGGTGTAGCTGGGTGCTATTGGCCAGGTTGGGTTAGCCCCTGGTACTGAACCCTGATTAAGGGTAAATGAGAGCCAGCTGAATAAGCTGGCCAAGAAGCTGGGAATGAGGAACAGCTGTGGAACCTGCAAGGTCTATAACAGCTCACAGAAAGAGGATGTTAAGAGGAAGGGAGGGACAAGTAGCCAAAGCAAAGGAAGTTGCAGTAAGGGAAGGCTGTGCTCTCTCTTAAATAAGGGCTGAACATGTAAGACCCCTGTGACTGATTGAAAAGGTGTATATAGAAAGTGGTGGGCAATGCATTGTAAATAAAGTGCACTGGTAAAGCACAAAATGGTGGCCTGGACGTGGTCAATGCGAATCAAGGGCCTGAGCATCAGGGGGCCAGTCACAAACTGCTATAACAGCTCATTTTAAAACCTCATGGAAAGACTGCCATAATTTTTGTCAGTAACAAATTTGAGTATACACTATTTTAAGAACTCTTCCTATGTTCATATTCCATTTACTTCAGCACATTGTTCTTCTGATCCACACTTATTTACACAAGGATTGAGTGTTTTTGTTTGTTTGTTTTTGTTAAAGCTCTTCTGTATCATGCTACAGTGGACTCTTATATTATTAATACTTTTCTCCTCTTTTATTTCTTTTCTCTCCTCTCTCTAATGTTCTTTTCCAGTTTTCTTCCATTATTCTCATTTCCCTTCAGTCATCTTAGATCATTATCCTTCACTACTTTTTTCTCTCCTTCAAAGATCATATTCATTCTCTTCTTTTCTTTTTGATTTTTTTATTCCTTTCTAGTTCCCCCTCTGCATCACTTTCTCTCAGCCAGCCTTCTACTTTGATCTATGCATATTCTTGAAGCTTCTCTCTTTCCTACACTCTGCCACCTCTGCAATTGCAAAATCCTCATGTTAGTATCCTCCATATGTTAGATGGTGCTGCTATGTAGGCACATGTAAAGAGTTGCCTACCCTAAAGAGTGGGTAATATCCTCCTACACACATCTGAAAAGAGGCACAATAAACCAACCCCTGACTAAACATGTTTAGGAAGACTTCTTGCTTTGCACTTCATTGCTTCGATGACTGACAATCATATTTATATCTGTCTAACTATTTATATGGCTCACCCATTACTGTAATACAGGGGTGTCAAAGTCACTTACCCTTGGGGGCCATTTCTTCCATTCTGCCATTTCTGCCAGCTATTCATTCTGGCGGGCTGCTCTCCCCTCCCCCCTCAAAGTCTTCACTTCCCACTCTAGCCCCCAAGCCCTCCACCTCCTGTTCCCCCAAGACCCCCAGCAGCATAGTGCCCCGGCAGCCCCCTCCACCCCCCGTAGTAGCATGGCTCCCTGACAGCCACTCCTCTTCCCCCCCCCCCACAACCCCTCTGCAGCAGCACAGCTCACCGGCAGCCCCCTCTGCAGCTCCCCCTTAGTTCAGCCCCGAGGACCATGCAGGAAACCCTTTGGCTAGCTACATGGTGCAGCAGTCATGCGCCGCTGCTGGCGCGCCTTGCCCCCTGGGCAGGCTGGGCTGACCAGCCAGCCAGGGGGCGGGGTGAGAGCGCCACGCAGAGCACAGCTTCTGGCCTGCCCCAGGGCCAGCCGAGACCCCACACCAAGGCTGGCTGTGAAAATTTGGTTACTGGAGTTTGGTAGGAAATGGATTCAGATGAAAAATTGAAATCTTGAAAATACACATGAAACATAAAGAATGTGTGTGTGTGATGGCAGTTAAAACAAACCTTTCATTTCAGTAATTTCATAACTTTTCATTTTGATTTTGACTTATTTTTAAAGCTTTTTCTGTTTAATTAGCTTAAATTTCAAAACAAAAAGTTTGTTTTGAACCAGAAAACCGGATTTATTCATTTTGACAGTTTAACAATGTCTTTCTTTACATTTTTAAGTCAAACCAGTCCTTGTTTTGTGATAGTTTCAATTTTGAAAAACTGGCATTTTTTGAAGAAAACAGGTTCATTGCAAAATTTCTAACCAGCTGCGGTGACTACTTGAAGAGCACCCAGAGCTTGAATTTGCTTTTAACCCTTATGCTATTTTTATAAATTATATTTTTCTTTATTATTTTCACGTCTATCACATATAAATATAAAATATGGGAGCCCTCTTGTGGCCAAAATAATACCTGTACATGTTTTAAATGTTGATTAGACTGTGTGGGCTAGTGGATAAAGCACTTGCCAGATCTTTAGAATATATTGTGTGTAAACTCTTTCAAATTTATACTACTTATTCTATTTTCTTTCAACTTTTTCCACCAATCAAATTAAAAAATGAATTCTTACCAATTTTCATTTTAATGTATTTTTAAGTAATTTTAGTGCTCATTAACATAGCCAGTTCGAAAGTACAGGAGATTGAAATCCTCTGTTCATTGACAGACATAAGTGGAGGACAGCAAGGCAAATTCACATCTTCAACCTTTCTGCTAAGATTGCCATGAAAGGTGCCAGTTAACATCAGTTGTTATGGTGGTTTCTGTGAAGTGGACCCTTGTATGCTAGGAATGCTACTAAGACTAACAGCTCCTTTCATATAGCTTCCCAAATAACTTGCAGAAAATTGTCTCTCAGTCACTACTAAACTGGGGTAGAATCTGAATGGTGATTTTGGAACAGAAGACAGTGTGGGTTAGAGTCACAAAGCGATTTAAGCCCCTAGAAAATCACTGAGTCAAAAAGCCTCAGTTAGGCACTCAAGCTTGTTGTAATAATGAATGGAAGGAGGGAAGAATCTAGGACTGGGATTCACAAAAACCAGCTTGCTAGATGGAGAGCCATCTAAATTAGCCCATAGGAGATGGCAAACAGAGGGGTATGCCCTCAGCCACACCCATCTAAGGGAGTTTGGTGCCTGTCTCTGCTTGGAATTCTAACCTGTGAACCCTCTACTGAAATCAGGTGTTGCTGAGGGTGGGGAGGATGTGGTTAAGGAGGAGTTCTCTAATAACTTCTAGCCTAGTAGTCAGGATACTTATCTGAGATGTGGGAAACCCCTGATTCCAGTTCCCCTCTGCCTATGGGAGAAAAGGAGAAAGATGATAGTAATGGAAAAATCCCTTGAACGAGTTTCTGATCTGGGACAACAAACTCAAGGAGACTGTAGTGCACTATTAGCAAAATACAATTACACAACTTCAATAAATTCAGTGAATTTATCAATGACCTTCCAGAGAATAAAAGGGAATAATTCTGTGCCACAATAACTGAAGAACAGCTTATTGCTTGCACAGCTTTGCAAGCATCCCTCAATGTAACTGACACAGCAGCACAAACAACTGCCACGGCTGTGGTCATGCAAAGGGCATCATGGCTACAATCTTCTGGAATACCTAAAGACCTGAAAACAAAAGTAGAAGACCTTCCTTTCAATAGGGAGAAGCTCTTTTCAGCAAAACCCAATAAAGTCGTCCTTTCCATGAAGGGCTCCAGGGCAACCCTCAGAAACCTTGGTATATACACACCTCTGTGCAGGGCTGGCCCAACCATATAGGTGAACTAGGCAGTTGCCTATGGTGCCAGGCTTTAAGGGGTGCCAAATTAGATGGAATTGAATTTTTTTCTCTGTTTAAAAAAATGTTAATATGTTACCTCTGACAGGGGTGCAAAATTCATAGTTCACTTAGGGTGCCCAAAATCTTTGGGCCGGCTCTGCCTCTGTGTAAATACAAGAAATACCAACTGTACAACATAAGGAATCATCATTCTCCAGGCAGCAGAGACAATATAACTACAGACAAAGAGAGAGGCCCCAAAGACAGAGACCACCACAGACACAGTCATCACCTTTGCAGCCAACATCAGTGAAGCAGTCATTTTGAAGTACTGGTCAAGGGTCTGAAAGACCTCCCCGCTACATTCCAATGCAAATAGACAGCAACTCAAAAATCTCTGGACACCACTTAAGACATTTTTACAACATCTGAGCATCAATTACAGACAAATGGGTTCTAGAAATCATGTAAGTGGGCTAGTCAGTCACTTTCACATCAGTTCCATCCATCCAAGCCCACTCTCCATCCCTCTTAACAGATCCCTGTCATGAATTCATTTAGGGACTCTATGATAGAGAAGGAAATGGTGGGGGGGCTGAGGTTCAGTCATGCATGTGGTGGTTGAAGCTCCAACAGCTCTGTGCGATAACCACTGTGCATGCACGACCCAGACGGTTCCTGCTACTAAAAAACTCCGATTGCCGGTCCTGGGACACACTAACACCTGAAGTGAAGCACCTACAGGGAAACACATCTTGAAGAATCTAAGTTACTGCACAGGGTGAGTAACATTCGATTCTCTAGAAAGAGACACAATCCTGGAGAAGAAGGCCATCTGGGTCAATTACAACCAGGCAGCTTGACCTCCATAAGCTTTGAGCAAGCTGTCAATTTGACTCTCCTATCAAAAATAGCATTCCAGTTGTAAACTTCCCAACCATGTCTCATCCATTTGAGAACAGGCTCTCTCACTTTTAAAGCACTTGGGAAATAATAATAATGGACAAGTGGAGCCTCAGCACTTTGGGATAAAGTTATGCCATCCAATTCCTGTCCATTCCCCCTTCCCATCTTCTTACTTCGTTCCTTTTCCGGGGCACCTCTCATGAGCTATGGCTCTTACAGCAGATCCAGACTGTGTGCTTCAGAAGCCATAGAAGAGGTTCCCCTTCAGGACTGGGAAAAGAGATTCTACTTATTATGTCCTGGTTGGTCCCCATAGCCAGGGGATGGATGAGACCTATTCTGGACTCCAAGGTCTCACTCAACAAATGCATCAGATATATGAGATTCCATATTGTAACCTTAGCTACAATTATTCACTTGTTAAAGCACAGTGACTGGCTTGCTGCAATCCATCTTCACAACACCTATTTCCATGTGGCAATTTTTCTAAACCATGGCAATTTTCTGAAATTCATAGTCACAGGTCACCATTATCAATACCCAGTTCTCCCGTTTCGCTTGTCATTAGTCCAGGCCATACCAGGGCATGGTGGTAGTGGCAGCCTATCTCAGGAGACTGCCAATTCACATCTTTCCTCTCCTGGACAATTGGTTACTGAGGGTCAAGTCCAAAGAACAAATCCTCTGTCACATCTAGTTCACACTATATCTGCTCAGTTGGCTGGGATTGATTTTGAACAAATTAAAGTTAGCAACACAAAAAAACAAATTCATTTGGGCCCTAGTAGTGTCTACAAGTTCAAGGGATTTTTGTTGCATATGTCACCTTCTGTGGCCTCACCCGTCAGCTACAGTCTGTGCATGCCTGAAGTTGCTATGTCATATGGCCTCATCCCATAGTCCAGCATGTGAGATTGAAGCTTTATTCTCTTCAAAGATGGTTGAAGTTGATTTATCTCCTGAATTGTCAGTTGGTGGACAGCCTAATACAGCTGCCACCCCGTGATCTTGGTGTCCCTAGAGTGGTAAACAGATCAGATCAACGCATGCATAAGAACGGCCATACTGAGTCAGATCAATGGTCCTTCTAGCCCAATATCCCATCTTCAGAAGTGGCCAATGAAAGATGCTTCAAAGAGAATGAACAAAACAGACATTTATTAAGTAATCCATCCCCTGTCATCCAGTCCCAGCTTCTGAAAATCAGAGGCTGAGGGACACTCAGAGCATGGGGTTGCATCCTTGACCACCTTGGTAGACATTGACAAACCTATCCTCCATGGACTTATCTAATTCTTTTTTTTTAATCCAGTTATACTTTTTTAATCCAGTTATGCCGTCATTACATCCCCTAGCAATGAGTTGCACTGTGTGATTGTGTGTTGTGTGTGTGAAGTATTTCCTTTTGTTTGTTTTAAACCTGCTGCTTATACATTTTGTTGGGTGACCCCTTGTTCTTGTATTGTATGAAAGGGGTAAATGACAATTCCTTATTCACTTTCTCACGTCATTCATGATTTTATAGACCCCTATCAAAACACCCTTAGACATCTCTTTTTTAAGATGAACAACAATCCCAGTCTTTTTAATCTCTCCTCATATGGAAGCTGTTCCTTATGTTTAATCTCTCTCTCGCCCTGCCCTCCTCCCCTTCTCTGTACCTTTTCCATTTCTAGAATATCTTTTCTGAGGCAGGACAACCAGAACTGCCTGCAATATTCATGGTGTAAGCATAGTATGCATTTATATGCTAGCATTGTAATATTTACTGTCTTATGATCTATCCCTTTCCTAATGATTCCCAACATTCTGTTAGCTTTTCTGACTGCTGCTGCACATTGAGCAGATGTTTTCAGAGATCTATCCCCAAGACTTCAAGATGTCTTTCTTGAATGGTAACAGCTAATTTAGACACCATCATTTTGTGTGTATAGTTGGAATTATGTTTTCCAATGTGCATTACTCTACATTTATTAACGTTGACTTTCATCTGCCATTTTGCTGCCCAGTCACTTGTTTTGTGACATCCCTTTTGTAACTCTTTGCAGTCTGCTTTGGACTTAAGTATCTCAGGTAATTTTGTGTCATCTGCACACTTTGCCACTTCACTGTTTATCCTCTTTTCAAAATCATTTATGAATATGTTGAATACTACTGGTCCCAGTTCAGACCCCTCGGGGACAACACTATTTACCTCTCTTCATTCTGAAAACTGATAGTCTATTTCTACCCTATATTTCCTGTCTTTTCAGCAGTTACTGATCCATGAGAGAACCTTCCCTCTTACCTCATGACTGCTTATTTTGCTTAAGAGCCTTTAGTGAGGACTTTGTCAAAGGCTTTCTGAAAAACCGAGTGCACTATATCCACTGGATCACCCTTGTCTGTATGTTCATTGATCCCCTCAAAGATTTTTCCAATGATTAGTGAAGCCTGATTTCTCAATACAAAAGCCATGTTAACTCTTCCCCAACAAATCATTCATCAATGTGTCTGATAACTCTGTTCTTTACTATAGTTTCAACCAGTTTTCCTTGTACTGAAGTTAGGCTTACTGGCTTGTAATTGCCAGGATCACTTCTGGAGCCTTTAATAAAAATTGGAGTCATTAACTATACTCCTGTCATCTGATACAACAGCTAATTTAAGTGATAGGTTACACATCATAGTTAATAGTTCAATACTTTAGTATTTAAGTTCCTTCAGAACTTTTGGATGAATAACATCTTGTCCTAGTGACTTATTACTGTTTAATTTATCAGTCTGTTCCAAAACCACTTCTGCTGATACCTCACTCTCAGATAGATCTTCAGATTTGTCACCAAAAAAAAAAAAATAGCTCAGGTGTTGGAATCTTCCTCACATTCTCTGTAGTGAAGATCAATGCAAAGAATTAATTTAGCTTCTCTGCAATGACCTTGTCTTCCTTGAATGGTCCTTTAACCCCTTGATCATCCATCATTGCTTTTAGTTTTTGAGTCTTTTGCTAGTTGCTCTTCAAAATCCTTTTTGCAAGCCTAATTATACTTTTACACTTGACTTTTTGGAGTTTATGCTCCTTTCTATTTTCCTCAGTGGGATTTGACTTCCAATTTTTAAAGGATGCCTTGCCTCTAACAACCTCTTTCTTTCTGTTGTTTGGCTATGGTGGCATTTTTTGATCTTTTTCTTTTTTTTTTTTTTTAATTTTGTTTCCATGCACCTTGCAGGCATTTCACTCTTGTGGCTGTTCTTTTTAATTTCCATTTAGCTAGCTTTCTCATTTTTGTGTAGTTCTCCTTTCTGAAGTTAAACTGCTGTGTTGGGTCTTCTCTGGTATTCCTCCTCCCCCCAGGATATTAAATTTAATTACATGATTGCTATTTCCAAGTGTTTCAGCTTTATTCACTTCTTGGACCAGTACCTGTGCGCCACTTAGAACTAAGTCACGTGAAGGGGTTCCCTTTGCCTGTCCTCCACCAACCAGTACTGTGGTTACAATGACTCCACAATAGTTTGGGGCTGTTATCCTTAGGCTTTTGGGTCAGCAGGTCAGATTCCCTTTCCCTGAGGGCTTACTGCCTGCAATTCAAATCCCCCTCCCTGGGAGCTCATTGAATGGACCCATCAGATTCTCCAACCCTGAAGGCTTGCTGAATAAAGGTTCATGTGGTTTTCCCCATTTTCCCCAACCCTGAGGGCTTCCTGAGAGAAAACATTCCTCAGTTTCCCATCCCTGAGGGCTCCCTGAGGACAGTTCCTCCTCCCTGATAGCTCACTGACTTAGGTTTACAAGGTTCAGATAGTAGTTAATGGGTTTTGAGGGAGAAAGCATGGCACATCTGTCTGATTTAGAGAGTATAATTTATTAACCTTTCATTGTACAATTGCCAAGCATGGATTAGATAAATGATAAAGAAATACAGCTGTAACCAGTGTTACAATCTCCAGGTGAATCTTGCTGGTCAGCCAAGGTTCCGCTCATAGTTATATAATCTCTTGTCATTGATGCAAATTTCCTTATGGCAAGTGGGTCGCTGGAATAGGGGAGGAGGAGACAGCATACCCTGACCACATCCTGTACATTTGCTGAGTTGATATTCAACAGCTCTTGGAAATTTCACCCACAACCCACTACCATGACATCTATCATATTCAGGCATCTTGAACATCTTGTGGTTCAGGTTCATAGAGTTTTACTATATTTTTCAGACACCCCAAAGGTCATGCTATGTGTCATGCCTCTTTACCACTTTCTTATGCTTTCTGCTCGATTGCTGGTAAAAGTTACTAAATGGCCCCTTACAGGGAGCACATCTAGGGGACGGTAAAAGTTCAGGGTTTGTGAACCCAAGAAACTTAATTTCATAGCAATGTCCTGGAGCTTCAGCCTATTTACAATGCATACCAGACCTTTTGGGCTCAGATCAAGGGCACAATGGTTCACATATTTACCAACAACACTACTGCATTATATTATGTGAATAAGCAGAGAGGAGCCCATTCCAACCAGCTCTGTTAGAAAATAATAAAGTTTTGTCACTTTTACATATAGGAAGACATCATTTCACAGTCACAAACTTACTCCGGGCTCAGAATCAGGTGGCTGATCAGCAAGAATTTCTCACAGAATCACAAGTGGTCCATGAAGAGCAGTGTTCAATGGAATGTGACATTCCAATAATCTACTTGCTTGTGACAGAAGACAAGACAGTCAGTTCTACTCTTCAGTGGCTCTCAGTCCAAGGTCTTCAACCATTGCCTTCCATTTGAATTGGGGATCAGCACCTATGTATGCTTTCCCCCGTGTCATATTCATCTCTGAGATTATTCTCAAACTGAAGATGAATCATGCAAAACTGATACTCATTGTGGCCAAGACAATGTTGGTTCTCTGACATACTGGCTATGTCTACACTAGGGAATTAAGGTCGACTTTAAAAAGTCGACTTTAATAAGTCGACTTTAAGTCAACCTTATTAAGTCAACTTAGAGAGTCTACACTGGACTCTCTAAGTCGACTTGTTTGGTCCAGGGAGAGCCAGCCTCACACGGGGTTGGCTCTCCCTGGACCAGCAAGCCCCTGAGCGGTCCGGGAGAGAAGGGAGCAAGGGGCTCCCTTCTGCCCTGGACCACTTGGCTCCCTTCTGCTTGGGACTTCTCAGGTCCCGGGCAGAACAGAACCCTCCTAGCCTGGACCACTCGGGTCCCGGGGAGAAGATCCCCGGGACCTGAGTGGTCCGGGCCAGGAGGAAGAGCGGAGACCCGCGGTCCAGCTGCCGGCTGTTGAGCAGCTGGAGCACGGGCTCGGACCCGCACCAGCTGCTCAGCAGCAGGCAGCTGGAGTGGAGATCCCGGCAAGAAGGAAGCCCCACAGTCCCTTCTCTTAGAGAAACAGCTGGAGCGCGGCACTTGCCAAGGGAGCCCTGGGCTCCTTCCTAGCCGGACCAAGCGGTCGCGGCCAGGAGGGAGCG
>ML685840.1:7217120-7248964 GCA_007922175.1 Pelusios castaneus | reverse complement strand
CTCCAGCTGTTCAGCAGCTGGCAGCTGGAGCGCAGGTCTCCAGCTCTTCCTCCTTGTCGGGACCGCAGGGTCCCAGCTTGGAGAGAGCGTGGGGAGCCTGGGTCTTCCTTCTCCCCAGGGTCCGTACTCCAGCTGCCCAGCAGCTGGAGCACGGGTCCTGGGGAGAAGGAAGCGAGCCCCGCAGTCCCTTCTTGCCGGGACCTGAGTGGTCCCGGCGAGAAGGGACCCATGCCCTAAGTCGATTTAGGGCTACCCCACGTCTACACTGGCTTAAGTCGACTTAAATAGTCGACTTAAGCCTCAAAATCGAGTTTATAACAGGTGTTATAAAGTCGACTTTGAATCTCCTTAAGTCGACTTAAGCAGCTGCTTAAGTCGACTTAAGGAAACTGTAGTGTAGACGTGGGTTAATTAAGTTGACTTAAGCAAGCTTAAGTCGACTTAATTTTCAAGTGTAGACGCACCCACTCAGTTTATATGTTCAGTCTCTTAGAACCCGTCATCCTCCTTCTTGACCTACTTTCACAACACCAGACAGAACTGGCATCCAGCACTGAGCAGTCTGCATTACATGGTGTAGATGAGGAAGGAAGGATGATGTTCTGAACCAATTCAGCAAGTCCTACTAAATAGGAGAAAACCCTCTATTAGGACTACCTATTGGCCAAGTGGAAGTATTTTTCGGTTTGGTCACTGAGGAATTCAGCTGAGGCTAGCCTGAATTCAGGACATTTTGGATTACCTCTTACATCTTAAGTCCTTCGATCTGTGTCTCACTTCACTGAAGATCCACTTAGCAGTGATCTCTGCATTCAATCCTCCTAGACAAGGAAAATCATTTTTTTTTCTAACTCCATGGTACTCAGATTTCTGAAATGTGTTGTCTGTCTCTCTTTGTGAAAAATATGGTTCTTCTTCGAGTGATTGCTCCTGTCAGTTCTATGATAGGTGTGTGCGCACCACGTGCACGGATCGCCGGAACTTTTTTCCCCTAAAGACCCCGTAGGGCTGGCTGCGATGCCCCCTAGAGTGGCATCGTCATGGTGCTCTATATAATGGAGCAGCCGGCCCCATTCTCACCAGTTCCTTCTTACCACCCTGATGGTCGCTGGAGCATCTGCTGGCTCGTCAGCAGCTTTTCCCCTTAATTTCCACTTAGCTTAGCTTAAATCCCATTAGTTTAGTTAGTGTAGTAGCATAGGATCCGGCCCTGCGGCCGCGGGCCGGGTGCACCAGGGTTTAAGGCATGCGAGACCTGCCGTAAATCAATGCCCCTGGATGACCCACACAGATCCTGCCTTAGGTGCCTAGGTGAGGCATTTGCCCAATAAGTGCAAAATTTGCAAGGGGTTCCATCCCAGAACCCAGAAGGAGAGAGAGTATAGACTGAAGGTCCTCCTGATGGAGGAGGCTCTTCGTCCAGCAAGTTCAGGGGGCCCCGGTTCCAGCGCAGCACCGTCCATGCAGAGTGCGCCGGCGTCATCAAGAGAGGCACTGAGGCCAAAAGACTCTGAGAAGGAGCCTTGGCACTGCCATTCGCCCTCGGCACCATATTGGCACTGGTCCCTTTCGCCCGGCCCCGCTCAGAAAAGGAAGAAGACGGACAGAGGGCGTTCCCCGAAGGGGTACAAGCATTTTTACTCCCACCCCGCTCCGAGCTCGCTGGTGGTGGCGGCAGCCAACGAAAAGGAGAGGCAGGGTCACCAAGGCCCAACGCCGAAATCCAAGGATGCTAGGAGCTGGAGCTCTTGGGCCGTAAGGTCTACTCCACCAGGGGGCTTCAATTTAGGATTGCCAACAAACAGGCAATCCTAAGTAGATACACCTTTAATTCATGGGCGTCCTTGGATAAGTTGGCAGACAAGCTGGACCAAGGGTCAAGGTCGGAATTGTCTGCTATGGTCAAGGAGGGCAAGGTTGTCTCTCGCTCCCTTCTGCAGTCGGCCCTCGACGCGACAGACACAGCTGCCCGGGTTATGGCTACGGGCATCACGATGCAGAGGAGCTCTTGGCTCCAAGCCTCAGGCCTCCCCCAGGAGGTCCAGGCCACCATCCAGTACTTGCCCTTTGAGGGCCCAGAGCTATTCTCCTCCCCGACCGACTCCAAGCTACAGACGTTGAAGGACTCAAGGGCTAAAGTAAAGTCTCTGGACTTACATACTCCAGCTTCCCAGAGGAAGCCCTTCCAGCCACAGCCTACGCTCTGCCCCTATCAATGCCGACAGGACCCAGACTGCAGAATTGGTCACAATGGGCATAGAAATAACCACCGGCCACCCGACCAAGGCCAAGGGGCCTCACGCCACTCAGTAGGGTCAAAAAAGACCTTTTGAGGGTACGATCGAGAATGGCGCCCCAGACTGTACCATGGATCCATCCCTACCTCCCTTCGACAACAGACTATCCCAGTTCCACCGTGTCTGGTCCCGTAACACCTCGGACCAGTGGGTTCTTCGCACGGTGCAACACGGATACTCGCTCCAGTTTTCTGCTATGCCTCCCTCCTTCCCCCCTTCCCCATCCCTCTTCAGGGACCCCTTTCACGAACAAATTCTGGCCCAAGAGGTTCAATTCCTCATGGCCAAGGGGGCAGTGGAGGAGGTACTGTGGGACCAGAGGGGGAGGAGTTTTTTCTCCCGTTACTTCCTAATACCCAAGATGAAGGGGGGCATGCGCCCCATCCTGGACCTTTGGAGGCTGAACTGATTCCTGTGCAGAATCCATTTCTGAATGGTATCACTAGCTACGATAATTTCCTCCCTGGATCTGGGAGATTGGTATGCCGCCCTCGATCTAAAAGACGCTTATTTTCATATTGCGATAGTCCCTCGCCACAGGAGGTTCCTGCACTTCATGGTAGCTGGCAGACACTTTCATTTACGGTCCTCCCCTTTGGACTGGCCGCCGCTCCACGGGTCTTCACCAAACACCTTTCAGTAGTGGCAGCGTTCCTAAGGCAGAGATAAATCCAAGTTTTCCCATACTTAGACGACTGGCTGGTGTGCGGTCACTCCCACAAGGAGGTGGTTTGTCACTTCAAGACCATTCAGGTCACCTTTGACCACCTAGGCCTGCTGGTCAACATTCAAAAGTCCCCATTGACCCCCCACGCAGAGAATAGAATTCATAGGCGCAGTTCTGGATTCAAAAGTAGCACGGGCATCGCTCCCGCAAGCTCGCTTCCAAGTCATGAAAGACTGTATAAGAGACCTGCAGAAGCATCCCCTCTCCATGGTGAGGTCCTGCCTGAGACATAGGGCCACATGGCCACATGCGTTTAGATAGTCAAACACGTGAGGCTCCATTTACGTCCTTTACAATCATGGCTAGCAACAGTATATCACCCGGCTCAAGACGATTTGGACACTATAGTGTCTCTCCCACCATGAGTCCTTGAAGACCTCGAGTGGTGGTGCCACGAGAAGAAGGTATGCAGCGGCCTTCCGTTTCAGGCCCCCCAACCTCAGCGCTCCTGGTGATGGATGCTTCGGATCTGGGGTGGGACACTCACCTGGGTCATCTCAAGACCCAAGGCCTATGGAAGGGCAGCGAATTCCAGCTCCACATAAATGTAAAGAAGCTCAAAGCGATTCAGCTAGCGTGCCAGGCGTTCAGAGAACACCTAGAAGGCAGGGTGGTCTCAGTGAAGATGGACAACACAGCTGCAGTATTTTATATCAACAGAGAGGGTGGAGCTCACTCTTCTCCCCTGAGCCGGGAAGCCCTCAGACTCTGGGGGTTTTGGAACCGCCATGCGATGCATCCGGTTGCATCATACCTTCCAAGATCTCAGAATTCACTAGCCAACGACCTCAGCAGGAAGTTCATGACTCACAAGTGGTCCCTGAAACAGGACATGCTGGAGGAAGTCTTCCAGAGGTGGGGCACTCCCCAGATAGACCTTTTCACTGCAGCGGACAATGCAGAGTATGACCTATTCTGCTCATTCAGAGGCCACAGCCCGGGCTCATTAGTAGATGCCTTTGCGATTCGATGGACAGGCTGGAAGAGCTACGCCTTTCCCCCGACACCGTTAGTGCACAAGGTGTTGCTGAAGATCAAGCAGGACAGGGCCACTGTCATTCTGGTGGCGCCAGCGTGGCCACGCCAACATTGGTATACAGCCCTTTGGGACCTGTCCACCACAGCCCCAATAGATCTTCCACTGGTGAAGGACCTCCTGTCTCAGAATCGTGGCTACCTCCTCCATCCGAACCTGAGGTCGCTTCATCTCAAGGCGTGGTATCTCCATGGCTAACGCTGGGGGAGCTGAGATGTTTGGAAGAGGTGCAGAGAGTGCTCCTTAACAGCAGAAAGCCCTCCACTAGGGCAACTTATATAGCAAAATGGTTAAAGTTTACAGCCTATGGGCGGGAGCCAAGGTCGGCCCCGATTCCCATCATTCTGGACTACCTGTGGCACCTGAAATCATCAGGCTTGGCTACCTCTTCAGTGAAGGTCCATTTGGCAGCCATTTTGGCATTTTACGAGGGGGAGGACCATGGACCAATCTTCTCAGCCCCTGTAGTTAAGCACTTTCAAAAGGGATTAGACAAACTGTTCCCCTCAGTGCATCCTCCGGTGGTAAAGTGGGACTTGAATCAAGTACTGCCGCGGCTAACTGGTCCGCCCTTTGAGCCGCTGGCAACCTGCTCGTTGCTGTACATGTCATGGAAGGTCACCTTCCTCGTGGCCATTACGTCGGCCAGAAGAGTATTGGAGTTACGGGACTTAACGTCGGAACCTCTGTACGCCATCTTTTTCAAGGACAAGGTTCAGTTACGGCTGCATCCAGCATTCCGGCTCAAGGTGTTTTCTCATTTCCACATGAGCCATGACGTTTTTCTTCCGGTTTTTTGTTCCAACCCACATGCCTCTGAAAGGGAATGTAGGCTACTCATCCTGGATGTCCATAGAGCCTTGGCATACTATATCGACAGGACTAAGCCGTTCCATAAAACTTCTCAGCTATTTGTGGCAGTAGTGGATAGAATGAAGGGTGAGCCAGTTACCACGCAGCGCCTGTCCACCTGGATCATGGCACGCATTTGAGAATGCTATAGCCTGGCGGGAGTCTCCCCACCTGCAGTCAAGGCCCACTCAAGGAATCATAGAATCATAGAACAATAGGGTTGGAAGGGACCTCATGAGGTCATCTAGTCCAACCCCCTGCTAAAAAGCAGGACCACTCCCACTAAATCACCCCAGCCAGGGTTTTGTCTAACCAGGCCTTAAAAACCTCCAAAGATGGAGATTCTACCACCTCCCTAGATAGCCCATTCCAATGCTTCACCACCCTCCTAGTGAGAAAGTTTTTCCTAATATCTAACCTTGACCTCCCCAGCTGTAATTTGAAACCATTGCTCCTTGTTCTGTCCTCTGCTACCATTGAGAAGAGCCTAGTTCCCTCCTCTTTGGAGCACCCCTTCAAGTAGTTGAAGGTTGCTATCAAATCTCCCCTCAGTCTTCTCTTCTGTAAACTAAATAAGCCTAGTTCCTTCAGTCTCCCCTCATAAGTCATGTTCCCCAAGCCCCCTAATCATTTTTGTTGCCCTCCTCTGGACTCTTTCTAATTTGTCCACATCCTTTCTGTAGTGGGGAGCCCAAAACTGGACACAGTATTCCAGATGCGGCCTGACCATTGTCGAATAGAGGGGAATTATCACATCCCTCGATCTGCTGGCAATACTCCTACCGATGCAGCCCAATATGCCATTGGCCTTTTTGGCAACAAAGGCACACTGTTGGCTCATATTCATCTTCCCATCCACCATAACCCCCAGGTCCTTTTCTACAGTGCTGCTACTTAGCCGATCAGTCCCCAGCCTGTAGCAGTGCATGAGATTTTTTCGTCCTAAGTGCAGGACTTTGCACTTGTCTTTGTTGAACCTCATGAGGTTTCTTTCAGCCCAGGGTTCCAATTTGTCCAAGTCTCCCTTGATCCTGTCCCTGCCCTCCAGAGTATCTACCATTCCCCCCAACTTGGTGTCATCTGAGAACTTACTAAGCACACAGTTTATTCCATAATCAAAATCATTAATGAAGATGTTGAATAGAACCGGCCCCAGGACCGACCCCAGGGCACTCCACTTGTTACCGGTTGCCAACCAAACATCGAGCCATTGATTCCTACCTGCTGAGCCCGTTGATCTAGCCAGTTTTCGATCCACCTTATGGTCCACTCATCCAACCCATACTTCCTTAACTTGCCGATGAGAATGCTGTGGGAAACCGTATCAAAAGCCTTGCTAAAGTCAAGGTATATATACCACATCAACGGCTCTTCCCGCATCCACAAATCCAGTCATCTCATCATAGAAGGAAATCAGGTTGGTCAGGCACGATTTGCCCTTGGTGAATCCATGTTGACTGTTCCTGATCACTCTATGTTCCTCCAAATGTTTCAGGATGGATTCTTTGAGGACCTGCTCCATGATTTTCCCAGGCTTCATCGGTGGCCTTCCTGGCTCATGTGCCATTGGTGGACATCTGCAAGGTGGCTGCCTGGTCCTCCGTCCACACCTTTGCAACGCAATACGTGATCACCCAGCAGTCAAGAGACGAGGCAGGTGTTGGTAGAGCGGTCCTACATGCCGCGAGACTGTAATTCCAACCCTCCGCCTAAAGGTAAGGCTGGGGATTCACCTACCATGGAATGGGCAGGAGCAATACTCGAAGAAGAAGAAGAAGCGGTTACTTACCGTAACTAGTGTTCTTTGAGATATGTAACTCCTGGCCATTCCAGTTTCCCTCTCTCCTGCCCTGCTCGGAATGGTAGCAAGAAGGAACTGGTGAGAGTGGGGCCGGCTGCTCCATTATATAGAACGCCATGACAGTGCCACTCCAGGGGGCGCCGCAGCCAGCCCTACGGGGTCTCTAGGGGAAAAAAGTTCCGGCAATCCATGCATGCAGTGCACGCGCACCTACCATGGAATGGCCAGGAGCAACACATCTCGAAGAACACTAGTTACGGTAAGTAACCGCTTCTTCTCTTATAGGATCGTAACACTGTACTGGTTGCCCTCATTGAATCTTCATTTGAGCCCCTAGCAACTTGTTCTCTGTCTCTCCTTTACTAAAAGACAGCTTTTCTTATTGCTATAAGATCCACAAGGAAAATAAGGAACTGTAGGGACTAATGGCAGGGTTTCCATAGATGTAGTTTTTCAAAGACAAGAGTTGCCCTAAGGCTGCATCCAAACAAATTTTCTAAAGTGACTTCACATTTTCACCTTAATCAAACAATATAATTCCCTGCATTCTTTTCTAAGCCACACTCAAATGCAGATGAACAGCACCTTCATACATTGGATGTGAGGTGATGCTTGGCATTCTGTCTGGACAGGACTAAACCTGTTTTGTTCATTGTGTTGGTTTTTTGTCTCCTTTGTGGATTGAGTGAAGGGTCAGGCGGTCTGTGCGCAGACAATTTCTAGTTGGATTACTACCTGCATATAAGATAGCTGAGACCACATGTCCACAGAGTCTGGTGGCTTATTCGATGAGGGCTCAAGTGACTTTGGCTGCATTCCTCAGTGATGTTTCTGTATGGACATTTGCAATGATGTTACCTGGTCTTCAGTGCATATTTTTACCTAACTCTATGCTGTCTAGCTCAGATGCACCATCCCTTGCAAAGCAACCTGAAATTTTAGTTATCTTCCTCATCTTCCACCTCACCATCATCAGTAGTCATCATCCTGGCATCTCCCCTGGCACATAGGCCAGTATATAGCTTCTGTGTGTTGTACTGATACCACTGTGCCTAATGCATATTCAGCCCCTTTTTCTTATTTGTAATGTTTCATTACAGGGTGTTTCAGCCCCTTTTTTATTTCTAATTCATCACCCTACTAATGTTGGGGTGCACTTATCCCAGAGGTTATTAATCCAATTACCTCTAGCTTATTAGCACACACATCAATGAGTTACCATGGCATTCTTGCAATTAGACATCTGCTGATGACCTTAACTAAAAATATCACAAACTGGCATAAACTAGCATTTTATGATTACCTATCAGCAGTTTGGAACACCTGCGATTATTACAAAACAATAGATTTTTGGACCATCTTGTTACTTAAGGTCACTTTTAGTTTACTTACTTGTGCAACTATTCCTACTCGGGCTATAAGGCCTTATACTTACGCTAACTACTTGAACTATTCTTACAGATCTAGGCCTATAGGTTTCATGCATTTCTGCCATCAGTTCTTTATCCCGTTTTCCTTTACTTACTGTATAGCTATCATTATTGCATGGCTATATACCCACTCTGCATTGGAGTCTTCAATTTTGGATTTCAGTGAGAAGGAGCTAATAGGAGGCTGGGGGTGGTGCTATCTTTAAATACCTTGGAAGGGGCTACAAGGGACCAAAGGGCACATGTGCTACCCCAGTGGGTACTTATAGTTCTCGGACTCCAGCGCATGGAGCATGCACACACCTGAGTGAAATTTCACATCTTGAAAAACAAGTTATGTACAGATAAGTGACCATTTGTTTCCTACTGATAAAATAACATTACAGTAGATTTATAAGCAGCTGAAGTGTTATATTTTAAAGCTGTGAAAACGTTCTATTCCTCAAGGATTTTTCAGCTCCACAGGTTCGGTGTAGTTAGTATCGATACATTTAGTGTATATATCGAGCAGTATGCACAACTGCTTGCTGACTATTTTTTGGCTATTTGCTCTCATTCTCTCTATTATGTGTGTTTGCTTTATTGTTAATCCTGTGGCTTGTAAAAGGAACACTCATAAGAATTGTTTATTGCTGATCAGCAAAAATATGTATTTGTCATATCATGTGAGAGGGATTAGCAGAATGTTACATTCCATTTATTTCAGGTTTTTCTGCAAGTACAGCAAACATCATGAGTCATATAGTCGTTTAGTAAGATATGGCTTCATATTCCTTGGGATAATTTAGGGGGAGTGGTCCTGCTTTTTAGCAGGGGGTTGGACTAGATGACCTCGTGAGGTCCCTTCCAACCCTATGATTCTATGATTCTATGATTATATCGACATTACGTTAAAAAAGCAGAACAATATTTTTAAAATAGATTATGCACAGTTTTTATATTTTTCCACTTTTTTCAATAGAATTGATCTATTCTTTCTCTGTTATTTTCATTTGTTTAATGAAGGTTTTTTTCAGTAATAGGACATGTCCAGTACTAGTGTTAGTTTTATCAACTTATAGAAGGAGCAGGGAATTTAGGGCTTGTCTCTAGGGTGAGTTAGTGCACGGTATGTTAATACATTATAGATTCACAAACTAGATTGGTACACCCTAATTTTCTGTGAAAACAATCCCATAATTGTAGCATTGTTTGTTTGTTTGTTATGTTAAGGTTCTTAAGACTTGCCAAAGAGTGCATGAGACCATGAGTATTCACAAATTTAATTATTTGCATCATTAAAATACACTAATATACAGTATCACAGAATCCTGCACACAGTGTCATTTGTAATCTGGCAGGAAGTGGAAAGTTTCTAATACAAGCTATGTAGAGAGGGGGTTACATAGTTGTTTGGAGGAAGGGTATTAGGGGAGAGGCAAAGATGAGAGGAACATATGAACAGGTGAAAAATTTGATGGATATGAGGTTGGGGCAGCGGGGACAGGGATGGCTAAGTTCACTGAGATGTCCCAAATTCAGAAATACAGTTCTGAATTTGATACAGAGATAGAGGAAATCATTGAAGGTGAGTAAATATATTCAGTTTCCTGGAACAAGATAGGAGTTTAACCACAGTATTAAACACCTACCTGAAAGGTAGATAATAGGGATTTAACATAAGATGGCTATATTCTGCAAGGTGCAAAGTGCCTCCTGATTTAAATGGGGACATCTCACAAAGTCATCCCTTAATCTTAACTGTCCTCTGAAATATGAGATCACTCAATTTGAACTATTTTAATGTTGATAAAAGATGACCATGTCAGAACTAAGGTATTCTATCTTTTAACATCTTTTTTACATTTGCAACTTAATGCTAGAGTGAGTAGAAATCAGTTTCTTGTGTCAGAAAATGTTACTTTCAAATTTTCCTAGATAAAAGTTAATATTTTGAAAATCAATAAAAATATTTTAATGAATTCATAAATTGCAATTATTTGCAATGATTTATTATAGTAGTATGCTCTGTAATGCATCTTTATGTATTTACATTTTTAATTTAACAGACACCCTTTTTTTCAGCTTGCATGCCATTAAGGATGAGATGTTTCTTAGACATGCCTTGTACCGTCAGACAGCAGTATTTAACCATGCATCCCTCAATCAAACTGTATGTAAAGACAACTACACACTTGATTGTGTTTTTTTAATGTTTTGTTTTTATTGGAGGATATCTGGACCTTCTAATACTGCAAACACCAGTAATAGACTTTTATATTATGGAGTTAAGGAAATCCAAAATCAAGAATTAGAAAGATACAAAGGTGAAACACAATAGAGGATGTGAGGGAGATTCCTACACCTGAGCCATTCCTTTTAGGTGACAAATATGAGCAATTGTTCCAGACTGAGGTGTCAATAGAGGAGGGTTGGAACAAATTCATAAATTAAACAGTAGTGAGTCACCAGGACTTGATGGTATTCATCCAAGAGTTCTGAAGGAATTCATATATGAAATTGCAAAGCTACTTACTAACTGTGTTATGTAACATATTGCTTAAATCAGTCTCTGTACCAGATGACTGGAGGACAGGTAACATATGCTGATTTTTAAAAAAGGTTACAGGAGCGATCCTATACTTACAGGCCTGTAAGCCTATCTTCCATACCAGACAAATTGTTGAAACTATAATAAAGAACAGAGATATCAGAAACATAGATGAACATGGTTTGTTGGGGAAGAGTCATTTGTAAAAGGAAATCATGCCTTAGTGATCTATTACAAATCTTTGAAGGGATCATCAAATATGTGGACAAGGTGATCCAGTAAATATAGTGTACTTGGAGTTTTAGGAAGCCTTTGACAAGATCCCTCACTAAAGGCTTTTAAGGAAAGCAAGCAGTCATGAACTAAGAGGGAAGGTCCTCTCATGGATCAATAACTTCTGAAAAGACAAGAAACAGAGGGTAGGAATAGTCAGTTTTCAGAGTGGAGGGAGGTAAATAGCAGTGTTGCCCATCCTCTTTGTGCTACTCTGGCAGTATAAAAGGGATGGTCTAATGACCTGGTACTTCAGCTTAGTCACATGTATAGTCTGCTACAGCTGTCTTCTCCACTGCACTTTCCCAGTGGAACTAGTAGTCTTAACACTCATATAACAGTACTTTGCACTATACATTTGAAAATCCTTCAACTGGTGAATGAATTCAAAGAATGTATCAAGGAATGCCTCTATTGTATCCAGACTCATTTTAACTACAGATGTCCATCCTAACAGATGGGGAAGTACTTCTACAGCCACATTCAGCTCAAAAGAAATGAATGAAGCCAGAAAATGTCTATATCTTCCCCTAACTTATAGTTCAAACATAAAGGTAGTAAAATCAACCATGGGGACATCAGTTAGGCAATGATATAACAGTTTCACATATGTACAGACAAGGGAGAACTTCCATCAATGGAACTACTTGTATGCTTAAATTTAAACACAAGCTTTAGTGCTTTGCAGAATTTGAAGCGTCTGACAAAGTGGGATTTTCTCCCACGAAAGCTCATGAGATAAATAAATCTGTTAGTCTTTAAAAGTGCCACAGGACTCTGTTGTTTTTCTGCAATAGACTAACATGGCTACCCCTTTGGAAATTGACTCCTTGTTCAGGGACAGTCTTAGGGTATCCAGGGCTTCGAGCAAAAGTAAAGAATGGGGGCCCCCACACCACATGGGGGCCACCCCACCCCCCACTGGCAGCCAGCCTCACCAGGGTCCTTAGTCCTGCCACAGACCCTGGTCACCAGGAGTTTCCACCAGTTAGCTAGGCTGCCTTCTCCCCACCCCACCCACTTTTTCTGATACTTATAAAATGCTTTGCAGAATAGGGCTGGAATTACAAGCTTGGGTGTTTTATTTAATCAGAACCTTAATAAGAACATGCAGAGCAGATGAGTTGCTGTTGCTGTGAAAACAAAATGTTCAACTTCTTGATCTTAATGCAATTAAAAATTCAATCCTAATGTTGTATATACTTTGGGGTTTTTGCACAGATACATATTTTTTTGCATAAGGTAACACAAAGTCCAGCCGTGAACATATTCAATTCCACATGTAAAAGAGGTGGTTTTTTAACTATATTTGAACTGTCTATTTTGTGTCATTATTATTATATGCAACCTCCCCATTTAGTCAAATGAACAAAATGTTGCATGCTATTTCAGTATTTTATTATTGACATTTATTTGTCAGCATAAATGGACGTAAGTTATATTTTCTTGAAATATGCTTACCATGTTGTTGGTGTTTTACAGCTTGCTGTTCCTCTCTATATTGAAACTGGTGCAAGCCAAATGAATGAACAAAGGGGTGGTTTTTATTTTCCTTTTTCACCATTGGTATGTAACTTAAGCTTTCACTAAACATAAATATTTTAATTTTTTCTGTGATAATAGAAGTATATACTAGAATCTTCTGACAGCTTTGAAAAGCAGAATTATCATATAGCAAGTAGTCAAAAAATCTGATTTTTACAAAGAAAAATGGTTCTGGTAATTTTTGACCACTTATATCTGACAATTCTTTATTGCGGATATTTCAAAATTCATTATATTTATGTATATTTTAACATGTAGTTGTAATTTACTTTATATTAATTTTATTTTTTTTCAAAATTTGGTAAATATTCAAATTCTTGGAATTAAACAGCAATTGAAAGTGAAGGTTACTGTTGTACATTGCATTCAAATATCTATACGACAGATTTAGATTTAAAGGCAAGCATTTATTTTATAAAAACAGTTTCTAGGCTTTTATGGTTGCAAATATAATACTCTGAATATGAACTGATATAACAGTGTCTGAGACCAGTAGTCCCCAAACTGTGGAGCTCACCCCCTAAGGGGACTTGGAAGAACATTCAGAGTAACGCAGCAGGGTCTGGGATAGCCCCCACAGGAGGTAGGTAGGAAACACCAGTCAGCCCTGCTGAGCCTGCAGCTCTGCTCTGGCCCTGGCCTTGGCTCCCAGCCCTGCTCCAGCTCCTGCTGCTGCTCTTGGCTGCAGCTCTTGGCCCCCACTCATGGGGGTGTGGACTGGGTAAGGGGTGGCACAGACCACAGAAGTTTGGGGACCACTGTCTTAAACAGTGTGAAATGAGCTCTGAGGGCCAATTACAACTCTTTCTAAAGTATATGGTAAGATTCCTACTGATTTAGTTGGGAGTTGGATAGGGCCCTGGCAACAGCCCCCATTCGCCTAATTTGTAGCACAATTATGAGGGGAGGGGTAGTTGTGATAAATAAATTGGTCAGTCAGGTGGGTTTGTTGACTAAAGTTTTAGATTACATTTTAAACTTAGGATGGCAAATGGTCTATATTGAATAATGGTTTGTGACAGAAAATCTATAGAATATAGATAATAGATTTAGATAATAATGCCATCATAGCATGGAGTGCCATTTAATAATAACATTTGTAAGTCCTTTTTTAAAAATAGAAAAATTAATAATAAATGATTCACTGTTAAGGTTGCTATCTGTAGTTCAAGAGAAGACATATTAAGGTTACAAAAACAGTTCGAGTCCTCCATCTTAGCATTCAGTTAATACAAACAGAAAATGTAAAAAGAATGATTCTCAGTGGCAGGCACCTAAGCATTATTAGCAGTAACAACAAAATCTTAATGAACCTTATTCCTTTATCATGTGGCTTTCTTTCAGAACTGTATATGAAAATGTTAATGGCTTAGTGTGCACGTATGTCAAATAGCAATCTTTTCTTTCTGAGAAAAAGGTTTAAAAAAAAAAAAGGCCAAAAAATGGTAACGCAAGAACGAAGACAGAATAATGGTTATATAAACACTGCTGATTGAGACTATTTCAGTATTTATTTGCAAGATGTTTTGTTATTATAGAGCTTAGAAACTGAAGTAATGAAGCAGGACTTGATTGTGCTAGATGTTGTACATATACAAAACAAAGAGTATACAAGCTAAGTATAAGGCAAGAGACAGCAGATGGATCCACAGGGGGATACAAGGAAACAATGACACATGGCTGGTGTCAGAATTGTTTATCTAACTTCCAATTTCCACTTTTTATAGTATTTGATGGTTTTAATAGTATGTCTTTGCTTGAATTTCACACAACCTTAAATGTAACTTATCAAGTTTCTTGTTATTTAATCAAGCAATAATTTTTAACCAACCTTAATGAGAAAATGTTCCATACTAGCCCCAGATATGTTCCCAGTCCAATACAGAGATGGATGAAAAAGATCTCAATATTGTTACATTTCCATCTGGAACAGAAATGTGCAGTTCCTATGAAGGTGGTAAGTATAATATACTTTGTAATTTTATTATGGATGTATTAACCATAATTAAATGGCATGTTTTCAATAATGTCTGTGGGAAAACAGACTGATAGTAATCCTGTTCCTTTAACTCCATTCACACTGCCCTGAAAATGTATATCTAAATGACTAGGTAGAGCTTTATAAGAACTTCAATTAAACTATTGCTTTATGTTACCAAACAGGAAATAATATATTTTAAATGTAATGCAGCAGTTTGACAAGAAGCAAAATACTATTAACTACTTCTCTTTTAAAAATGTGGAGCATTATGCATTCATTTTGTTTAATATGCTGTTTGTCAACTGGTTTTCAACCAGGTCTCATGGGCTCTGATCCAACAAAGTACTTAAGCACATGCTTACTTTAAGCATGTGAGTGCACCCTTGACTTCAATAAATTATCCTCATGCTTACACTTAAGCACACACTTTAAGTATTTTGCTGGATGAAGGCTTTAGTGTGCATACTTTCCGTCAAGAGTACTAACACTGAAGCTAACTGCTTTCCCTGCCTTTTGTAAGTATAGATATGCCATTTAAATATTCTGTCATTCATTAGATTGACAAGCAGCAAAATCTGTTAAAAATTCTACATTTGGCATTGTTCTGCTGTTTTATCCCACTTCCTTAACTCTCCTCCAGTTCTTTCTTATTTGCACAAGTGCAGGCAAAACCTACATCCCGTTTTGGAAGTGACACTTGTAAAATCAGGAATATAAAAGTAGCGTTTCAAAGTGGAGTCCTACAAGTCAGTGGTGTTGGCGGTTAGCTCTGAGAACGTTATTGCTTCAGAGAATCTGCAAAATACCCATCTGCATTCGCCCACTGTTTTCAAAGGCTTCTAATTTTGTCTGTAGGACCTTTAATCTGCCTTGGTGTTTGGCCTTAGCTCCCATGTTAGTTACCAGAATTATAGTAATAGTGGCAATCAATGAGAAAGAGACAATTATTCCAGTGTACTTTATGACTGGCCACACTGAGCTCTGCAGTTCATTGAGCTGATGGATTAGGGCTGAACAGTCAAATAGCTAAATTCTCTCTCCATGGCGTCTAACCTACATCAGCATGATTTTCAGTGTCTTTTCCCAAAACAAAAAAAGATTACTTGGGTCTGTTGCATTTAGAGGTCTCCTGTCACTGAGACTCTTGAATCAATTCTGAACTAGATCTCTGTTTTTTTCCTATTGAGAATAGTGGCTTCATCATCCTGAAGCTTTAAGATTAAAGGCGATTACCTCAAAAGGAATCAATTCTTATCTCTGACCAGAAAATCAAAAACCTTTCAGGGAGTCATTTTACTGTTAATAGATGATAGTTTTGTGTGTCCCTGAGGTGCACGGGGTGCCAGGAATGCTCTTAGTACATAGATGATGTGCTGGTTGAAGCAAATTGTTGATGCAGTATACATTTACTGATTCAATAAGCACAGAAATCTCATAAAAAGGTAAACTAGTTTCATGTCTATTTGCACATGGTCACAGGCTATCTAGCAAATGTATACATCTATCTGAAGCTGACAGAGCAGGAAATTGATAAACTAACTTGAATCAATAATATTATTAGTCTCTTTATTTGTTAGTAAATGCTGATGTTTTGGGCGACTCTGCCAATATCTTAAAATATTTTTGGTTTGAAAGAGGGAATTTCCATCCTTGTTCCCCAAACAAACCTGTTGGCCCATGTACCACATTAAGAATTAAATATTCAAAGCAATATGCATGCATACTATAAATAAGACTATCAGTTGTTCATGAAATTGTGGTTGCATGCACTTAACATATTCAACAGCTGAAGTTTTTAAATGCAAAGAAACAATTATGAACCTAAATAAAACACAACTAAATAGACTTTAAAGAAAGGGCATATTATTTGAGGGAGCTAGAGTTAAAAATAATAGCTGTTGAATATTGTGTTTCAGTATCTAATTACTATAGCCGGGACAGTCTCCTTATAACTCAGTTTGTTCTGGTCAGCCCAGATGTGGCACAGTTGTTTGATGGTCTCAGCTGCTGATGGTCTCTTTCTCAGTTGGCTCTTGGTAACTGAGGTCAGGTTGTAGGCAGGGCCAGATTAACAAAGGGGCTTTAGGGGCTGCAGCCCCGGGACCCAGGCTAAGCGGGGATCCTGCCACATGCTGCCTGCAAAATTACATTGGGCACCAGCTGGCAGTCCTGGAGCATCTCTAGCAGCTGGCCCAAGTACTGCCCACACTGTGTCATACGTGGGGCAGGCTGGTCTGCTGGGCCCGAGCGCTGCCCCATTCCTGTGGTTGGCTGGTCTGTGGGTCCCGCCTCCCCAGTGCTGCCCAGGCCCCAGCATTGAACACTGGTCTGCCCCATGTGGCTGGCAGGTCTTCCAGGCCTCAGCACCAGAGTGCCCCAGTGCCCCTGCCAGCCCCAAGCTGGGCACCGCTGAAATGGTGGGGGCCCACAAAAGTGGACAACCCCAACCTCCAGGGGCCTTAATCCGACCTTGGTTGTAGTATTTCCTGCAGCATCCCTGGTTCCTTTCTTCTCTGTCTGGGCAGCAGCTCAGCAAGCAGCTCTCCTCTTCTCGTGAAGGGGCATTTTGTGGGCCTGTGTGAGGTTCACCTATCTCCGCTTCTGTCAGTCTTTCTGTAGCCAGTCTAGCTATTTCCCTTCTCCACAAAGACTACTGATTCTGTCTCGGGGTTGTAAAAGTTTCTGAGAGTGAGACTGTGTTCGGGATGTGCATGAACTGGTTTTCTGTTAGTCTGTGTTTGTTTTTATTTTGTTTCTTGCTATGTCTTTGTTTTAAGGATGCTGTGTTGTCCCCTTTTTTCTCAAGGATGGGGTAGGGTTTATCCTTGGGGTTCATTTCAGATGAGTTTAGCCATTTGACCCCCAACATGGGGGCCAGTGTGTGCCGACCTGCCAACTTCTACGTTGTAGAGGATGTATTGCTGTGTATAGGTAAGGTTAATGGCTGTGCTAATATAAAATCTGCCTCTCGAATGAGTAAATCTAGAATGATTTTCCTGAACCAAGAGCCGTTTGGATTTTGGATAAAGGAATCTTTTGTTCCAGTTTTTCCCTTGTTTGTTCCTGCTACTAAAATAGATTTTTTCTGATGCCTCCCCGCCGTCATTCACAATGATACCGTAGTATCTAGTTCTCTCATTATGGAAATGTATTTTCTGCTGTTAGGGTGATTCTGTTAGGCTGAAAGAACCCAAATATGAAACATGTTATGTCATTCCTGTGCCAGGCTTTATGTGGTTTCCAATAACCCTGAACAGTCTGTTGGGCTGTTTTTAAAGCTGCACATAGAAGAGGTGGATTATACAGTTGTTTCCTACCTCTGAAAATCTGAAATATTTCTTGTGTGGTGAATCCAGTCAATTGAGGCATTACTGCTTATGTACAAAAGTTTCTAGGGTCTCTGGTAAGAAAATGGGACCTTAGAGTAATGGGGAGGGGCTGGTTCATCAAGGGACCAGCAGGAGACTGACCCTAAATCTGCATGGCTAGACTCTATTCCCTCTGCCCATGTAGTCTGCTGTTGTCCAGGAAGCAGCATCCCCACCCCTCCCACATAGAAACCCTCTGTTGTTATCCCATCACTTGTGCCTGGATATAAGATAGCCCTGAAAGTTGAGGAGCATCTCTGCACAGAACAAGCAATCATAAGTAATGGAGGCAGGGGGTGTGAAGAACAGACCAATAAAATCAACTTATGTGGGGCTATTTCTAAAAGGGCTAAGAGTTTGAAAGCCCCTGAGCTGCCAGCCCTGGCTGAAGTTGAAGATGTGCGCTCTGAGAAGGAAGGTAGCTCTGTGGGTGGTGGATCCATGACTGGTGCTCCCAGTAAGGTACTCCCTTCCCTGGCATGGTGAGCCCTCAAGCCATTGATCCTGCATGCCGTGATGATGACACTAGATCCCAGCCTGGAAGTGACTGCCTGTCACTTTTGGGAAGATAGACAAGTCAGCTGCTTCAGATGAATCTCTCTCCATTTGTAACATTCTCTTTCTTCACATAGCAGCTCCATGTTCTTCTGAACTGGCACAGTCTGAGGGAGATGGTGAGGACAGTGATGATCTCTGTGACTTCTCACTAGTTCCTGTTATTCCAGCCAGTGAACTAGTTAGAAAGGGTGTGTACTGTGTGCAGAAGGATAGTGACTTCTTTTATTGAACTGAAGGGAAGTGGAGAGTTCAGGTCTGACTTACATCATTTTGGTCACTCAGCTACCCGAGTCTTGAGAGATATTCTGGTTGATCAGATGAAAAGTTTCCATCTCAAAAAGTTGATGAGTATTGTGAAGAAGTATGCAGGGGTTGTTCAAGGTATATGGGCCTCCCATTTGGGGCTCATTTTTTCCCCAAGTGCTTCTGCTTGCCAGTGTTTCTTTTTGCTTCTCAGTGCTCTCCTCCTGGTCTCCATGATGCCACTCAACTTTGACTCACTAAATATCAATGGATGCTGGGATAGTCATAAAAGGGCACAACTCTGAATTTCTCAGACAAAAATGAGCTGATGTTGTCCTTTTGCAAGACTAGCACTCAGATCTTGATAGTCAGGAGAACTTAAGGAATGTGAAGAGGAAACTTTCTTGAGTCCTGGCTCCAATGTTACTCTTGGAGTGGCTGTTCTCTTTCACCAGGGTGCAGGGCAAAGATCCTCTGTGAAGGAGATTGTGCATGGCTGGCTCTTCCATGTGGAGATGTATTGGCACTGTTGTTTTAATCTTTTTACTGTGTATGCCCCCACGTTGGGGCAAGACAGCATCTCATTTTTGCAGGCACTTGCACTTGCCATGTTTGAGTTTGATAGTATTATTGTTCTGAAAAAGGATTTCATTTGCAGTATGGATTATATTTTAGACAGGAACCATGAGGAGCTACACCCTCAGCCAGCCAGGGAACTGTATAGTCTCCAGTAGACCTTTGGGTTAGTAGCAGTTTCTCCCATCCCATTGTTAGGCAGAACTTTTGGCTGAAAGCTACTGCCAGCCACATATCAGGGGCTAGACTGGATCACTTTTATACTATGAAGGCCCAGTGTGAATATGTTTATTTAGTCCTCCATGTCTCATTCACTTGTCTGATCATCATGTCTCTGTCAGTGTGTCTCCTTCTTCCTGTCTATTCTTCCCACTGGCTCTTTAATACCAAATTGTTACAAGATTTGAATTGCACTCAGATATTCACTGTGACTTGGGATAGTTGGTGGCAGCAGAAGCCCCTATCTGAAGTCCAGATCAAACTGGGTATACTGCAGCAGTACACCCAGACTACCACATGGTCCTTGCATCAGACCATGCATGGCCTGGAATGAAAGATCTTGGACCTTCATAGTAACCTCGATATGGGGAACATGGTGCGGATTCTCCAAACTCTAACTGAGAAATACTAACCCCCAAGATGCTTGTTGGAAGAGAAGATGAAGGGAGCCGTGGTTCAGTCCTGTTTTATCCAGCTGCATGACCTTGGCACTCCTACAAGGTTATTTTTGGGTTGGAGAAACAGACAACAGACTGTCAGCAGATCTCTTGTCTCCAGCTGCCAAATGGTTGGTTGAGGACTGAGCTTGCTGAGATCTGGAAAGCACTCTTTCCTTTTCCAGTATTCTGTCTTTGTCTGAAGCCTGTGATGTGCTCACAGTGGCAGAACTGCACCAGGGTTTATTCCGTCTAACCAATGAGGCACAATGAAGCTCCCTGTATCAATGTGCTGCCATCTGAATTCTACAAACATTTCTGGCATCTTATTGGTCCTGACTTATTTCTAGTGATGCTGGAGTGTATCCAGGGTACAGAGAGAGAGAGAGTGTGTATAAAAGTTTCAATAGTTAACAAAGATCATATTTTATAAATATTATAACTTGAATAAAGGAAGACAATATTTTATAAACTAACATCCTAAAACCCCAAGAGTCTTGGAGCCTGGTGCTGCAATCTTACTCCTATTGAGTGCTACTTGTGCAAGCAGTTCCATTTATAGTACTTTTCAGCATGACCAAGGTCCATAGGGCCTAATTCAAAGATTTATATGAATGTAAAAGTTCCTGCAGACTTCAATGGATTGTAATCAGACCCATAAAAAATAAATGATGGCTTCCTTGTATTATAGAGCCTCTGCTGATAGATCTGTGCCAGGAAAGTCTCCTAGCAGAGATGCAGTGTAGTTGGCGAAAATAGTTCTCCCGGCATAGCTGCACCACCTCCCTTAGTATGCAGCCAAAGCACTCTTTTATAGCAGTAGTTACACCCACAAGGAGTTGAGCCAGCATAGTTAGGTCTGCAAAGGGGATGTGATCTTTTTCACACTCCAAGCTAACTATGATGCCAAGACTTCGTAGTGTCGACCAAACGTCACTTCTCATCTTTATTGAGGCTGATTCCCTGAAGATAATTGTGATGTTATTGTGACCACTGCCACTACATTTTACTTGGTTTCATAACAAGCACTTCAGTTCTATCAGTATCTCCATTTTCCTGAAATCGAGATATTTTGATATTTGATGGAAGAAGTAGTACTATTTTAATCTAATGGTAAAATGCTGATTATTTATTCTGAACAATAATATGAATTCAGCCAAAAGAGACTGCTGTATTAGCAGAATATTTTTTATTTCAAAAGTAGTAAATATACAGTAAGTTATAGAAATTTTATTTAAAGGGAATAGATAATTAAATAAGCCTGTGGTACAAGAAGAAGTTAATATAGTCAAAGGACTAAAATGGTGCTACAGGACCTTCCAATTTTTAAAAAAAAAATTGGCATAAACAGGTGTAATACATTTTATAAATAAAATTTCACAACTATATTTATTCTGTTTCTATGTAACAGTGATAAATTTGGGCAGCTAAGAACATCTAAACCTTCCATTGTATGACATGCACTGCAGCTGATTTTATGTACTCTAGAAGACTTTTCTCACAGTCCAGTATTTGGGTATATTGACTTTGTAATCTCTGGACACATTCTTAATGAGTAGAAAAGACACGAATCTCAGAGATAAAAATGCAAAGTAACAGTGACTTTTTACGTGGATTGTCAATAAGAGAAAGCTCAAACATAAATATCTGATGCACAGAGGTAACTCAAATTATTCTGATAGATTACTTCTTTGTTTATGTTTCAAATTACTCTGTCAATCCAGGAAAAGGAGGTTAAGAGGTCAGTCTAAAAGTGCTTGAAAGGACACTGTCAGAGAAGTTTTTCATAAATTTAAAATGCATATTTCACTAATTATTTATAATATCTTAGATGCACAAATCAAACAAAGGTTCTTATCAAATTAAGAGACTTCTACTACAGTCAGTGGGGAAACTCCCATTAATTTTAAGTAGTGCAGAATCAAGCAGTTACATGTTGAATTAAAACCAAGTATACTGGTTTGCTGTGTTGAAAGTCTCCAATAAGTGTTAGCTTCTTGGAACTATTTGATTTTAAAAATACAATAGAATGTGCATCATAAAGGGTTTTATTTGTTTGTTTGTTTGTTTGTTTTTTTGGAGTCGGTTTGTTTTTCCTTGGGGGGTGGGAATCACAGAAAATTACATGGACTTGGAAAACAAGGGTAAGAAAAGAGTGCCAGTTTTGGAGCTTTTGTTAATGCCCCTTTAATATAGTAATAATTGCCAAGAATTATAGTCATTTTAGTGCTTTTATACATAATTTTAAAAATACTGGATTAAAACTCCCATTGTCCTCAGAGGATGCATGAAGGTACTCCGAATAACATCACTCCCATATACAGAAAAGATCAGATCCTGAGAGGTGCTTTATCACCTTGAGAATTTTTTTCTGAGTGCTCTCAGCTTCCATTGAAATAAATGGGTTTGATCCTTCACCTGTCGCAATCAATGGCAACTCTCACATTGACTTCAACAGGTCTAGGATAAGATCCACTGGCATTTGAAGATGCTGAGCACCTTCATGAGTCTGCTCTTACTGATTTATAAATAAATTCTTGAGCAGCTTTTATATAAATCATATGTTTGCCGATTGTGTGTTTCTTCCTCCCAGTTCTTTCTTCTGGCAATTTTCAGCACACAGTGGTGAACTTTGGAGTTCTGGACTTATGCAGTGACATTCCAAATGTGCAGAGAGTGAACTATGGCTGTGCTGAATCCATTGATAAACATGAATCAGCCTGCCCACCTCTCAGAATTTAGTCATGTCCAGAGATATCAATATATTGCCCTGCAGACAGCCCCATGTTCTCATGGACATTATCTCAGAGGTTAACATATTCTTTAGGGTGTTATATGTGTCCGAGCTTTAGAACCATTGTCATATTTAGTGTATTCCTTAAATAACTCAACAATTTCATCTATAGATATCATACTGCTTTAAAAAAGGAAGTAAATTAAATATCAGTACCTATTTCTCAGATAGGGAAACTGATGTGCAGAGAAGTTTAGTGATTTGCCCATGATCACAGGAAGTCGGTGGCAGAGCCAGACTCTCCATCTTTAGTTCTATCCATGGCACTGCATTGTCTCCCTTTACCAAGATGCACTGCATGTTGATCTTGGTATTTAACATACTGACACTGAAAATGCAGTCTGAATAAAACAAATTACTTTTTCATTATGGAATGATTCACTGGGAACTACTGAATAAAAACTATTACAATAATGTTTGCAGTGAATGTCTTGATATCATCCGCATCACACTGCAACTGGACAAAATACAGTTGCTACAGCAATGAGAATCTCAGATGAATGTACATTTCTGAAAAAACAAAGCCTGTACATACAATTCTTAAAACAGATCTGTAGGATCTAGTTTAAATAAAAGAAATTTCACTTCCCTTCCATAAAGTTGCGCAGGGACATTGTTTTCATATCATTCAGTATTAGATATGATACTTGACTTATTTTGTTCACCTCTTTTAATTACATGATGAAGGAACAAGATGACTGTGAAATCTAATATGTCTGAAAACAAAAAATTATCATAATCAGAAAAGGTGGGAAAAGCTGTCTTACATTGCCCTACCATTGGCATTAAGTGTTGTTTCTGATTGAGGACTATTTGTCCCAGAAGGGGAAAAATTCTTCCTTTTCAGACAGGCTCTGAATCTAACTTGGACATGGTAAGAGCAGAAGGGAGGGGGTTTTTTTAATGAAAGTAGTAGTTTTAAAACAGGCACACAATAATGGGTACTACCCTATATAGGTTTGAGTATTAAACGTATATAAGTTGTAGCATAAGTTTATTATCTACAGATCACCAATCTAATGTCATGTAAGGAAGCTGAATATATCTTTATAAGGCACTCTGTTTGGTTACAGCTTTACAGCCAAAGGAAATCCTGATGGCACTCCATTGGAATAATAGCAGGCACCCTTTGGCCCCTTATGCTCAAAATGTCCAATTCCTTTTTAAGAGCACCGTGTAGCTACCCGTATGGTGCAAAAAAGAACACTGTTTGTCTTTTTCCTATGTTTATAAGACTTGACCTAAGTAGATGCTGAACATCCTCCATTCCCTTTTCTTTTAGTTAGCATTGAAGGCTCTCGGCATCCCAGATCAGACCATAATCAAGAGTACAGAAATAATTAAATGTCACAGTACTACAAAAGACTTTATTTGAAGAATGCAGACTGGGTTCTCCACTGTGTCCAAATGGTTCTGGATGCAGTAGTGAGTTGTGGCTAGCAAGAAGATGGTTATAGTTCCCTGAGTCCATGATCATACACCCTAGGCACAAGATAGAGCAGCCTATGGGATGCTGTAATGACATCAGCTAAGGGGTGTCTTCTAGGGATCAGCTGGCTATTGCTGAAGCCCATTGCACTCCAGCCACTCCCCTTCTCTGCTCCAATATGTCCCCTGCTTCAGGGAAGGAAGTTTTGTAGCTAACTTTGCTGACTCTTCTCCTCTTGGAGACTCTTCCCAAGGGTATCCCTAGCTGCGGATGTGAGGGACGTTTTCTCTCTCTTTGCTCCCTCTGGATGAAATCCTGGCCCTATTGAAATCAGTGGGAGATTGCCACACCAACTTTCTTTCTCTCTCTGTGAGTGTGTAAAAATTATGAATAACTACTGTTTGGAAATACTTTTAAATATTCTCTGTATCAAAACCCACCTAAACAGGGAAACAGTAGATTTCCCATAAATTGTTTGGTCTGTTTTATGATGTAATGTGTTTCTTCTGTAATAATGCAAATATAAATTAGACATTGCTGAATTTGGAAACATTCTGATAAAATTACTGCTATATGTCAGTAATGTCTTGGCATCACTGAGACTGAAAGATTTATGGAACTTTGGCTGCTGATTTTACTCGAGAAAAGGACAAGGTTGGAAAGTTGGCTTGTTTATTCACTAAATAGTCTCCTGTGCCTCTTCCAATATAAACCATGGGAATGTGGAACTCAGACCAATATTGACAGTATCCCATTGAAACATTATAGTGATAACTTTATCAGTGGTATGTGACACATGATGGCACCAGACCATAACGTGCTGTCTTCATATAGGTCTACAAACATTTCAGATAAACTCTTTTCTTACTTTTACAGATCTCTGAAGTGCTGTTAGCACATGTATTTGTGTTACTGAATTTAACTTCTGTACTTTTCAAATTGTTTTAATTCATGGGGTGCCCAGAACAAGAATAAATTACAAAATCACACTTAATATTAGTGACTCTTTAAATGGAATTTTTCATTCAAAGTTTGTCATTAAAACTTGGTTGTGACCATACAAGCATAATAAATTGTATATGTTTGTGATCCTGAATGAATCTTGCCCATATGCTGCACTGCAAGGCTACATGAATGAAGCATTTACCAAATCAGGCCCACCACATTAAACAGAAAAACAATCTTTATTCATGGTAACTTATCAGTTTCAATTAATCAACCTTAACAATAGAAATTCTGATGTGTTCAAGAAACTTGAAAGCAGTAGGTCATCTCCAGGGCAGCCATGTTGTGTCTTTGTGCCTATGGCTCCACAGAAAGCAACATCTCTAATAAATGTACATATACAAATTCATATCCATATAAACCCCTTGTCACACCAAGGCCTGTAACATATAAGTATGTGCGTATGTATAGTGCTTGTTTATCTTTTTGTCCTACAAAATGTAATTGTTTTCTAGTATTTTTAAGCTCTGTAAGTTTAAACAAAGGAAAAGAAACTTCCATTGGATGACCATCCTTTCAGTGTCTCTGCTGCTATGTGAATAGCATTGTGAAAACCTTTCCAATGGTATTGAAAAGGGGTAACCACTGGTTTGATTTGGTTACACGGTTTCGTAAAGAGCTCCCTCCCACTGCCTTAGGGTCTGTGAAAGGTCTGTGACCTGTTTAGAACTGCCAAGTGAAATGTCATGTCGCCCCTCCCAAATGGGAGTATCTGCATTCATTTGATCAGTATAAAAAATGATTGGGGATGGCGAGATCAGTGCTTTTGAATTGCAATTTATACCAGTTTACAAAAATGCACATTGTTGGAAAAGAAAACATGGAAGTGTTTCTTTCTAAATTGCATTACCTGTGAAATGTCATTAGTCTTTTTAGGATATTTACATCCTATTTTTTACTATCTAAGAGAAAGATTTAAAATGATGAAATTCAGTATTGGATTGTGATATTCATGAATATTGTCCTAGTTATTGTCTTTTATTTAGATTTGCTATCAAATCTAATTTTCTTTTTTTAAATTCTGTTTATGCTTTTGTAGCCTTGACTGTCACAACTACTGTTTGATGATATTGCCTGATGCATTGTTTTCCTCACTGTAGTGAAACAATTAAACTATAATGTTTTGGGGGTTTTAGTTTATGTAATGTTCAATATAAGAAGTCTTCCTTTTGGTGTTAAGTGCATTGCCCATTGAATGCTTGTCCTCAGATGTATTCGTTAAATACTCATTTTGGTTCATTTAACTAGCTTCTTCCCAGGGCACACACCCATCGTCTACCCCAAAAAAGTAACACAAAATAGGCTGTATGTATTTTAAATGTATAATGTTGAGTTTATTAGCATTGTTTTCTGCTTGCGTTGAAGTTATATCTGGTGATTATCTGTTCCTAAAAAAAGGGGGGGTTATAAAATGTGGTGATTTCAGGAAAATATCATGTGTTCGCTCTGTGAAGTAGTATGCACCTGAATGATCTGTTCACATAGTATCTCCTAGCTATGTCAACACTGAGCGGGTGGGTGGGTTATTCAATAGTGTTCACAGTTGTGCAGAAAGCTCTCAAAGCCGGTACTTGGGTGTTGTCAAGTGCCTTTCCGGAGGCTGTGATTCTGGCAAAAATCACTGCATTTGGCCAAAGAACTAGAAATCTGCTGTTCTCCTCAGATGGAAAGGGCCGTTTTATACCTTTAGGGCCTCTAGATAGGGGTCTGTGGATACCGAGGGAGTTTCTTCTCCTTTCTAAAACCAGAACTTTCTGTATGAGATAGATGACTGCGTTTCTTTAACTTCTAATACACTTCATTGACTTCTAATACAGTTCTTTAACTCTAATACACTTCATTGACTTCTAATACAGTTCTTTAACTCTAATACACTTCATTGACGAGATGAAAGAGTTTCTTCCTGTTCATTTGCTCCTGATCAACAGTATTGGATGTAAAATAGCGATTTGGTTTTACTGCATCACACGCTGAAGTTATGTGAGGTTTGGGATGAGAATACCAGCTGTGTAGTCCGCAGTTCTCTGTGTGAGACATCTGTGGCTAAATCTAGACCTCCCCCCGCTCCGTAACTCAGAGTGTAAATCTGGCCCGACACCAAGGCCTGGACACAGAGAATCACTGCCCAGCGTGGTGGCTAAGCACTTCCCTTCAGAGACCACAATTCAGAAGTGGAGCAATGTCTACATAATAACCCCCCAGCGCTGCCCACCATCCAGCACTGCCCTTTAAAACTAAAATAGCAGAAGGTGTGGGTTATAAATGGAAGCGGGAGAGCTAGTCAAACGTCCCTGTAGATCAATCCGGGAGACAGGAAAAGCAAAAGGTCTGTTTTACAAGTTCATCTGCTCTGGGCAGGCTATTGTGGCCGGGCTGGCAGAAGGCTGAGAGCTGCTGAAGCGCGGTGAACCGAAGCTGGCCAGTGAAAGGGGCTGGATCATACAGGGGACACACACCGCTGGAACGGTGCCGGGGGAACACATGGCCGGAGTTAAAGCGGAGCTCCTGGAACAGGGCCGGGCTCGCTGGTGTGCAAGGGGACGGGAAGGTCCGGCTCTGTCCCCTGACCTGTCCCGGGGGGGCACAGCAGCCCCCCAAACACGGCCATTCTGGTTCAGTGAGCTGAGATAATGCAACAAGCCGAGCAAGCTTGAGCCTCAGCGTGAGTAACTGTGGCTGGCCCGTTTCATGGCTTCTCCATCTTTTCTCTTTTAGCTTCCGGGGATGAAGAATTTGCTGGGGCGCCTCCTTTCCCCTCACCTCCGTCCACCTCGACCTGACAGAGCCGGGCCTTCTGTGGGTAGGGGAGGATCTCCAGGAAATAAATGCCCACAGGTCTTCAGAGGCCCTGGAAATGTTTGTGCCCCGCCTGGCTATGGCGCTGCGACTACACCGACTCTCCAGGGCCCGGGGGGGGGGGGGGGGCGGACCGGCCGCACCCGCCCCCCCCCTCTAGGCGTTCTAGGTAATGCCCAGGGCGGGGATCTGAGTGTGTCCAGCTGGCTCCAGGGCTCTACCAGGCGGGGCCTCGGCCTGGGCCTCCTTTTTATTTAAGAGCAAAGTTTTATTCTGAGGAAAGAGCGGACTTCCGGGTTTGAAACCCCTCCGCTGGGCGCGGGAGTGAGGAGCCCGCTGCTTTCACGGGGAGTCCTTGCGCCGAGCAAGAACCGCGGCTGGAGGAAGGTTCCTGGCAAGTTTTGGAACCATATCTTTGGTTGCTGCAGGGCCGATTTTGAAACCCCTGGTAGCTCCATTGACGTTACTACAGCTAACAGGGAGCAGGAAGGCTGCCATTTGGCCCTTAACAGGGAGCAGGAAGGCTGCCATTTGGCCCTTAACAGGGAGCAGGAAGGCTGCCATTTGGCCCTTAGAGTCTACCGGGACCGAAAGCAAGAGTGACTTTAGTGGCGTTGATGTTTTATGGACGGTAGATTCCTATTTTCTTATTCGTTGCCAGCTCTTTTCAGAGATAGCCAAAGGGTCTTAACTGGCTATTAAACCATTTCCCGTTACAGTGAACTGGTAGTGTGAGACATTGGAAATCAGCAGCATGTCTGTGTGTGTGCCATATTGGTGTGTTTACGGGGTCTGTATAAATCTGTACTGTCTTTTCAAACAGCGCCCAATAAATGTACACGCTCTCATTCCGGAAGTGTGGCATCTTTCCGCCATCAGTGGCTTCTGATGACTGGCTGAGCAAAGTGAGAAATGCGTGCTAGTGTCCTCAGTGATTGACACAATGCACGACTGTGTCCAGTAAACATCTTCCTCTCCACCGATCTGTTTGGCAGCTGGAGTCAGGTTCTCCCAAATGCCCAACGCTGAGATGTTCACCATTTATGGGAACAAAACAAGTATAACACTTCGCAAACCTAATCACTGGGTCCCAGGAGATCTGTTCCTTTTCTTTCCTGGAAAGCTGCAATGGGCGAATGGCTCACGAGGTGAGTAAAAGACTTGCAACGTTTAACTGGGGAAAGCAGCATCATTTCCAACACGTGTCCATACAGTTGCACGCTGCATTAGTCGAGCTTCATCTACTATGTCCTATATACCACCGTCTCCAAAGGATCGTTGCCCTAGAAACGTGTTTTAAATCTCCTGCTATATATCAACACCTTGTTTTAGCAGTCCTTGGCTGAATTACAGTTACACAGTTTGGCGCTTCTTTCAAATTTCCTCCCATCACTTGGGCCAAAGAAAGGAATTTTTCTCCTTTAGAAATGGATTGGCTTAATTAGTAAGTAGATTAATGGCAATTGCTGGTGAGTTGGTTTCCAGCAGAGTTTCACCAGAGAGGGTTAATCGGAGTCAGGTCTGGAATCTTTCCCAGAACTGGCTGCCAGCCATTTCCGTCAACCAATCAACCCCATAAACAAACGCCCTAGCAAGTGAAATAGGGTTTATGTTCTTACTGTCATCCTTCTAGAGCAACGCTCCCGAAGTGCGGCGCTTTGCAGCGTGGCTGGAAGGGACCGGGTTGGTTACTGGTCAGATGTTAAGAGTGCGTTAACTGTTCCATGTGAGGCAGGAACGGGTTTCTTGCTCAGATCCGAATTCAATAAACATAAGAACCGGCTCCACCAGGAAAGGCTCCTTATCTGCAACAAGCTGTCCTAAACTGCTGGCAGGAACAGTGACTTAAGATCTAGAAGATTGCAAAACACTCCCCAAATCCCTCACCACAAAGCGTGGTGCGAGGAAAAAGCCCTAACCCTCAAGCGCAGCTCGGCACGTTCTGCAGCCCTTAGCCTTATTTTTCCACCCTGATCAAAATGCATTCATAGTTTAACACGCAGCTGCATTAGGCTTGCAAAAAAAAAAAAAATCCCTGCTGAGAAATGCATATAATAGGAAAAACAGATCGGCTGGACAGCGCTGTAATTAATGCCAGAAAGGGCTGAGGCCGGTTTCATAGTTTGTCTTTTGAGTATATCAAGACGAGACCTGGTGAAAAATGACGCATGCTTTAGCATTTCAGAAAGCTGGCAACTGGCAGAGCCCCCCTCCCCACCCCTTTTAACTCCACGCCGCCGAACAAAGGGGTCGGCAGAACTAGCTAGGGTGTAATGAGTTCTGTGTCCCTAGCACATTACGTGCATCATGGAAACATATTGTATCGAAATAGTTCGGAGGAGAATACTGGGGATGAAAGAGAATGGGTGCTTTGATCAGCTCCCTGGGGTCCTGAGTGCGCACAGACCGACTTGCAAGGAGTTATTCAGCGCCAGCGAGACACACTTACAACCCCATTCAAAGAAATTTGCATATCTGTAATTTATCACATTTGTCCCGAACATTTCTGCAAGGTAAATAAAAGTGGCTGAATAAAAAAAAATCAATCATCGGAGAGACAGGGAGCGAGCCACGCTGGAAGGCAGCCCTGCGAGCCGCGAAATAGCCCTTTTGGGGAGGTTTGATTTCAATGGCTCCCCTGACAGCAGGTCCCAGCCAGCAGTGCCGAGCCCGGCGCGGCTGCGCCGAGGCGCAACGCGGCTGAACTCTACTGCGCGGCGCGTAAGAAGCGCGTGTGGGCAGCCGTGCAGAGCCACGGCCGGCTCCTTTGGTTTCCCGTCCCCAGCAGACATTTGCCAGCCCCAGGGAGTAAAGCCTCTCTGAGCTCCGCTGGCCTGTGCCCGCAGGCAGGAGAAAGGCGTCCGGCGGCTGTTTTATCCAATCCCCTTAAATACCAAACCGGACTCTCCAGCGTGACCTGGGCGAGGGAGCTGGGTCAGCCCGGCCGGGGAGACGGCGGGGTGGCAAAGGATAGAGCCCTTGGCACTGCAGCCAGCGCCCCGCGGCCTCTGGGGCCAGCCCACCGCGGGCCGTTTCTCTGGGGAGCTGGGAGCCAGGCAGAGCCTTTCTGGCCGGTTCAGTCAAAGGCCCGGCCTGCTTCCCCCGCGGGGAGGTCACTATCGGCGGGATGCGCCACCGAGGGGCTTTGCCGGTGCAGACTGAGCACGCTGGCCCTGTCCCGCCCGCCCCACCGCTGAGCGCACGTCCCACACCTGCGGCGCGGCCCTGCCCCACTTCCCAGCCGTGCGCGGCGCCTCGCCCCAGGGGTGGACAGCGCCGGGCGCGGGGGGATGTTGGGGAGGGGGCGGGCGCCCATCCGAGGCGGCTTTACACGTGCGAGGAGCCGCCCAGCGACGGCTTTAACCCGTCCGTGCCTGATGCGGGCCCTCCTCTGCCCGCAATTACGGGCCGGACCTGGCACACGGGGCGGGCTCGGCTCCTAGCCGGGGCAGTCTTTGCATGTCCCAGAACAGGAAGCGGTGCAGCGAGAGGCACCTCCTGCCGCACCTCGAGGCACCTCCTGCCGCACCTCTCCCCCTGGCCGGGATCGGGTCGAGGAGCGGATCCCTGGAGGTGGCGTTTCAAAGCCGGTCCGCAGCTCAGGGCCCTTTGCGGGCGGGGCGGGGGCGAGTCATTTCCCGGGGCCCGTTCGGGGCGATCGCCCGGCCCTGCAGCCTGCCCCACACCGGGCCCCGCAGCCCAGGCGTCCCGCACTGCGGCTTCTGACGGGGCGAGCCCCTGTCTCCGACCCCAGACGGGGAAGGCGCCGCGCGGAGCTGGCTGGAGAAGCGCTCGGTGCCAGAGCGCTCCCAACCCGTTCGGCTCCGCTGTCCCCGGCGACAAGGCCGGCAGAAAGCCCTCTCCCGAGCTGGCCCGGGTGCTTGGTGCTGTGGCTCTCGGGCGCCCGGCCCTGCCGCGCCGGGGCTCCGCAGCGAGCGCGCCTCCGG
>ML685840.1:7179620-7212120 GCA_007922175.1 Pelusios castaneus | reverse complement strand
AGAAGCACGGGGGACTGGAAGTATGCCTTGAGATGAACAAAGCCGTGACTTTAAAACACTTGGGGAGGGGACGCGTAAAGGGGCGGAGAGACAGGGAAATTCTGCCCTCCTCCCCCAGCAGATCAGCCCTCACAAACGCTTCTGGGGCTGAAGGGCGAGGCAAGAGTAGGGATCCAGTATAGGGCGGTCATTGTTTATCCCAGTCACCGCCCTGAGACTATTCCTGAGCCCTCTTCTCAGCCAATTCCCCTTTGAACACCACCGCTCTGCCTCGGCTTCCTCGGTGCAACTTTTCTAGGATCCCAAGGTTGGAGGATGAGTTGTTATTACTTGAGGTGACCGTCTTAGCATGGATGGCTCACAAAATAAACTGCCTCAGGAGGGTTAATCAGAAGTTTTTATTAACAAACAGAGAAGCAGTCCACACGTGGCAATAAATTATGTTCATATTCTGGAAGTGTTTCCCGAGCAGTTTTATCGAAAGGTGCTGGTGGAATAAAACTATTGCATATTTCCGAATCAGGATAAATTATATAAATTAGACAGACAGACAGCTCCGCCTCATTAACTCTACGTGACAATAAATAGATAAATAAAAACAGTGATTGCCATTAGATTTTTCCATTTTAAATTACGTTTAAAAATATAGGTCTTTACATACAAATATACACCGGCGTAATAGTCAAGTTTCATGATACAAAAGCAAAGGGAGGTTCGTTTTCTATGTTGTTTAGCGAAGATTTGTTGTTTAGTTTTCTGGGGTCTTCAGGGGTCCACACTTTAGCTGTTCTAATAATGTTTTGTTCCTTGAGTTGCTTTTCATCAGTCCATGAAAGGGAGTGTCCAGCGAGAGGAGGCAGTCCGTAATCAGGGTCGCTTGGCGAGGGTGATCCTGGAAAAAGATCAGAAGACAAATAAATATTTCTCCATACCCGAGGGAACCAGTCCGCGCAGCCCATTCTCTTTGCTCTCGGCCGCCTCTGAGCAGGTCACCCAGCTGAGCGCATGAGCATCGCCCTGTTGCATGCAAAGGAAGAACAGCTTTTGCTGGGTTTGAAAATGCCACGTCCCCCCTCTTCTACAGCTCAGCCTAGCTGGGGCTGGCATCTAGGCTCCGACTGCGCCAGGTGCCCTCCTCTAGCCCAGCTGCAGCCTGGCGCTGGGGGTGGCAACAAGCAAGATGCACATTCCTCCAGAGACGTGGTTCAAAGGGTGTGTGTGTGGGTGTGAGACCCCATCCCAGGCGCGCTCCAGAGACCCCAGCGGAGTGCACCGAGCGGGCTGCCCACTTACTTGTGCCCCGGTGGCAGATGATGACTTTCTTGGGCTGGCTGGGGCCCTCGCTGCCGGCGCTGCGCAGGGGCAGGTCGGACTGCACCAGCTCGCTCAGGAAGTTGATGTAGCCGATGGCCAGGCGCAGGGTGTCCACCTTGGAGAGCCGCTTCTCGTAGGGCAGGGTGGGGATGTGGGAGCGCAGCCCCTCGAAGGCGTCGTTGATGGACTGCATCCGCCGCCGCTCCCGCACGTTGGCCGCCTGGCGCAGCTGCTGCAGCTCTGCCTCGGAGCGCACCCGCCGGCGCCGCTTGGCTGAGCCCAGCGCCTTGAGCCTCCCCCCCGGGGACAGCAGCTCGGAGGAGGCCGCCCCGCAGCACTCGTAGGCGAAGCCGGGCGAGGAGGAGGCGGAGAAGCTGGCGGCCGCCTGGCAGTAGCAGCCCCCCTCGGCCGAGCCACCGTCCCGGTAGTACTCCTGCAGCTGGTGGCTCAGGAAGTCCACGTCCTGCTCCAGGAGCTCGTCCGCGTCCAGGGCGTCGCGGGAGGACTGGTCGGTGAAGAAATCCTCCTCGGCGAAGTAGGGCGGCGAGGAGAAGGAGTCCAGCCCCCCCGGGAAGTGCTCCAGCAGCACCGTCTCCATGCTGCCCCCGGGCCGCCGCGAGCCTCCCGCTGCTGCTCTGGGGAGGCGGGCCGGGGACTCGCTGCGGCTGAGGGCTGGCACGCGAGGATTCTTATAACTACATCCACAGGCGCGTGCCATTAACGCGCCGCGCCAGCCAATCAGCGCAAGGCGGAGAGGGAGCGAGTGGCGCGAGGGGGCTGCGGGGTGGGGTAGGGGGCGCACACACCTAGAACGCTCCTGGGAAGGGAAGGGCGGGGCCTGGGGCACCGCCCACTGCCCGCAGCTGCTGCTGCGGCTCTACCTGGCCCTGCCCGGGCACCAACAGGTGTCTGCCCTGGCCCCGCTCGCTGCGCCGCCGGGCTGAGCGCGGCCAGAGACTGAGGCACCGGCAGCGCGGGGTGACTCTGGCTGTGCGGATCACCGTGACCGCGGGCAGGGTTCCCGGGCCTCCTTCCCTGCCCCTGGCACTGGAGCGCAGCAGCCAGCCACCACGGCGGGACCGGCAGCCGCGCTGCAGCTCTCCCCCCTCCCAGAGATCGTGGGCCCTACGGTGGCTTTGGTGAGCGCCTCGCAGTCGGATGTAGCCAGTGCTCCAGTCTCCAGCGATGCTGCCACAGACAGCACCGAGCACAGGGACCTGTGCCTTCATGCGCTGCTCAGATGGAGACCTTGGCTCTTGACACCCTCCCGGGCGGCCCAAACGCGTCTTTCTCCTCTCAATCTTCAGGATGCTCTTAAAATTCCTTGAAAGCCGCACATTTCCATTTCTTCCAAAGTAAAATACGGACGTTTCCTTACAGATTGAGAACAATATCTGCTTCACTGGGGACCCGGACAGCAAATGCCAGCCCTTACTATCTTTACCAAACTCTTTTGAAATGGAGCTTTAACTCACACAGATCACATCTGCAAAATCTGCAGGCACGAAGTAGGCTTTCCAAAGAGAAATATTTCATTGCTCACCCAGGTCTTTATTTGTCAAAAAAAACCGAGTCCTGCGGCACTTTTAAAGACTAATAGATTTATTTATCGCATGAGCTTTCCTGGGAGAAAAATCCCACTTCGTCAGAGGCTTTCCTTCTGACGAAGTGGGATTTTCTCCCATGAAAGCTTATGCGATAAATAAATCTGTTAGTCTTTAAAAGTGCCACAGGACTCGGTTTGTTTTTCTGCAATAGACTAACACGGCTACCCCCTTGGAACTTCATTTGTCAAGTCACTTAAATATTTTTCCACCTTGTATTTAAGCAGTGACACAATTTATTCAGCGTATCTATGAGTTTACGCAGCTCTAAGAGTTATTTTAAAAGCAGGCACATGATTGATGGATTGCCCGAGTGTTATTTCATTACTTTTAGAAGCGTTTGAAATTAAGGCACTTTAACATCAAAATAAATTACATCAACTTCTTGCGTTTGGGTCTTTATCGATTTTAACCATATCGCCTTTTACTCTCCCGCCCTTTCCTCTGATTCAGAAGGCATTCATTTTCCAGCGGTTCTATTAATAATTCTCTAGCTGACTCTATTTGATCAAGGTGTTAAAACCCCTCCCTGGGTAAAATGGATTACACATCAGATTAAGGAAAGATTATCTCTGTCATAAACACTGCAATATTTTGCCCAGCCAGGTCTGTCCAGGTTTATCGAAATTCACCTTCAAATGTATTACTGAGCATTTGCACAGGTCGGAACAAAAATGGAAACATATCCCCCCTGTATCTGCAAAGCAAGACAGGAGAAGTAATAAATGACTCGACTTCAAAGCATTTCACGAAACTTTGGCACCATAAGACTAAAATGTGCCTCACAGTAGTGAACAAAGGCCTCTGCAGGAGCCATTTCTTGGGAAGCTGTGCTTTTGGAGTGACCACACTAACTTGTAAACAAGAAGAAGGTCCATGGTTTCAGAATCGGGACCAGTGAACTGGGCAGTGGGCCGCTGTAAAATGCCCCTCGTTTGTTGTGCTGGGGGCGGCAAGTTCTAAGGAGCTGGAAAGGTTTGGTTCTCTGGATGCACAGAGACTCCCTTCCCAGGGAATCTCCTAGGGAAGCTGTCTGAGAGCCTTCGTCGCTCATAGGCTGGTGCAGCTTTCCCCCAGTGGATCGGAAACACGTGGGAAGGGAGTTTCCTCCCGCTATCTTTTGGCGGGAAGAGGGCAGAGTGAGGCCCCACGCCCGCAGGACTAGGGCCACGGCGAGCAAAGCACCGCGCTGCGCCCGCTGGACGGACAGACGGAGGGAAGCGAACGTTGCGAGGCCGAGCAGCCCGGCGTCCATCGGGCGCACACCTTCCCTGCACACTTGCCTCTGACCTTGTTCTCCGGCGTCTGACCTCGGAGAGGAGACAGCCCCTGAGCCCGGCCCGGCCCGTCAGGTCTGCAAACAAGTGACCCCGGCGAAGGCAGCGGCTGGCCGAGGAGGGAAGGGCTGGAAGCAGCGGGATCTTCATCGATCAACCACAAAACGTTGCTCCAGCAGCCGCCCACGCAGGGACCAGCGGAGGCGTCTCTCCCCGACAGAGCCCCCCGCCGGGGAGAGAAAACTTCGGGGCGGCGCAGAAGCTGGGGAGGAGGGGTGGTCTTTGCGATCCCGCCGCGCCCCAGGGTGGGAACCACGGGATGAATCCCAGTGGGGCGACTCCCATGGGCTTCAGTGGGGCCAGGCTCCCCCGAAGAGGCTGACGGCCCCTGCGCCTAACCTGCCTCAGAGCCGCGGGGCAGAGACCCGTCTTGAGGATGGTTTGGGGACCCACAGGAAAGAGCTGGGGCAGACTCATTACCCCTCCACTGACCAAAGAGCTTTAGCCGGCTAGATCCACAGAGGCTATTTTGTCTGAAACCTCTTGGATCAGCCTGGAAACACTGGAGGAGCGGAGGTTTCCCTACTTCAGCCGGGTTCCCCTCTGTTGGCCTCCTTGGAGAAACACGCCCGCGGGCTCTCCTGGGGGCCGAGGCAATTCTCCTTTCGTTGATCTTCCGGCTGCAGCGGCGGCTCACCAGCAGCCAGAGAAACGCCTTGCCCCCAGATCTCTCACGCTTCTTGCCATGGTTTCGCTTCTCTCCAGCGAGGCCATCGGGAGCCTCCGGCTGCTTTGAGACGCACCACTGCCCGGGGATATTTGGAGCGATTGCGAAACGCCTCATTCAGCCCTGCGCCAGGCTGGACTAGGGCCCGGCCATCTAGAAGGACTGATGAGTTTGTTGATGCCCCAGAGATAACGCTGCAGGATTGTTCCTAGTCTTTGAAACAACGGTCAGAGACGAGAGCACCAAGGCCCCATTGGTGCCCAGCCCCAGAGGCGGATGGATTGTGGAGACACGGGCCCCTGGGGTAAACAGGACACTTCTGACTTTTTTCCCCTGCTGCACCTTGCTTCATAGTAAAGCTCTGCTTTGGTGTCGAGGCTTTGACAGCAGCCAGCTCCTGGGAAGAAATTCCAGGGGCTTTCATCTGTCCTAAATAAATCCATGAGTGAAATGTTCTCAGCTCGTCTTTGCTGACCTTCCAAGATGCAGGTGGCTGCCCCTGCAGAAGACACTGAAGGGAAGGTGTCGGATTTACGGACTACAAGGGGATATAAACCACAGAGACAGACTGCTGCAAAGCGAATTCCACACAGCATCCAACGCAGGCCTAATTCCTTGCCTGGAAAAAGGCAGCCGGTGCTGCTTAGCCCAGGATCATAAGTTACTGGTCCCACCAGCTGCAGGCCAGGGAGATCGCTGTATAATCGCGCCTTCACCCGGCTTCCTCTGCTGTTCACTGACCTCTCGCCTTCCCGTTTACAACTCTTGGCTGCTGATCTTGGAGAGGAAAAGACTCAGGGAGGGGTAATTAGTCATAAGAAACCGTGTCCTGTCATCCCAAGGTTCACCGCTGGAAAGCCAAGGGCTTAGTGCGATAGCCTTCGCTTGTGCAACCAGGAAAGTTGTTTGAACTCCTGAAAAGCAAACATAATAAATTATTACAGTCCGACCGGGACTCCGTGGCCCCATTCAGGAATAAGGAAGGGCCGATCTTGGTGAACGAGGACCAGAGATCCCCACCGCGTGTTCTCGTGTTCGCTGGAAAAGGCTCTTTGCTGCCCTAGGCGGGGTCCCAAACATTTGGCGGTACAAGCTCCAGGGGACGGAAGGGGGCAGATCCTGGCTGGGCCCAGGACATACAAGTGATCTAGAATCACCTTTGCTACCTCTCCGCGCGCAGGCCCTGAGCTCACAGCGCTTTGGCTGCAATCAAAGTCAGACACTGGAGCGAGTCAGATCTAGCGGGAATGAGCCCCACAAAGCCCCTCCGCCGGCACCAGTTCTTCTGTACTGTCCTCTGACAGCCTTTTCTCATTGCTCCCCGAGTGCCTGTGGGTGAAACCGGAGCCACGTGGGTTGGTCACACTAATTGTGACCCCGGTTGAGGGACTCGGGTGTGTGTCCTGTCCAGCTGGATTCGGGACAGCACCGACCACAGACACGTGTTTTCTTTGCATCAGTAAACGAAAAAGCCCTTGTCTCTGAATGAGTCCTCCTGGGGTGGGAGCTGCGTCCTCTGCAGGTTCGCGTCCCGCAGTAGCAGGGGAAACCGCCAGGTGATCGTCTGCAGTGCGCGCCAGACTCCTGCGGTGCAAGAGGTGCTGGAAATGGAGAGGAGCTGGGGGCAGCGTAGGGCCAGTTCGGCTTGCAGGATGAAGTCTGCAGAAGGTACAGTGGGACAGCAGGCCCGCTGCAGAGCTGGGAGAGGTGAAAGGCGCTGTGGATGCTTTGGGAGCGGAATGCGCTGCAGGAGTTGGAGAAACCGGAATGAGGGCTGCGAGAAATGCGGAGCAGCAGAATTGAGAAGGGGACTGGGTGTGTTTTGGCTGATTCTGTAGAACTAATAATCTCAATGTAAACGTGACACTTAATTTAAAACACTCCCCCGTTAGATTATAGGTCTTGTAGGTCGAAGATGATACAATGTGGTTGTTTTATACAGCGCGGGAGACATTTTTAAAATATCAAATCAGGTACCAGCGTTCTTTGAACCAAGCATGAGGCCACTGACGCAGCACCATTAGGAGTTTATTGCGCTGTGCAACGGCTGCCAGTGATTACGCTGAAGATAACTGGGGAAAGGGCTAGTTCAATCTTTTTCTAGGCAAATAATTCGGTTCTTTTTCATTTACATTGGAAAAATTAATAAAGTTAGCCTATCCACGCTAAGATTAAAGTCGCAGCCTTAGACAGGCAGGGACACTTAAAGATAGCTCATATCTTAGATTGCCCCAGGTATTATGGAAGTGTAAATGTTGAAAGCAATGAAAAAGCAACGCTTCAGTCCTAAACATTGACATTCCCCTGGGCAAACCCTGTCTAGTATTGCAAGTATCTTATATTTTATTGCCTCACTCACTTGAAAACCACACTTGGACTGACAGGACAGGGAGCTGGGAGGTGGAAGTGTAAACCAATCACTATGAACGCTCTGGGCAGCTCCCACACCCTAGAGTGACCTTCTTCAGCAAAGTAGATCTGCTCTAAATCCAAAACGACATAAAATATTGCGGAAAAGCTCCACACCGCTGAAGCCAGGAACAATCGGAGTTTTGATACATTTGCCATATTAAGGGCCCAGTTCTATTTCCTTCCAAGTCAACAGATGATTTGACTGGGGAACAAAGTAAGGCCTCAGTAGTGTTCCTTGGCTGCAGTAATCCTGAAACAATGCCCTAATGAAGGTACAAACCTGCTGTGTTTAAATTAGGTGAGATCCCCTGTGGCCCTGACTGGTGACAGGCTTGGAGTGTTCCATTTGTTGAGGGCCATAGGATTAGTCCAGCTTGTAGCTATTTGCAGCACTATTTTGTGAGCAGCAGTCACTGAAGAACTTATAGCTGACAATGGGAGCATGGTAGTGTTTTGTGCTGCAGACCATGATTTCAAACCTGCAACCACAAACCCTCCTTCCCTAGCGATCATGACAGGCCTAATGCAGTGTTTCTCAGCCTTTTCAGGTTGACAACCTCTTAACCACAGCTACAAATGTTTATGATCCCCTTAGATGCACTATAAAAATAAGAGTAAAAATGTGTCAGTGCTCACACTGATAATATATATAGCTGGGTGTTTTAAGAGATTGGCAGAGAATACCTGACTGTTGAAGAATAATGTGTACTCAGATTGGGGAGCTAGATGTTCTTTGCTTTAGAGTCTAGAATGTAAGATGTTGTTCAATGGCTGGCACCTTCTACCTCCTGCGTTGCGTTTCCTGATCTCCTTGTAGCCAGGACCCACTTTTGAGAAACACTGGCCACATGACAAGATCACTAGAGCCAACACAAAGTCATCTTCTCAGCTATTGGTCCCTGGAAGCTCCTAGGACTCCTAGACTACACATCACAACCCCCCAGGATTAGGTCTCATAGAATCATAGATTAGGGTTGGAGGAGACCTCAGGAGGTCATGGAGTCCGACCCTCTGCCCCCAGCAGGACCAACCCCAACTAAATCATCTTAAAAACCTCTAGGGATGGAGACTCCACCACCTCCCTAGTGAGGGAGAAATCTCCTGCTTTTCTACCCTTGGCTACTATCCTATTGAAGGCCCTGTCTTCATCATGCCCACTCAAGCAGTTGGCGCTCTAAGAATGGCAGGGGGATGGGTAAATCTCCACTGAGCATGCCCAGAAAGTTCCCTGCTGTTCTATTAACCCAGGCTAACAGAGCACCCCACTGAATTTCAACCCACAGGGAGGGGTAAATGGGGATGCCCCACAGGAGCGGAGGCTCTGGCTGACCTCCAGATGGGGCTGTCACTCAGTGGGGAGGAAGAAAGGTCCCCAGGGTCCCAGGATTTTGGAAAACTGGTGACCGGGGCAGGGAGGGAGCAGGGGCAGTTAGCTGCCAGCGATGGAGCCAGAGACTGGCAGAAACAGTCTTTTATCTGCGTGCCTGCCTCTCACACAGTGCAGCTGTGTGCATGGATCTAGTGCCCCACCTGCCCTGGCCTGCGTCCCTTTCCTAGCTGAACCCCTCCCCCATTCCCCCCCTCCGTTCCCCCCTGCGGGCCCCGTGCTCTGCGCCCAACTACTCTGCTCTGCTGGTGTCAGAGCGGCCGGGTCCCTGGTCGCCTGCTGCCTCGCCTTTGCCAACCTCACGCTGCTGTGCCGTGGGGAGCAGGTCCTTTCCCTCAATTCTGGCCACGGACGAGTCCCTGGGGGCCCTGCGCTGCTCTCGCCCAAAGCCTGTCCCCAGCAGTGGCCCAAGATCTCAGGAAAGGGTGCGCCTGCCCCGGCCTGGCACAAGGCGCTTCTCCAACCCGTGTACAATCAGAGGGGCCTCGAGCTGCCCAGTTCAGCCTCAGTTTCCCATCGCCTCCAAGTACAGGGCTGGGTGGCCCTGTGCGGTCACTGGCAAACTCTGGGTCCAGCTGCAGGTTTTGGGGGGCTCCCATTGCCACTTCCAACTGTCTGTAAGCCCCACATCTGCAAAGGGATGCGTTGCAGCTGCCCCAGCCTTCATGCCTGGCCCCATCCTCACCACAGCCTGGCCACTCCACTCCCCAGGGAGTCTGGCAGCGCCACAATGCACGCTTCTGCCCCTTGTCATAGTTTCCCTTGCCCGGCCTCACTGGCGCTCCACGGCAGCGCACTTGCCCTCACAGGCGTGGCATTCCCTGCCGGGGCCTAGGGTTCAACCCTTGAAACAGGGCCACCTCTGTGGCAGGGAATGGACGCCCTCCGCCAGCCACAGCGGCTTCTCCTCACAGTGGAGGCTCCCTCCCACCATGACTGATGTCAGCCTGTTTTTAGACAAAGTGCCAGCCAGGAGCTACCACAACAACCAAGTCACATGCCCTACACCGCCCCACTTCCGTTCCGGCCATCCACACAGCATTGCAATGAGCCCAGACACCCTAAACACCGGGCCATACCCCACCCCCACATGTAAATGGGATAATTCCCTGGATCGCTGCGCTTAAAACGATCCAACCTGAACTGGGAGCTGCACAAAGATAAAGGAAACATGGAAGATGTCAAAGGGCAGCGAGGTCCTCAAAGGTCAGGGAATGTGTGCCGTCCTCAGCCTTTGATTTTCATGGGGCTGTGTGCGCCGATCTGCTTATGGACAGGGTTTTTATAGCCATTCATCTGATGAATCGAATTAATGACCAGCCCATCTGTAGCCCCCTGTATGGCTCCAAAGGTTTCTGAGTTTGCTACGCTACTGCCCCATCCAGAATGAGCTTCCCTTCCTGCCCACAAATAAACTGCATCGCCACAGTCATGCTTAAAAAGCAACGAATACACTTCGGAGAAGCTGCCAGGTGTGAATTAGACCTGCAATACATATAGGCCCAGACTGAGCGTGACCTTGCAGGACAAAAGGGTAGGGGAACCCAGAGTGCTCCCCCACCCCCACTGAATCCCTCCCCACACACACTAGTCTCTCCAGGGTGCTAGCTAGCCCAAACGTGGCAGGTAAGGGAAGAAGCAGAGCTATGTCACCCTTTGTATTAGCCAGTGGAGCTGGCCTGACAAGCAGGGGAAAATATATTCTGTATTGCACTCTTACTCTCCCGATGTGTATTCAGAAGTTTACCTGGATACAAATCTAGGCCTTGATCCTCCAGTCTTGTCTCATGCAAAATTCACATTAACTTCGGGAATTCATCTCCTAACCTACTTTATTCCAGCTGATATTGATACTAATTTAAGACATGAAATTATTTTAAATTCCTCCTGTTTTAGCTGTTGGCAGCGTGCAGAGATTTTCATGGCTTGGTGTAAAACACCTCACTTCTGGAGGATCCACTGTCTCTCTCTCTCTCTCTCTCTCTCTCTCTCTCTCTCTCTCTCTCTCTCTCTCTCACACACACACACACACACACACACACACACGGGAAACGGACAGGTTAGACGAGAGACGCTTTTTCAGCATAGAGACTTTTTCTAATTTTCCGAGACCTGCAGTGCAGATCTAAGAGGAAATAATTCTCCCTCCCAAGCCTTTCTGAATTATATGGAACACATTTTGACTTGTGGAAATGCTTACAAATCTATTGATTTATATGGAGTTGCATCTACTTAAGCCGGGGCCTGAAATCAATAAAATCACACTGATGCAAAACCAGAATAATGTAGGGCTAGATTTTCAAAAGACCTTCGTACCCCGCCCTCTCACGGATGCCTCACTGACACCTGATGTGCTGAGCTCTTTTGAAAAGGTGAACGCTTATTTTGGTGCCTGCAGGGCAGCTGAGATCTTCTGAACATTGGCCCACAGCAGTGAATTTGGCCCAGTATATCTACATCTGCTTTTATGTTAGCAGACCGGCAGAGGCATTCATAAAGGCTCGTTCCCACCCCAAACCATACACCCTAGTTAATTTGAAACTGGGCAGTATTTTCTTAGTTGAAGTTATTCTTAGAAGAAGAAATATCCTAGACCATCTATTTTCTTATAACTTGGTTACATCAAGTGCTTCAACCTTATGTTCAGAAAAAACACTTGCTGCAAAGCTGTGGGTTTCCCCAGAACAACCCACAATGCCTAACTGTGCGTTACTTCACATGGGGAGGATCTTGCAGGTTTCTGCGGCTGTCACATGTCACACCCAGAAACCTGCGAGGCGCTCAGATGCAGAGTGCCTGGCTCGGCTGGAAGGCTGTGGGGGAAAGTGACCATCGCGAACTCGCACGACTGACTTTATTCACCCCCCTTTATTCACGGTTATTAGTGCTGCTCTGACTGAGGGAGCTGGATCTGTCCTGTCCCTCCCCCCCTCCCCCCGATCATCAGGAGCTGTGCCCACCACGTTAGTTGATACCAGCGTGAGTACATGGGAGTACACGGCTGGATTTTTAGACCCCACTCGAGTCTCTTACAGGCCAAGTGCTCCACCCAGGGCCAGCTTCAGGGACGCTCCTGCAGCTTCACCCCCCCCCCCCCAAGCCAGAGGTGAAATGCGCCCGGGATTGTCCTCTTGTCACCCGAGGCCAGAGCAGATCCGAGCTGGAGCCACGGACGGGGCAAGCCGGGCGGATTGCAACTGTGCTGAGGCCAGCCCAGTTCAAGACAGAGTCACGCTGCAAACGGAGCGATCCGGGGGCGGGTTCTGCTGCCCAGCGCTGCCGGGGAGTGGGAACAGTCGCGGAGGGACAGGGGGGCTGGCGGTGAGGGTGGGGGAAGCTGGTCCAGCGCCTGGATCCCCCCTTCCCCGCCTGGATCTCCAGGGGCTAGCTCGTGAAGCGCATGAATAACGCGGGAGCGCTCCCACTGCCAAGGAGCTAGGACGATCCGCCACAACCTCCGGCCCGGCCATAAATAAGGCACAAAAGCAGCGCGCCGGCAACTGTGCAGACGCTGCTCCGGGAGGCACCTGCAGCACGGGCCACACCGGCGGCTCCCGGCCCTCAAACGGGGAGCGGGTACCTGGGCTCAAGGCGCTAATGCACCGTGAACCACCCCCCATCGGGCTCTTTGAGGCGGGGTAGGGGGTCAGGGAGTCTGGCCGCCCGGCAGGCGGCGGAGCGGACCCAGCGCATGGGAATCCCAACACTTGTGCTCGCGCCCCGCCCGCCCCGCAGCCAGGGCCTGTGGCAGACGGGAGCCATCGATCCGCAGGCACCGCAACACATCCGTGGCCTGGAGGCACCTCCGGCTCTTCCCCCTCCCCTCAACGCCACGCCGGCCGGACAGCGCCTTGCACCCGCGGCGGCCGGATCGGGGCCCGCCGGGACGTGCAAAGGGCCGGGCAGGAGGCTGCCCGCGGTCCCCGCTCAGCGCCCAGCCGCGCGTCAGCCTCTGTGCAGAGAAGCAGGACGAGCTGGGCTGGGGTGAGCGGAGGGCGCCACCTCTCGGAGCGGCCGGGGCACTGCCTCACCTGCGCGCTGCGCGCCTCGTGCGACCCCGAGTTCATTCAGCGCCTCGTTAGCGGGTGCAGTGACCCAGGCGGCCCTGGGGCTGCCCCCCCCAATCAGCCCTATTCTTACATGCACAAACAAAACCCGCCCCAAAGTGAACAGCGGCGGCCTAATGCGAGTTTCAAAGGGCAGCACCTGCAGGAGCTGCCGGTTGTGAATGGCTGGGACTCAAGCGGCGAGCTCGTACCTGAGCCCCTTTCCCCGCGCACACTGCTTGGGAACAAACCAGCCCGAGGGCCGCGTTTGTCCGCCTGCAAAGCTGCTGGATGGAGCAGTCCATGGGAATCTGGCCACTTGTGCTCCTCGCCGGCGGGAGGGGGCTGGGCTTCCTTTACAAAAAGAGACACAATTAAGCAAAACGCTCAATGACCATTATAAATGATGTGCAATCGCTCCGCAGATTGCCTGGCAAATCAAATTATATGGTCGCGCCCGCGCGATTTCCATGTGTTTTAAGTCTCAAACAGGTATTTTGCCGAGCGCTCGGAGCCAGCCACACGCTGAAAGCGGCGCTTTCAATAGTCACGTTCGCCTTTGTTGGCGGCTGCGCTGCGCGACAGCGCGGGGGGCTCGGGTCCCGTCGGCTTGTACATTTCCCAATCGCCGGCCGGCCGGCTCAAACTGCCCGGCCGGCACCTGCTTGGCACAGCGCAGAGTCGCCCGCAATGCATTTCCATAAACAATGTACTGTTCTCTTTGCTCCTGCACTGGCCCAACACACCCGCGCCGAAAGCTAATATCCTTCAAATCAACGCCAGTCGCCCAGGTCAAGGAGCCGGGGCAACACCCGCGCCCCTCCTCGGCTTCCGTGGTGTTTGTAAACATCCCTCTGCCCTCATCGCGGCCATGCGCCGCCAGGGCAGCTGGCCCCGGCTTGGGAGATGCAGTGATGGGTGGGGGAGCTCGGTGTCTCTGGCTAACATTGCAGGGAGAGGGAAGGAAGGAGAACGATGGCTCAGGCTTTCCTTCCTTCCTGAAGGAAGCGGAGCGAGCTGGAGATTCTCACAACAGCATGGGGAGACGAGGGAGTTGCTTACACAGGAATCCTTTGCAGTCCCAGAATGTTTCCATAGATTTAGAGGGGAAACTGCCTCACCAAATCAACCCATTTGCACAGAAGAAGAGGAAACGCCCATCTTCCAGACTGGAGGGGGCTGCGTGCCAATATAGCTCTGCCTCTACCTTCATGATGTCAAACGCTTTGGCTTTACAGACGAGCCATTGTTTTGAGATTGTGCATAGGAGGGGCGGGTAGGCTGAGCTGTCCTTGCTGGGAGAATGTTTTGCGTGGTTTGCGTTTAATACATAATACCCTAGGATGCGGCTGAAGAAGACCCAGGATCCATATAAAATAGAGAACCCGAAAGGCACGCTCCGAAACAGATTTTAAAGTAACAGCTCTAAATTGGCTAGGTAGATTGTTTTCCCATCTGTTTTCTCCAGCCGCTTTCATCTTCCCCAGGACACAGAGAAGGGATGTGCAGCCACAAGCAAGAACTTGGAAACCGATCTTCAGCTAGAGGGCGCACAAGGGAAACATAACCTCTCCCAGCATTTATATAGCAGAGAGCCTACCAACACCAACAGGCTAGGGAGTTTGTAGGCGTTTCCCTTCAGTCTTAAGGTCGGTTAATTAGGACATTTGTTTCAGCAACAGATGATGAAAATTCAACTTTACAGTTACAGTTAGTTCTCCATAGTATCATTTCGTAGACATAGCAGTTCCAAATGCCAGCAGCACCATGAGACTGCTTTAAGTACACTTATCTCTGCCAGGTCTCCTGTTCTGAGCTGTCAAGACCACAAGGGAACCTTTTCTGAAATGGCATATTGTAATAAGAAGTCCTTTGGTTAAAAATATACAAAAGCCTTGCTGGGGAGAATGATCAGTCCATATTAGAACCTCAGAAGTATTAACTCACTCCTTTCCAGGTGACCACAAAGGAGGAAATATTTAAAAATGAAAAAGAACATTGTCATGGGAGCTTAAAAAATTGCAGAAAAAAAGATAGACCTCATTAATTGAAAAAAAATGTAACCATATGCTGAATTTTTCTTAACATTACCTACTGAATGAATCAGAATAAAGAAGAGCATCAGGTGAAAAAGGCTTGTGTGCCTGTAATTTTAATTTTTTTTTTCTAACTGCTGCTATCATTCTATTATGTTCCTTAATAATTATGGGTCCAGCTTTGCTGCCCTTACAATTATGAGGTGAGTAGTTCCACTGCAAAGACTAGGTACTACTCAGCATGAGTAATGGTGTTAGAATCAGGCCCTAAATGAATATGATCCCTATCTTGCAGACCCTTGTTCAGGCAAGTAAAACCATTGACTTCAACAGTACTATTCCTGTAGAGTGAGTAAGGGCTTGAAGGATTGAGCCTGCCATATTTGTGATCAGCCATTAATAAATCAGGGATATGATGACAAACAAGTGCTGCATATAGAGATGCTGCCGTTTCTTTAGGGCTTGCCTACTGATTTAACTATTCCAATATAGTTAAAGCAGTACAACTTCCCTGGGGTGAATGTAACTGTAGAATCATAGAACCCATGGGGTTAGAAGGTCTGCTAGGGTCATTCCCTGCTAAGATGCAGGATTTATTGTGTCTAAGCCATCCAAGATAGATGACTATCCAGCTTCCCTTTGAAAACCTCCAGTGAAGGAGCGTCCATAGCCTCCCAAGGCAGTCTGTTCCATTGTCCTACAGCAGGGGTTCTCAACCCCTGGCCCACAGGCCAAATGTGGCCCATGGGACTTTTTAAAATGGCCCACACTTAGCTGCCCGGGAGCCAGGCCACAGCCATCTGGTCCCGGCGTGCAGCTGGGAGTCCTGCTGTGGCCATCCGCCTCCTTTCTGGTCCTGACCCAGCCAGGGCTCCAGGAGCTGCGGGCAGGGCTGCGGGCCGGCATGGTGCAGCATGGCGTGGCTGGGGGGGGCATGCTGAGGGGCGAGGGGGACATGAGCCGGCACAGCATGGCTGGGGGTGAGTGCTGGAAGGGGTGGGCCAGCGCAGCTGTGGGGCATGCTGGCAGCTGGGGGTGGTGGCCATGGGGAGCACGGTTGCGGCGTGAGCATGACTGGAGAGACGGGCGGCTGCAGGCAGACTGGGGCTGCAGGCTGGCACGGCCACAGGGTGGGGAAGGTGGGATCATGGGTTGCACTGTTGCTGGGGCCCACAGCCTGCTCACAGACTCCCTGTTCATGGGCATCCAGCCCCCCTGCCCTTTTTAAAAGAAAAAAAGCTTTCAATTTTTTTCAATTTTTTAAAAAATGCTTTTGGCTTGAGGGCCATAAATACAATTTTTCAAACTCTGAAGGATCACTAGTATATTTCATTAAAAATTTTATTTAAATTTAATTAATTAATTTTAACTCATTTTAATTTGAATTTAATTAATTTAATTTTAATGCAAATATAATTAAATAGACTGGTGGCCCCTCAGGGTTCTAAAAATTATATTTGTGGCTCTTGAGCCAAAAAGGTTGGGAATCACTGTTACAGTTTTTACAGTTAGGAAGATTTTCCTACAATTGAATCTAAATCAGCTATGCTCTAGTTTGAACCCATTGCCTCTTGTCCTTCCCTCTGTGGCAGAAGAGAACAATTGTACCTCATATTTTTTATGACAGCCTTTCAAGTATTGAAGGTCACTATCATGTCCCTTACCCTTAAACTCCTCTTTTCCAAATTTAACATACCCAGTTCCTTCAGCCTTTGCTCATATGGCTTCCATTCCCTCACTTTGATCATTTTTGTTGTTCGCTTCTGGGTTCTTTACAGTTTCTCTACATTCTTAATATACCTTGATGATCAGAAGTGGATGCACTACCCCAACTAAGGCTTAACCAGCAAGGATAGAGTGGTACTATCACCAGCCAGGGCTTGCATGATATGCCTCTGTCAATGCAACCCAAAACTGCAGCACTATTGACTCATGTTGAATTTGAGATCCACCACAACTCCCAGCTCCTTCTCAGTAATGGGGCTGCCAAGCCAGTTATCCCCCATTCTGTATTAGTACATTTAGTTTATCTTCTCTAAGTGTAATACCACACATTTGTCTTTGTTGAATTTCATTTTGTTGTCTCTACAACCCAGTTCTCCAATTTATCAAGATCTCCTTGAATTGTAGCTCTGTCTTCCAAAGTGTTAGCACCCCTGCTTTTGTGTCATCTGCAGATTTGATCAGTATACTCTCTACACCTATATCCAGATAATTAATAAAAATGTCAAATAATACCAGACCCAGAACAGATCCTTGTGGAACCCCACTTCAGATATCCTTCCAATCTGACATCATTCCCTTACTAGGTATTCTTCATTTTCAATTGTTGTTAGTATCCACTTAATGGTAGTTCTGTGAGCAGGCATTTCTCCAATTTACTTATCAGAATGCCATGTGGGACTGTGTCAAAAGCCTTGCTAAAATACAGATATATTATATTCACCACATTCCCCCATCCTCCAAATCAGTTACCATGTCAAAGAAGGCAGTCAAGCTGGTTTGGCATGATTTGTTCTCATGTTCAGTCCATGCGGGTGCATGATTATCCCTTCATCCTCCCAATATTTGTAAATTGAATGTTTTATACATTGCTCGAGTAGCTTTCCAGGTATCAAGGCCAGGTCTACACTGGCCTACACTGTACTGGTATAACAGCGCTTTTACTGGTGTAGCTTTTTCCCATTGTAAAGGCTATGGGGGCTGTATGTGGCCTGCCTCTTGGGCTACTTACTGTGTAGCTAGTGGCTTATTGGAATGTTTAATGTAATTTATATGAATGGTTTCGTTTAATAGCAGGGCTTTCAGGAAACTATCAGGAAGGCAACATAAGTGACCTCCCAGTGAACTCAGCAGAGCTCAATAAGAGACAATGATTAAGCTATTAGCTAGGAAGATGACACTTCCAGGTGCCAGCACAGTTACAAGACCTTTTTTGGGGTGTTTGCTGGGAGCTAATGATCAAAGAACATGAAATGGTTAAAAGGTCACGCTCTGGGGAGGAGGAAGGCAGGTGTCAGGAGCTGTTGGGGAAGAACAAGCTAGCACAAAGAGACTCTGGTAGAGGGTTGGCGGAAGCAACACTTGTCTAGCCTGCTGCCTCAGGGCATAGCGTTCAGTGTAAGACAGACAAGGGTGCAGCCTTTTATTGCAGTAAAGTCCTTTTTCCCATATTATTCCTACTATTAAAATGATGCAATACCTTGTTTTCAGAAAGCTGGCAGATAGCTGTATTAATCACTGGTCATAAGTTCCCAATGGGAAGATTGCAGGTCTGGACCCAAGCCAGGCCAGCTGAGTCATCATGGCTGCTATCAGGCAAAGATGGATATTGATGGATATTTTTAGTAAAAGTCCTGGACAGGTCACGGGCGATAAACAAAAATTCATGGCCCAGGATCTGTCCAGGACTTTTACTATAAATACCCCTGACTAAATCTTAGCTGCTCCCAGAGTGCTGGTGCTCTGGGAGGTCCCAGGGGAGCTGCTGCTCTGGGGAGGAGGGGCAGGGGCAGAGGCCGACAACTAGCCTCTGCTCCAGCAATGCAGGCTGACTGCTCCTGGCAACCTGCTGCTCTGAGGCCCCCAAGGACCCTTGTCTGACAGCCTCCAGGGTTGCCTCTTGGATCACTGCTCTGGCTGCTGCTCAGGCTGTCCCCAGGACCACTGCTGCCCTGGTGGTCCCCGGTGCTGCCCTTGGGACTGTTATTCAGACAGTCCCCTGGGCTAGTCACATTGGCTGCTCAAGCTGGTCCCAGGGCCGTTCTAGCAGTGGCTCATGCGATTGGCTCCGGGCTGCTGTGGGGGGCCTGAGGTCAGCTCAGCCGCACTGACGGCTGCAATTGCCAGACTCATGAAGGTCACCGAAACTCACGGAGTCAGTGACAGACTCACTGATATTCAATGTGCTGGAGCCCAGGGTCTGGATTAAAAGTGGGAGAAGGGCAGGATTCCACCCCTGAGGCAATACTGGCATGAGGTGGGGGCATGAGGCCACAAAAAGAGACAAAGGTACAGCCGTATCACTGTGACACCCATGCAGGAAGGAGAATTGCTCTACCAATAAAAGGCATCTTTACTCTGGTATAACTGCACCCATACGAGGGGTTGTGCTGATGTAACTATTCTGGTAAAAAAATCACTCCCCCCACTGACAGTTTTACTGGTACAAAAACTGTGCATAGGCATGGTCTATGCCTGTCGTGTTCCCTGTTTATGTCTTAAAAATCGATCTGCATTTTTTAATTGGAGGAAATATTTTGTATACTCTACAGATCATAAGAACATAATAAGATCTCCTTGATCAGACACTGTTTAAAAGATAGGAAACAAAAGGTAGGAATAAATGGTCAGTTTTCAGAGGTAAATAGTGGTGTCCCTCAGGGGTCTGTACTGTTCAACATATTCATAAATGATCTGGGAAAAGGGATAAACCATAAGGTGGCAAAATTTGCAGCTGATACAAACCTATTCAAGACAGTTAAGTCCAGAGCAAACTGCAAAGAGTTACAAAGGGGTGTCACAAAACTGAGTGACTGGACAACAAAATGTCAGGGGAAATTCAATTTTGATAAATGCAGAGTAATGTACATTGGAAAACATAATCTCAACTATACATATAAAATGACGGGGTCTAAATTAGCTGTCACCATTCAGGAAAGACGTCTTGCAGTCATAGTTCTCTGAAACCATCCACTCAGTGTGCAGTGGCAGTCAAAAAAGTGAATAGCATGTTGGGAATCGTTAGGTAAGTGATAGGTATTAAGACAGAAGATATTGTATTGCCTTTTTATACATCCTTAGAACACCCACATCTTGAATACTGTATGCAGATCCAGTGACCCCATCTCAAAAAAGATTGATCAGATTTGGAAAAGGTACAGAAAAGGGTAACCAAAATGATTAGGGGTATGGAAAAGCTTCCATATGAGAAGAGATTAATAAGACTGGGACTTTTCAGCTTGGAAAAGTAATCGCTAAGAGGCGATATGATGAAGGTCTATACAATCATGATTGGTGCAGAGAAAGTAAACAAGGAAGTGTTATTTACTCCGCATAACAGGGGTCACCAAATGAAATTAATAGGCAGCAAGTTTAAACTGAACAAGAGGAAATATTTCTTCACACTGTGCACATTCAGCTTGCAGAACTAGAGGATGTTGTAAAGACAAAGACTATACCAGGGTTCAAAACTAGATAAATTAATGGAGGATAGGCCCATCAATGGCTATTAGCCAGGATAGGCAGGGATTGCTGTTTGTCAGAGGCTGGGAGTGGTGCCTAAAGACCTTTAAAAATGTGTCCCTTAGTGTCTCTGTGCCTCAGGAGAATATGAGTAATATTGTATTCTTACCTCGCCGGTATGTTGTGAAGATAAACACATGAAAGATTGTGAGGTGCTAAGACACCGTGGAATGGGGGCTACTTAAGCATTTGATACAGACAGTATTTGGCTCAGAAACAGTGGGATGTACTACCCACTTCTAAAGCAGTATCTGACATTTACTTCTCTCCTTCCCCCCCCATTCTTCTGGCATAGCACTAGTTGTAAGTAAGTTCACACAACTATATTAAGAATTTTTCCAATATCGACTGAGAGGATATTGTGGATAGTGGCAAGAGGACAGGAGATTCCCAGTAAAGCAACTTATCCTGCAAAGTGTTATTGTGACTGGTGGCTTGTGCCTAAGGGCCAGAAGGCCTAGGGCCAGCCAAGCCTGATTAGTAAGGAGCCACACCTGCCCTGTTTGCCCTGAAAAGAGCAGCAGAAGGCAGCAGTAAGAATGGGCTGCTTAGGTATCAGCACCTGCTAGGAGTAGGCAGGCTCCAGGTGAATGTGCTGGGAGTTAGGACTCAGGATTGTCTACACCTAAAATGCTGTACCGTTGTAGCACACTTCTTTGAAGACACCGCCTACACCGACAGAAGAACCACTCCACCTCCTTGGCTACATCTACACTGGCAATTTAAGTCGACTTAAGGATGCTTAAGTCAACTTAAATTAAGCCACGTCCACACTAGGCTTTTATTAAGTCGACTTAAGAAATGCCTTAAGTTGACTTAATGAAAGCTTAAGTTGACTTAGTTACTACCACTCCTTAAGCCGACTTAAGGTGCTTAAGTCGCCTTAACAAAGTCGACTTAACTTTTGTAGTGTAGACATAGCCCTTGAGAGATGGCACATAGGTCAACAGGAGAATTCTCCCATCAACCTAGTGCTGTTCACATCAGTGGTTAGGTTGGTTTAACTGTGTTGCTCAGGGGGTGTGGATGTTTCATGCTCCTGACCTAATTCCCTAGTGTAGACCAAGCCTTACACTCCAGCAAGATAGGGCGGGGGGGGGGGGGGGGGGGGCTTGCCAAAGCAGGGAAGGCCCCAGCAGAAAGGCCTCGGAGAAGGAAGAATAACCTTGATTTCTCTGAACTTTTGGATGGACTTTGTTTGGGAATCTTGTGGTTTATTTGCTATTAATAAACCCTGTCCCCAAAATGGATATTCTTGACCAAAGAAAAGCCTGAATGAAGTTTTATTTGTACAGTACAAGAGGGGAAACTGAACCAGGCTAGCATGACCGTAGCCCAAGAAAGGGCACATGGAAGATGCCACTTGTTTACAATTATCAATATTATCACAATGAATTTTTAAATAATTGAAAGCTGCATTCCTTGTACGAAATCAAAATCCTTGTGGGATATCTGAGTCCTGCTTATGAACATTTCTCCCTTCTGCAGCTCAAAGATTATGCAGACACGCCAAATAAAAGGGTGCAAGCTTAGACAGATGGTCATTCTCATCTAAAATCCAAAAACTTACCAACCTTATAAATAAACAGGCAGACAACTGAATAGGTTGGTGGAGACAGGAGAGATGGGTCAGTTAAGGTTTCCCCCAGCTGAGCTGTAATTTGTGAGCTGTGACATCACACAAGAATTTTCAGGAATAATTCCTCTGCTGGTAACATGCAATATATTTGGCTCAATCTGTACCTCATTCAGTTTGCCACATAAATAGTGCCCACCCATGAGCTACAGAATTTTATCACCCAAGCCTCAGGGACAGCAGCAGAATTAGCCTGTGCCACTTGTTTCTGGTCACCACGAGGATGCACAGTAGGGAGATTAAGCCCTTATTTGTTGTTTGTCCCCCACGGTTGTTTGGGAGGGGGCTGCATCTCTCATTGTGAATGAGAACCCCATTGTCAGGGCTGCGTGTAGGGGCAGCTATAGCTGGCTTTCCATATCAATGTATGAAGTTTTGTGGGGAACGACCATGACTTGAGTCCAGCAACCTCCTTCTATGGTGTCAACATTTATTTCAAATCCTCTGCAGGTCTTTGCAGCATGGAGCCTGCATTCCTCATGTCTTTGCTGGGTATTTCACATGCTCAGTTTTCCTTTCTTCTCAGAAGGGTGGTGGGGTTGTCTCTCCATATTTCAGATGCTTAGCATCTCTGCAATTATGTGTGTCTATAATTGGCTAGGACTAAATAACTGTCATCTGATAGTAATGTATCTGAAGGCGTGTTTTGGGGTGATGAATCTCTGGGACTGCCAACTCTTTCTCACTATCAAAAGCTAATGAGATAATTAATTAACATAGCTACAGTGCTTTGAAGTGTTGTGTAAGTAGAGATGGGCCTGAGCCATAAAATCTGGCTCCAGATTTCCATCACCCCTGAAAGATCAGGGTGGTTCAAAGCCAGGATTTTCATTAAGTCCTATTAAAGAAAGTGGGGCCAACCACAAAAATCTGGCCTAGATCCAGTACGGAATCTGCCACTCCATCAGAGTCAGAGGTGTTTGGATCCAGTGTTCCAGTCCATCCCCATTGTAGAGATGAAGCCTATTCATGAAAACCAGAACTGGATATTAAATGTCCACAAAGCTCAGCAGTGTTCAGGTGCAAGGTGATGATTTGGCCTGGTAAAGAGATACTAGAGGATCCATCCCCAGTGCTGTCTTTCTGGGGCATTTCTGTACCATGGTCCCTCTCCTGAGGTCAAAATACAGCAACTTACCATGCATATTGCACTGGGGAATTCAGGGTTTGTGAGGCTCCTTCTTGCCACAGGTGTGGCATAAGAATCCTGGGTAACGATTTCGTCTTAGGTTCTGAATTGCTCTCCTCCTTCTCAGCTGATCAGATTCACTCCATTGTGAAGAGTGATGTCAAGGATACTGCATGATACCAAGTTCCAAAGGAGTAGCCATGTCAGTCTAGTTCAGCAAAACCAACAAGGAGTCTAGTGGTACTTTTAAAGACTAACAATTTGCTCCTACGAAAGCTCATGCAATAAATGTTTGTTAGTCTTTAAAAATGCTACAGGATTCCTTGTTTGTCAGGGACAGAGTTTCCACTGCAGCCTGAATGGCTAGATAGGCTGCACCATATAATGATTAAGCCAGAGGTCTCAAGGAAAAATACCCTGTAGAGTTGTACGCCTGCTTCTTTTCTCATCAAGGGCAACGCAGGCATCTTCCTCTTCAAGTAATGGGAAATTTAACTTGAATTAATGCTCACCCTTGACTGGCATAAAATCTTTTCTTTAATCTTTTGGGGATCCATAATATAAGCCTCTGAAGTCCCTGCTTTGTCTAAGGTACAGTGTTTTTTTTGTGATGGCATGCAGGGGTTCAGAGTACCAGCATCTTTTTTCCAGCCCTGCTGCCCCACTAGAGGGAGTGGGGTGAGTAGGGAAAGGGTGTGCGGGATTCCTGTTCCTTGCCAGCCCCTCTGCCCAGCTAGGGGGCGGGATCAGCAGGAAAAAGGAGCATACTGCTGGAAAAAGAGGGGTGGCGCAGGAAGAAGAGGGGTGGGAGAGGAATTTTTCAAATTTACTATCAAGATATGAGGACCAGCACCTTTAAAAAAAAAAAAAAAAGCACTACTAAGGTGTAATGCCTTCCGCTGTTACAGGGAAACCAGAACCCTGAACTCACGCAATCTTTGCTAATTAAAATAGGAGGAAATGATTTCCAACTGGTTTTAAAAAGGTAGGTTTTTGTATCCCTTGGACAACTACACAAATATTCTGTAACTGATTTTTGGATCTTCAATATTTTAAGTACCATATTGTTTTCAGAGGAAGCTTCTTGGCTGACTTAAAGTACAACACGGCACGTTGAGCATTCTGTCCTGTGTGTTATAAAGGAAATCCATGTCGGTCACACTGCGATAGGGCATCTGGCCTACAACTAAATGGCCAAGTGAAAGTACTGACAGAAGCTGTGCTGCTGCTGCAACCCTCTCTCCCTAGCTGTGGGAGGGAAAGAAAGTCCTAGGAACAGGTCACTGAACAGCCAAACCAGGAAGCGGAAGGAAGCCTGAGGCTGAAAGCCAAATATTTTACTTTTGCTCTGTGCATAGACTTTATCTTGTTTTATTTATCAGCAATAATAAACCATCATCATTCAAGAACTAAATATTGACTTTTAAGGCTCTTTAACTCAAAGACACTCATAGAATCATAGAAACTGGAAGGGACCATGGTAGGTCATCGAGTCCAGTTCCCTGCACTCATGGTAGGACCAAGTATCCCCATTAAACCACCCCTGACAGGTGTTTGTCTAACCTGCTCTTACAAACCTCCAATGGAGGAGATTCCACAACCTGCCAAGACAACTTATTCCAGTGTTTAATCACCCTGACAGTTAGGAATTTTTTCCTAATGTCTAGGCTGAACCTCCCTTGCTGTAATTTAAGCCTGTTACTTCTTGTCCTATCATCTGTGATTAAGGAGAATAATTTTTCTCCTTCTTCCTCATAACAACCTTTTAGGTATTTGAAAACTGTTATCTTGTGGCCCAGAGCTACACATCCAAACCTTTGTGCATTTCCTGGTATTACACCTGCTAAAGCAACAGCTTCTCAGAGTGGAGAAACAACAAGAGTCCTGTGGCACCTTAAAGGCTAACACATTTCTTCAGGCATAAGCTTTTGTGGGCTTCGACCCACATTGTCAGACCACCCTGACACACAGTCCCTATGCCCATCTGGTTCCAGTTTCCCTCTCCATCTCAGTCTACTCCCTCCACTGCAGCCATCCCCACCACAATCACCCTTTCACCACTCTCGTCTGGGCCAAGCTTTTCCACTGTGCATTCAATTCAGGTTGTGTTGCCCTGAATACAGCCCACGTGCAAGCAAGAAGAGCACTGAAAGCAAATGATAGATAATGTCTATCTCCTAAATCTGGCATGTGGTGAGGGAGGCCCCAGGTAATCAAGAGGAACAACTACAAATAAAGTCCTGCTTGGACTATGCTACGTTGGGCTGACGCATGTCCACTTCAAATGGAACCTTTGGAGAATTTAGCTGCCAACCACTAACATGTTACTACGGAGTAGGTGCAGTCTGAGATTTTTCAAAGGCTTATACTTGGGCCAGATTTGGGCAGATTTTCAAGGGATGGCAAAAGGCACATCCCTAACAGAAAAGGTGATTTCCCCCTTCTCCTGCAGCTGAATTTCAAGCCCTTGCTCCACAGTGCAGAGGTGCTGGAACTTCTCATGGAAACAATTGTACGTTTGTTTGTTTAACGTGGGCATCCTACATATTATCCCCCAATACCATTCTTTGAAATGGCTGTACTGGTTTAGCTGAAACTTAAAAAAACCCCAAACCACCCAACCCAAAATTCAGCCTAAAACAGACACCCAGCATGAAAATTTCAGCCTGAAGAATTAAACTTTGGCAAATATATAAGCCACTGAAAGAAGGTCTTACCATTCGAAGTGTCGGGCACTCTTAACTAAAAGCATTGCTTCTAGCTCCATCTGTAATAACTGAGATTTTCCAAGGCTAACTGGTAGTTCGTTAGTCAAAAATGGGCTTAATAAGTAATTCAATAAAAATTTTATGTTGTAAGCCACTGATCAATGTGTTAAAATCTCCCTCTGGGCCAATCTGCAGGGATTATGAGCTGTTGCAGTCCAAGCTAGAGAGACTAGACTGTGTACCCTCAATCTGTAGTAGCTGATACTTCCAGCTGTGGCGATTCTGATTCAGTATCCAGTGGGTTAGCCAAGACATTAGCTTTGGTTCCAAAGGGATATTTGTCACTAACCTGCCCCATCTCCTTACAGTTGCCATATTAAATGTGTTCTCCCCTGGCCACTCCCAAAGACTTTTTTTGTTGCTCTGAATTCGAAAAGCATGCTAGGACCTCCTAGGCAATTGTTAAATGGGCTCATGCCCTGTAAGATTAACCTATAGAGACAGCCACTTTGATTCAATTCCGTTCAAGGAAACGATTCCAAAACAGCAGCCAAGATTTTGCAGTGTGTTCAGGATTCTGTGGCGTCTTGTGCTTTGTCTTTTGGAGAATCCATGGCACCATTAGCATCTTTGCAATGTATTGTCATTTGGGGGCTGGAGAAGAATTTAGTTTAAAAATTGAATTTGTTCCAGCCACACCACCTTATTGCTTGGCGGAAGCATTACAAATTACCAGTCCCGACCTCTAATGAAGCAACTACTTCGTAACGTATCAGTATGTAGCCTGGTTAGATACTAGGGTGCTGCTAGTACCACGCCTCCTGCCAGAAATGGTGTGTCGTGCTATATGCGTTGTTAAAGAAATGCGTTTCGGCCCAGGGGACGATGCGTTTCAATAGTGGGGGAAGTGATGCTTACTGGTACTATCATAGTATTGCAGTTAAAGTTTGTAACACTTCTGGAGGCAATTTACTGTGTTAGTGTGAGCTCATTACTACATAGTGGCAGGGATAACTCAATGAGTAGAGCAGTGGTTTTCAGACTAGGGTTGGGACCCATTATTAGGTCGCAGACCCTTAGGTACTGGGTCAGAGTGCTTCCTGCTGCCGCCACCGAAGGACCGGAATGCATTGCTCAAAGATGTAACTGTTGGGTTGCAGGCATAAATGATTTTTTTCAACTAGGTCCCAAGGAAAAAAGTTTGAAAACCACTGGACTAGAGGTTCAAATCTAGGCAAGGGTAACAGACCATCTTCCTTCTTGAGATGGATACATTGACCATGTGGGAATCTATCAGAAAAAATCTTAAATGCTGAGGCCCTTCCTGGTTTCCATATCACTTTTCATAAGCACAAGCCTTTGCCATAATGTCCTTAGCCAAAACTTCTCAGTCTGGTCTCCATCACAGAGGTAGCTGACACTCAGGCCTGCTAGATTCATTGACAGCCAAAACTTTTCACAGGTCACTGGTGTTATGTAGGGGAATCAAATCTTGCTCCCCAACCTGGAGCCAGCAAACAAAGCAGCCACACTCTCAATTTGCAGTGGCTAGGCTACGACAGCAGAGGCAGCCCATTATGAACCCCCTAGGCAGGGCTTTGGACACTGATTCTGCATAGCTCAGGATCACACCCACCTTCCTCCCGACCTCTCCCTCAGCTATGGCGAGAGCGGCACTGAGTCACCAGGGTATGTGGACTCTCCCTGCAGCACCTTGCCACCTCATGTTCCTCCATGCAATACAACCAGAATTATTCCACTGTCTTCTTGCCTTGCCTACCCAGGAAACAGAGAGAGAGAGGAGGTGGGAGGATGGGGCAGAATTTGCCCCACAGTTTGTAAAGTGCTTTGGACTGATGGACACTGTCCCTCTCACTCAAACTGAAGAGCACCCTACTCCGTGAGTTAGTGCACGACTTCAGTGGGGCTGCCTGGGGAGGAAGATCTACTGCAGCTTGAGCAAGGGAAGAAATAGTATATGTTAAAATATGTCCTGATTCTATATGGCCTGGGTTGGGTCAGCCTTGATAGGTGAAAGGGGCAGTATTGTGCACTACAGAGAGTGATAGCTAAGAACAAAATAGTTTTAGGAATGCTGGAAAAAAACCTAAGTAGAGGAAAGAATTGAACTTACCTGACACATTGGGTGCAGACAGAACATTTCCTCCGAGATTTCAGCTCCCTTCAGCGTTCAGCTTTGATTTAAATAATTTCTTCTCACATCTGCCTGGCTGGTCCGTTTTTGGGGAAAGCAACATTGCCTGTAAATGACAATGTACCTACCTCTTTGAAAGCAAAGGGAGAACTCTGTTTATAACTCATCTGTTATCATTTGCCTCTTTATCAAATACAGAATGAAAACATGAGAAGTGGCCTTGAAAAAGAAAAAATAAATAAATAAAAGCCCTGTGACACCATTACCTTTAATTGCTCTAAAAAAGTTCTTTGGCTCCATCTTGTGAGCTACCCTGGAATTACCATGCCACTCACCGCTGCCTTCTAATGCTGGTCCTGTGGTATACAGGCTGTACGAGGCTCTCTTATTCTGCTGTTATTTTAAATAGCATATCAATGCCTTCCCAGTATGCCTCACTTTTTACTGGGGGAACCCTAAAACAGCCTGGGAGAGCCTGGTCCTTGTTCAGCATAGTGCTAGGGGGGCATGCCAGGCTCCCCCTGTACCCCCTCCAGCAGGGAGGGCAGTGGTGGAGTCCTGGAGTAGCTCTAAGTCGACTTAGGGCTACTCCAGGTCTACACTGGCTTAATTCAACTTTAAAAAGTCAAATTAAGCCTAAAGTCGAATTAAATCCAGGTTTAATAAAGTCGACTTAATTTTTATTAAGTCGAATTTTTTTTTCTTACATCGACTTAAGCAAGTTTCTTAAGTCGACTTAAGAAAACTGTAGTGTAGACACAGGGTAAATTAAGTTGACTTAAGCAAGCTTAAGTCGACTTAATTTACAAGTGTAGACGCAGCCTTACTGAGTGGTCAGCAATGGAGTGATTGTTTTGTGAAGTGTCAACTCATGGATGAAAGTGTTTTTGTCTTTTATCACTTTTATGTGTGAGTTCATTGGACAGCCTTGCGATTGTCTGGTTTCAGCCACAGAACTGGGACATTTAGTGCACTAGAGGAGGTACACCACATGGTGTGAGTGGCATGTAAGCATCTAGGAATCTTGAAAGGTGAGTTGTGGAGAGGTGGGGCTGTTGATCATTGAAGCCATAGAACTGTTTCTGCAGGTTTTGCAGCTGGCGTTCTGGCAGAGTCAGGTGCTTCTTTGAGTTCGTGTCCTGGTGGGTGGGGTGTTTGCTTCTGATGATGAGCTTGGAGAGGTGGTGGGTGAGGTGTGTTGTTTGACAGTCAGAAGAGAGGGTTCAGGAAAGACTTCTTGTCAGATGTAGACACCATCATGTGTGCATTGTAACTCTGATGATGTCTCACAGGGGTTCCAGTGTGGAGTGGTAGGTGACAGCTAGGGGTGTGTTTGATGGTTGGCTTTAATTTTTTTTTTTTAAACTGTGTTGAAGCATATTTCCTTAGGGTATTTGGGTGGCCTGTTCCATGATGCGATTTACTTTTCTGGTGGAGGGGCTCTGTTTGGGGAAGGTGGTTTTAACTATGGTAAGATGTGTACCCCAGCCTCTCTCTTAGCGCATATTCTGTGGTATCTGAGTGCGGCGGGGCTGTTGATAACAGATTTCTTGGTGTGTTTGGGGTGGGTGCAGGATCTGCAAAGGTAGATTGGTGATCCATAGGTTACTTGCGTATAGTTGTCTGTAGGGTTCCATTGTTGAAACTGATTGTGATATCCAGGGAGTTGATGCTGGTCTCGGAGAGCCCTAGAGAGAATTGGATCGTCAGCTGGTGGAAATCTATGGGGGAGTTTAGGTCATCTATCCAGATTATGAAGATATCATTCATGTATCTCACATATATCACAGCTTCCGGCATTCCTCCAGCTGCCATCCCACAGGGAATAGCTTCTCATTTGTGTCAGCCTGTCTTTGTACCTAAATGCTCTCTGCTGCTCTGACTGGAGGGCACCTGACCTTTTTGTTTAAATGCTAGCAGGCAGCCAGGTGAACTTCTGTGTGATTCCACCTTGTGGCAAACAAACAAAGAGTCCTGTGACACTTTTAAAGACTAACAAATGTATTTATCTCATGAGCTTTCATAGGAGAAAACCCCACTTTGTCAGATGCTTTGTAGATGGGGAGCTTACAGAATGGTAGGAAATTAAATGCTGGGAAATGTATGACAGGATCAGCTCAGGCTGTAACAGCAAATCAGAATAGGTGTAGGGATTTAAACACTGGGGAACAGCATATAGAGAAAGGTGGTGAACTTCCAGAAAACACCATTCTGGCCATGATGGACGTAGAGTCTCTTTACACCAACATCCCACACAAAGACGGGCTACAAGCCATTAGGAGAACCACCCCAGATGATGCCACAGCAAACCTTGTGGCTGAACTTTGTGACTTTGTACTCACCCCAACCATTTCAGATTTGAAGATAGTTTATACCTTCAAGTCAGCGACACTGCTATGGGTACCCGCATGGCCCCACAATATGCCAACATTTTTATGGCCGACTTAGAACAACGCTTCTTCATGTCTCAACCCAAAACACCTCTACTTTACTTATGCTACGTTGATGACATCATCATCTGGACCTAGGCTAACACAGCGAGCCCTTTGTACCTTGTGGCCGGTTCACACACCTGAAGTCACATAGCCATCTCCCTCAGCAGACAGACAGGGAATCCCCTTCCACTTTAGGTGCAGTACACTTAAACAGACATAATATATTCCTATTTACAGAATAGGCTGTGGTTTACCTTGCTCAGCAACCCTAACTTCAGCAGCCAATGAAGAAAACAGGCTTGGGTTAACTTTGACAGCCTGTCCTTGAAATATTGAGAGAAAAGCAACTTCTGTGTTTCAAGTTGGTCTTAAGGGTATAATAACAACAACAATAAAAGGCTATCTTATTCATGGTGATAAATAACTCCCTGAAACAGGCACTATTACTGGTATCACTGATGTGGATGCTAAAGTTAGTTTTCAGTTGCTTTATTGTTCTTGCTGATGGAAACAGGAAGCTCACTCATTGTTTTCCAACTGCTCTGCTGCCTTCTCAAATGTTTGCTGCTTTCTGGCTCCATAGCAGACCCGATGATAGATTTTCCTTATTCTGCATTATTCCTCCTTTATCCGTTATTCTTAGCTTGAAGAATCGAGCTTGTATCAGCTAGCTAGGTGAGATAATGAGTACCAAGTTACACAATGAATGATTTCCTGTGAATTGAATGAAAAGGGTACTTAGTTCTGTATCCTAGATAGTTTACCTCGTGCTTCACTCTACTGAACGTAGCACCTGTATAGTCCTCCGGTGCCAGGTTCCAAATCACACAGGCTGATTTGGCTCTGGGAAGTATGCAAATGAGAAACCTAAAATCCATCCCTCCTTTGAACTTGTAGTTAATAGCTATGAAGATAATCATGGTTGAGAGCCAGCTGTAGTGAGTTTAGATGACAAATGAGGATTCAGATATAAAATTGATAGCAATTAGACTGCCACCTGCTATTGCTTTAATCTCTATCCCTGATGTTCAATTGTTAGCTGAGGCTGTTGGCAAATGAATACATAAGGACTATCTTTAAGGACATAAGCTATTAGGTTTTTATCCTGGTGACTATAAGTAGGGCTTTATCAATTTTATTTTCAATTCCCCACTGCAAATTTTTGCCTTTTTTTGGAATGATTGTTGCCCTGAAGTTTATGAGAATTCTTTAGTCTTGTGACTTCCAGCCATTTTATTTTTTTAAAATGCAGATGATCTTTCTTTGGTCTGAGCCACCTGTTTCCATCTTGGCTTCCTGATGACCTTCTGCTGTCAAGTGGTCTTCATTAATTTTCTTTTGTTTTAGCTACATCAGGTTCCTATTTCAAGGCCCAATCTTCCAACCCCTTACTCAGACAAGTAGTCACACTGCAGGCAGTAGCATAATACCCCTGGATAAATGCTACTTACTCAGGTTAGCAGGGTCAGGTCTTAGTTTTCTTTGGGATGATTGTATTTTTCCCCCCACATCATAGTTCATCAGAAAAGCTTGGAAGCAAAATGGTATCAGGCTAACAGGGACTAGCAATGAAGGGTTTTTGACAAGTAGTGCCTCAAAGAGAATACAGTTGGTGATTTTGTTGAAGGAAGATTGTAACATTTGTATAAGGGACACACAAGAGGGACTAAAGTCTGTTTAAGGGACTAGCATTGTCAATTGGCCTGTTCCTGTGAAGCTTGGTTTGATTCCTTTAAGGTCAAAGGAACTGTTTTCATTTACTCTAATGAGCGTTGGTGCTATCCTGTGTTGAGTACCTGTAACTTTCATTGAAGCTGCAAAGACTTGCAGATAATCAGCACCTGTGAAGGGCAGGCTTCTATGGCTATGTACACACAATCACTTTATTGTGCGGTAAGGCTCATTACCATGCAATAAAGCCAATAGCGTACACACGATCAATTTCTCTGTTGTGCAGCAACACCCTCTTGCCGCGCAACAGTTAAACCACTCAAAACGAGAGTGGTAGCATTTTCCGCGGTAATGATCGTGTGTACTCACTTTGCGCAATAGATAACCTCCAGAAATGTCCCAGAGTGCCAATCGAGGCCACTCTGGGACATTGGAGCTGTCAAATATGTCAATTTCACTGCTCTAGCCGAGCAGTGAAATTGAGTATTTTTGGGAGCTGCCCGGTTTGGCAGCTCCCCTGGACTGAGCTAGGGGGCTGGCCCGAACCGGCTGCCCACGCCGGTTCGAGCCAGCCCCCCAGCTTAGCTCCTGGGCTTCGGGTGCCGGCAGGCACTCCGGCGCTTAAGCACCGCAGCGCCTGCTGACACCCGAACCAGCTCGGGGATCGAGTTCGAGCCGGCCCCCCAGCTCAGTCCAGGGGTTCGGGTGGCGGCGGAAGC
>ML685840.1:7146483-7169620 GCA_007922175.1 Pelusios castaneus | reverse complement strand
TCTATACTTACAAATTAAGTCGACTTAAGCTTGCTTAAGTCGACTTAATTTACTCTGTGTCTACACTACACTTTAAGCAGCGCTTAAGTCGACTTAAGGAAAAATTAAGTTGACTTTATAAAACCTAGTTTTAAGTCGACTTTGCTGGCTAAGTTGACTTTATAAAGTCGACTTAGCCAGTGTGGACATGGAGTAGCCCTAAGTCGACTTTAAGTCAACTTAGGGGGCTCCAGGGCTTCCACACTGCCCTCCCTGCCAGGGTGGCTGGCACAGCCACAGCCTGGCGTGCCCCCCCTGCCACCGTGGACCTGTCCCAGGTCCATCTAGCCCCTACAAGTCGACCTAGGCATCCAGTGTGGATGCTCTAGGTCAATTTTGTAGGGTCCCCTTTAAGTCAACTTAAAATTTGAGTGTGGACATGCTAAGTCGACTTAAATTAACAAGCGTAGACGTAGCCAATGAGCTCACTGGATTTGCATCTACCAGACGGTTCCTTTGTGTTGCTTTAGTACAGCCTGAAGAAAGAAGCTATAGGGGAATAACAAATTAGGCCCTGACTGTCTAGTTACAGCTCTTCCCAGTCTGAAGTCTTCTTCATTGTAACTACAACAATCCAAAAAATCAGTTTCATCTCATTTTTTAATTATGTTGACTTCTGAATGGTTGGCTGTAACGTGAAAAGTTCCTTCTTCTCAGATTGCTGGAAGACCCTACCGTTAAAATGTTAAGTTAATCAAGTTCTGAAAACAGGTTTTGGAAAATGGATCACCTTGGACCCTGTAATCTCAAGGGCTATGTCTACACTTGTAAAGTTAAGTTGACTCTGTTAACTTGACTTAACAAGATCGACTTTAAGTTGACTTAAAGTTGACCTTGTTAAGTCAACTTAACAGTAGACATAGCCGTCCACGCTGGCTTTACGTTGACTTCATAAGGTTAACTTGGCACTATTCCCCATCCACACTGGCTTTAAGTTGACTTAAGAAGTCGACTTAAAGCTTACGTCAACCTTCTAAGGTGGTGTTATTAAGTTGACTTGAGTTGTTATTAAGTCAACTTAAGGAAGCACTTAAGTCAACTTAATAAAAGCCCAGTGTGGACGCGGCTTTGTGTAGGTTGACTTAAGCGTCCTTAAGTCGACCTAAGTTGACAATGTAGACACACCCAAGAAATGGTGCAACCTAGCTAGGTAGGTCAAGTCTGCTGGAAGAAGACAGGAAACACACAAGAACTGTCACACATACCAGTCATACTAGGCAAAGCACCAAGGCTGCATCTACACTGGTAAATTAAGTCGACTTAAGCTTGCTTAAGTCGACTTAATCTACCCTGCGTCTACACTACAGTTTCCTTAAGTCGATTTAAGCAGCTTGCTTAAGTCGATTTAAGGAAAATAAAGTTGACTTAATTAAAATTAAGTCGACTTTATTAAACCTCCTTTCCACTAGACCTAAGGCTTAAGTCGACTCCCTAGAGTCGACTTAAGCCAGTGTAGACGTGGGGTAGCCCTAAATTGACTTAGGGCTACCCCAGGACTACACCAATGCCCTCCCTGCCAGGGGGGGAGGGCACCGGGGGAGCCTGGCATGCTCCCCCACAGGGGGAGCCTGGTATGCCCCCCCACAGCCCACCCTGCCCCTATGCCCTGCCAGGGTCCATGTCCCCCTTTGCCCCTAGTACAATGGGGCAAAGGCTGAGCCCCCTGGCATTGGGCAAGGGGTGCCCCCCTTCCCCGTGGACCTGCCTTAGGTCCCCATAAGCCACACAAAGTCGACCTAGGCGTCCAGTGTGGACGCTCTAGGTCGATTTTTAAGTTCCCCTTTAAGTCGACTTTATTTTTAAGTGGAGACACACAAAGTCGACTTAAATACACAAGTGTAGACATAGCCCAAGTGAGCAAAACTACTAAACTTGTAATAAGAGTGTCTCAAAGGCTGGAGTTACTTTCTGGTAGCTCCCAGGATAAGGGACCCTTACCTAAACAAGCTAAGTTCTCATTTGGAAGATAGGAAAAGTAACAGAGAATCAATGGTGATTAAATATTTTGTTTATATTCCCAAGTACCGCTGGGGTGGAGGATCATTAACTTAAAATGGGGAGCACACCTCTGTGTATCTCCATTTGCAATCCCAAACCAATTCAATTCTGGAAGAAGAATAAATTTGTCAGAATTGAATCTCAGTGGGAATTGCAGCAATTCAAAGCCTCCTTTGATTCTGTTGTGCCAGACTGTGGTTGGGGAAAAGCTATTAATACATTGGACTTGCATTGCCCCACTGCAAAGCTTTGAATTTCTGGAGTCAATTGGTCTCTACAAGTCACTGCTTCAAGGAAATGTCTCTCAGACCTGGAAAGATACTAATTTACAAATGTGCATAATTTTTGCTTCTTTTAATCAATACTTGATGAGCCCAACATAAACAAAGCAAACATTCTAACACTGAAGCTATAGTCCACAACTACTCAGATTTACTTTTTAAACTTAATTTAGGAGTTTATGTGCAAGACAAAAATCATTCTGAGTATTTTATTTCAACATTTACAAGACACAGGAATGCATCAATGTTCAATTTCATAATTATTTTGCATTCAATATTTCACAGAAATGTATTTTTACTAATGGACTATACACATTCTTAAAATCAAATTAAACAAAAAAACCCCTCCCAAATATTAGGCTAGAAATCACAAAAAATATTTTTACCAACATTTTTTACAGCAATAAAGAAAATTGCAGCAGGACTAAGGATTTGCTAGTGGATTCATGTTTGGTACTAAAATCTGTAGCTTTCACAACATCTAGCCCCTAGAAGTTGACTTAGGCGTCCAGTGGGGACGCTCTAAGTCGATTTGGCAAGGTCTCCTTTAAGTCGACTTAATTTTTAAGTGTGGACATGCTAAGTCGACTTAACACAGTCGACTTAACGTCGACTTTGTTGAATCGACTTAGCAAAGTCAACTTATTTGGCCAAGTGTAGACATAGCCGTTAGCTATGTAGTGTAAGTATGTAAGTATGTAAGTGTAGACATAGCCGTTAGGTCGACCTAACCCTTAGGTCAACTCTTTAGGTCGACCTAAGTACAGTGTGGACCTGGATTAACCCTTAAATCAACTTTATTAAGTCGATTTAAGGGCAGTTAGGTCGACTTACTAAGTCCCAATTCAGGGAAAGCAGTTTGTTAAGTCGACTTAAAGTAGACCTTATTAAGTGACTTAACAAAGTCGACCTAAGTTTTTGTAGCGTAGACATAGCCTTTATGAAGAACAAATAGTTAATAATGGGCTCTTCAATCTAGCAGAGATATAACACAATCCCATGGCTAATAGTTGAAGATAGACAACTCAGCCTGTAAATAAAGTGTACATTTCTGACAGTGAGGATAATTAACCATTGGAACAATTTATGAAGATGTGTAGTGGATTCTCTACCACTGATAATTTTTAAATCCAAGTTTGGATGTTCTTCTAAAAGACATTCTCTAGGAATTAAGTTGGGGAAGTTCTATGGCTTGTGTTATGCAGGAGGTCAGACTAGATGACCACATTGATCTCTTCTGGCCTTGGAATCTATTGATCTCTAGATATTGTTATATGGCAAACTAAGAACACAGTGTTAGAAAGATGGGGGGAAATGAGTAAAATGATAAAAGTGCTTCTGTATCACCTTTATGATAAATATGCCTGCTTGCAAATGACTTCCGTGCTGGTTGACCCTGAGTTACATGGACATCCCAGGATATTAGTATTGCTTCCATCTGTGCCACATTCACCAGAAACTTCAGGAAATGAAGGCCATTCAGTGCCAGAATTGAATTTTTTCTCTGAACTACTGAGGACAGCAGATCCTGTTATTAATTAAGAATATAGACATTAATCAGACTTTTTTGTTGTTGTTTTTGATAGGAAAATTGGCTTCCCCTTCCAATCCCTCCCTCACTTAAAAAAAAAACAACTCTTTGACTTAGTAGTCATCTTTCTTACTGCACCATCACTATTCCAAAACTTTTTCACCCAATGGATTTCTTTCTACAACAGAGGTGTCTGTCTCATCAATGCTTGTCCATCAACTACAGTATTTGAAAATATCTTTCCAAATATCTGAACACACTAAACACTTCCTGAAGAGTCCCAATGGTCACAGTTCAAAACCTGATCTTCCAAATAGATTATTTTAAAAAAAATCAACATTGAAAATTACAGTAAGTTTTGGAGTCTCATTAGTTTAACCTACCAGACAAGGTTTATGCATTGGAGCAACTGCTACTTGAAACCACAAAAATGACAAGTTGTAACTTAAAAAAAAAAATCTGACAGGTCTGTTCTGCACAAGTCCAATGAAGCTCTAGAATATACTAAAATTTCTAGAATCTACTGCCTCCAAGAGAATATAATTGGCATTACAGAGACAATTACTAGTTGCTGGTAAGACAGAAATTGGGAAAAAAAATATTCTGAAAAAGATAAGAGATGGGCGATGGGGTAGGGAAGAATCCTTGAGCCAACCTGTCCTCATAAGGTACCATTCAAACCGCCCTTGGGAAGAAAAATTAAGTCAAAAAAGGACATCAGTATAGCTAATCAATACAAAACTGAAAATTTGACATTAACCACAGAACAGCATGACATGAAAAGTGTATGCGATTCAAGAATGAAATAATTTCAACAAAGTCTTGTGGCACTTTTAAAGACTAACAGATTTATTAATTGCATGTCTGTCTGGATCTGTGCAAGTTGTTTCATGAAGTTGATGGATTTCCACTTCAAACGGCTGTATTCAGTGCCCTCCATGTAGTCAAATTGATCAATTAATAAATCTGTTAGTCTTTAAAAGTGCCACAAGACTCTGTTGTCTTTCTACAATAGACTAACACGGCTACCCCTTTGGAATTTGAAATAATTTCAGTTTATTTTCCTTAATGAGAGCTCCTTTTTATATCAGTTTTAATTCTTCAAGTAGACATTTAAAAAGAGAACACTACAGTTAATATATGGGATTACCAATAGAGACTAGTTGCACAGGCATATTCAAATCTATTATAAACTATAATCAAAATAATAGTTTTTAGACTTAAAATTCAGTAGAAAGATAGCTAAACGTCTCTCCCCTTTAAAAATAAGGTAGGATTTAATAATGACAATAATTCAGAATTGTACATTTCTAGTAATAACAGATTTGTATATGATTGCAGCAAATCAGGAATGACTGATTGCGTTACTATACGTAATATACTGAAGAACAAATCTCGAAGAATGCCACCCTGGTTTTTATTCTCTTTTCCCAGCTTTCTTAATGCTCCCCAAAAATCAATGTTCACAGTGGCACCTAGTGGTAGACAGAGACACTGACAAGTAGCAAAAGGGAGTCTTGGATCACAGATGCTCTAAAGTGAAACATTTTGTAAGGAGGAAAAGTATGGGTAAAGGGTAGAAGAACAATTTTTAGGCTTAGGTAGGGATAATGATAAAATAAGATAGGTTCTTTTTTAAACCTTTCTTGCAAAAGTGTTTTCTTAGCACAAAGCGGAAGCAGCTGACAACCCACAAGGGAGTAGGAAGCGTCTCATAGCAACCACATGGCAGACTTAGGTGATAGGCGATGTAAATAATGCCATGGGTGTGTCTGAAAATTACCTCACCCACTGACACACACGGTCAGCTGATGTAAAGTGTCTGAAAATTATCTCACACACTGGCATACACTATCAGCTGATGTAAAGTGCCAGCTCAGCTCTATAAATACCCCAGAGACTCAGACAAAGGGTGTGCTCTGATTGAGATCGAAGGAGTCGCTCTCCAGGGATCCAGATAGCAGCTTCACCATCTTGAGCACAGAGTCACCGGCTTTCGAAGGAAAGTCTAGGACCTCGGAATCGAGGAGGTAATGTATGAAAGTAGGATCCTACAGTAAATTGTCTGAGAAACAGTCAGAAGGGGTTCCCTGAGCTCGAAGTCAAAACCCACAGTCAGAAGGGGTTCACTGAGCTCGAAGTCAATACCCAGAATAAGTGTAGGGGTTATAGGCCTTAAAACCCTGTTCCTAGGATAAAGAACAAAGGATGCATCATAATATGTAGGGACTAAAAGTACAAAGTATAGTTAAAGTGAAACTAGAAAGTAAATAGTACCGGATGGGATCATACACATTATTTAGGTCTCACCCAGTAATAGTTTGGTTTAAAAGAAACATTACATATTGGAGTTTCGGGTATCTTATCTTATGCCTAATTGTTAGTATTTGTTTAGTGTATAATCTTGTATGTCTTTGTATCGATAATAAAGGCCTGAGCTATTGTTTTCCACTTTACATGGTTCCTGTCTTAGGTGTTTGTTGGTTAATTGGGGTTTCTATTTTTACCTGGGAAAATCCAGACACTTGGTGTTTTTCACTTTTCTATCCAGGAGTCGACCGCCAGGAACGGTGGTTGGATAAAAACCCTGCTCGCCTAGGCCCCAAGCCTTTTTGAGGTGTTTATCGGGGTCAGGTTATTAAGTTAGCAGGAGCCCTTTCTCCTGGGGAAACCAGAGATTAAGGGGTGAGGATCGACATTTAATTCAGATAATATGAACTTTATAGTGGGGCATAAAAAACAGAAAAAAAAATCTAATTTCTGTGCCTTTCAGAAAGACATATTGATCAATATCTGATACATTTAATGTTTCTAAAATGGCCAGTGTTTGCTTTAATTCAAGTCCAAAGCAGCAATGCAAGTCTTGCACATAATTTATAAATCAATTTACAGTTATTGACAAGCAACTGAATCTTTGCAAGCAAATGCAAGACTGTAACAAAGAGATGACAGGAGGGTCACTTTTCTACAGGCTACTGTTCAGTCTATTACATAAAGGCACAAAGCATTATTGAAAATGCTCAGCTACATGTTTGCAAAAGATGCACAGGGTTTGGGCCCCCAACACCCATGAATCTCAGTGGTCTGCTAGAAGCCAAGACCTATCACACAGAGACACCCTGTGGTTCTGCACTGCCTTCCGATTCCCTCTTTGAACCCAGGCTGCGAAGTCTCAACAGGGCCAGGTCTCTAGGGGCTCCTCCATCTGCAATCTGCTGAGGGAAACATGCTCCCTTGTCTCATGGGGTATTTCACAGTAGTACCAAGGGTCACTACAGGAAAGTTAACAGAACCTGCAGATTACCCATATGGCTGGTGAAAGGACTTTGCGTGCTCCCCAGCCCTGCCCCTCTCCAGCTGTGCAAGGCTATCTGCAGGATGTGGGACAGCTTTGTCCCAATACACGTGGGCAGGGGAAGAGTCATGTGCAACTTTCTAAGGCATGACCTAAAGCCAATATAGTCATCTGGTTACAACTTCATCTGCTTCCACTTCTTTTTTGTCTATTTGAATAGTTTTACTTCCAAAACATAAGACTAAGCTTTACAAATTGATACTCTAACATCCCCTACACTGTACATGAAAATTACAACAAAACATTCATTCTAAATTGTCATGAAACAACCATATTTTCTTACATTTATCCTTTTGTTCATTTAAATGGCATGAATCTCTGAAAGGGCCCTATCTGAAACCCAGTGAAATCAATGGAGGATCTCCCACTACAACCCCCATATGGTTCTGGATCTGTCTCTAAATTTGCTAGTTCATTCAGTCTTCTATAGCAGTTTTACAATGTTTAAGCCTTACTGTAGAGGTTTTTCATTTTCAGAGGATCAGTCTTCGGAGCTATTAATCTAACTTTCAATAGAAATTACCTCTGTGTGGTTTATTAGTAGTTATATCACTTAGATCCCCTAAGAGAAACATTTTAGTAGCCAAGAAAATACTGTTGTTCAAGACCATATTTATTCTTTGAAGTATGTGATTGCAGAATTTATGGATAACTGGATTTTCCCAAAACATATGCATTTGATTAGCCTTCACTGCACTGTATCTCCACACATGTCATTTGCTTTGATTCCTACTTTAGCCATCCTGGATGGAGTCCAGATAACTCTAAAAATGCTTTTTGCTGTCTAAGCCCCAGTTGCATGGTTATTGAAGGTTTGAGGTTTCACTAAAAGTCCATAATTCACCATCTATAAAGGTTGAGTCTTCGTTCCATATATTTTGAACCTTTTCCAATGAGCATATGGTAGCATATATTGTGTTTATCCTTGGTTAAAATTCCTATGTATTTTTAAAAAGAAGGGTATTTTTGTTGTGATATTTTATTCATTTTTATTACTTTTGTATGTGTGTCTATGTACACAGCTCAACTATAACTATGATAAATTATTCTCTTTTCAAATATTAGTTTTTCTATTAGCATTGTGTTGATCCTTCTTAAAATAATTAATGTATGGAAAAATTCTGTCCATTTTAATCTATGAATTTTCTTATTTTCAATCTTAAAAGTTAAATTGTTCCAGAATCTGAATCCCTCCCACCCCATAGAAATGGGTGAAAGCCTAATTTATTTGACAGCAATAGCCTGCCTTTCTTGAACAGTGTATTACAAGAAGGTCTGTGTGGGGTTTTTTTTTTTTATTGCAATAAGACAATTGCAGTTGAGCACAAATGAAAGCAACTGATACAATTCTCTTCAATACTGACCCATCTTCATGCTAGCCTGTCTTTATTTAACATTCAGTATAAAGGATGGTTTAATATGAAGGAAAAGCAGTAGCTTTTGCAACTTTGGAATTTAAAATCTTCCTGACCTGTTGGAAGGTATCACTTTTCTAGGCTATTTTAAGCTTTTTACCTTGTCTCCACAAAGTTTTGCAACCTCTTATTAGCATCTGAACATTGAATTTAAAAATGCTTGTAATGTAAAAAGATCAAGTAGTTTAAGCAGAGAGTTCATTTGTATTAAATATATTTCCACACTCACCCATAGATGAATTTAGTCAGTTCCCAATGATCAGAGTTTTATCACTGTTTATCGCTGAGTCCACATTCAGTTTTACAAAAGCTTTATGTTGAGTTTTTAACCTCACAGCCCTAGTATACAGCTCCTCAGTTTTTCATCTGAAGTTTTAGTCTGAAATGTATGTTTTAGAACATTCATAGAAATTGGTACAATTTTAACCTTATCCCAATGTAACTTAGGCTATGTCTGCACTAGAAAAGTTAAGTCAACTTTGTTAAGTTGACTTTAATAAGCTTTACTTTAAAAGCTACTTTAAAAGTTTTCCTGAGATCCCATCTGAGACTGCAGAACAAATGCCTTCAGGAACTCACAAACCTCGTTATCTCCCACTCCAAGAACATGGCACGCTTCTCCAGCCTGCCTTCTCTAACAACTACATAAAAAAGTACACAAAAAACTCCAGCCCTTTCAAAACACAGCACTACACTGCATGCATAAATCTCCTCCCTGGGGAGAAGATGAAAGGATGAATCACACATGACAGGTATTAGTCACATCATTAATTGCATTCAAGAAGGTACTCAGATATTGTTGTGATGAAGGCAGTAGAAGAACCTAGATAGACCAGAACAAAAAAGGAAACCTTTGGAAATGAGCAATTAGTATAAAAAAGTGCAAAGCTTCCTAAATTTGCCTGCAGTAGCACCAGATTAAAATCTCAGCTGCTCCAGTGCACATCCACAACTTGGTGTGTTCTGACCTGCAGTAGGGATGGGCTGCTCTAAATCATACATTATAAGGCTGGCTTTGGAGTAGCTGCCTACACTCGACCATGGGTGAGAACACGTACAAATAAATGGGAGACAGAGAGCAGAAATCAGAGCACGGAGCAGTGGTTCACCATTGATATATGGTGGGAGAGCCTAGAGAACCATGGCAAAAAAGCCGGAAGTTCCAGTATTTCTACACATGCAGTAATAGGTTATTGGCACACTGCTGAAACAGTTATATTTATAGATTTGCCCTGCATGTATCATTTGTGATGTTTTATTGTTACCAACCATCAAACCAGGAACTGTGAAACATTCACAGACTAATGGGACTTCAGTCTCAGAAACATCATCCCTTCTCCTCTTCATTTGCTTGTGGGTTCAAGGTGTTGGCTTGGGACAGATAGACTGTAAACTCCTTGGGGCAGGGCCTGCCTGCTATTCTGTATTTGTGCAATGCCTTGCAGGATAATGGGGCCTCATGGTAAATAAACAATATTATGAGGTAACACCACCCCTCCCCTGAACAATTCACTGTTGTGTGTTGAACAGAGATCTCAGAACAGCCCTGACAACTATTTATCTCCAGCTAATACAGCGATAAGGAAAGCTAAGGGGAAGAGGAGTAGATACACAACGGAAGATAAGGCATGAGGAAAGCAGACCATTGGCACACACATAACTGTATTTTACAAAGTGATTCAAGATCTAACAAGCAATTCACCCACCCGAAAAGCCTTTGAACCCAGGTGGAATCATTCAAAAAGATTTGGATGGGTGGCTCAGGTGAATGGGATGCAGGGCAGATGAGTGTCCATTCCAAACACAACTTCAAGTGTGGGCCCCCTTGGCACTCTGAGGCTAAATGCTCTCCTGTAGGCCGGGAACAATGTAGGTGAGTGCCCAACGGGCAGGCAGACAGACAAATGGACAGGCAGCAGGGGAACAGCTGGAAATGTTTCTGTGTCTCTTTTCGCAGGAGCACGGCTTTTCCCTGACCAGGCTGCCTGGATGCTGGCCTGCGAGTGCCCAGTGGGCACATGCTGTCAGTCCCACCCCTTGAAGGAAGAGAGCCCCATGTCCCACCTCTTCTGGCCACTTCCCCGGAGCCCTGCCAAAGCACATGGGGCAGCAAAAGCTCCCACTGCGAAATACATTACTGCCTTCGGCCCCAAGCGCACAGAGCTGTGAGGCAGTGCCCCCTGCCAGGGCAGGCAGAATGCAGCACACCCAGAGCAGGCCCTGCGGGGCAGAGCGGAATGCCATTGGTACCACCCCAGGCACTGCTGACAGCCAGGGACCGTTCAGCCTCTGCCACCCTGTGCTGTGCTGGAGCAAGGGGGGCAGGGGAAGCAGGCAACACCCTTACAGCAGGCAGAGAGCGGCTGCTGCTTGCAGGGTGGGTGTGAGGCACAGCTCATTGATCATCTGCGGGGAGAGCAGGAGAACCATGCCTGGATCAGAGAGGACCCCTAGCCCCCAAGACACCCATGCCCAATCAGCCACAGCAGCACAGCTACTCAGGTCAGGGCGAAAGCAGCTATCGGGGGGGGGGGGGGGGGGGCCGGCGGTTTAACTAGCAGACCAGGAAACCCTCAGAGCAGCCAAGCCATTGTGCAAAGTGCCCGGACCCCAGGGAGCCAAGCAGGTGCAGACAAACAGTCCAGGAGCTGGAGCCTACTGCAGAAAGAGCCCTGGAGGCAGTTTCCCCTTTGGGTCCCTCTTGGCTCCACTGCAGTAGATACCCTGGGGCTGGCCCAGGGTTTGGAACCCAGCCCAAGAGTGTCCTAGGGCACAGATTTCAGGGGAAGCCTCTATACACATATTAGTTGTATAGCCCAGCCTGCAGAGGCAGTTTTTGGGGTAAGCGAAGCAGGCACATGCTTAGGGCCCTGAGCAGTAAGGGGCCCCATCGCCTGCTTCACCTACTCCAAAAGCTGTGTTTGCCTTAGCTGGCAGCAGGAGGAGGAGTTGGCCCCCAGGGCCAGCAATGGAGGGGATTGGAGGGGGGAGCTGGAGCTGGCAGCTCTGGCGGGGATGTGTTCTAGGGCTGGTGGCCATGGAAGCGGGGCTGGCGGTGGGGAGCCAGGGCCACAGAGGGGACCCCCTGCAGACCATAGGGGTCCTTTTGCCTGGGGCCCCTAACAGCCAAAGGCCACCTCTGCCGGCCCTCAGCTGTGTGTGGCTATGGGCTAGATCCTGGTATTCTGCTGTATTAGTACATTTCCTGACCACACGGTTTCTGTCTGACAGGCTATGACCTATATGCCCTCTGTCTCTCATTTTCTTTCTCCTTCCTCTGTGCTTTTGGCTCATGCTGAGTTTTCTTGCAACGCACAGCAATGAACGACTGTAAAATATTGTGGGTGCGATAAACTTGGCACATCTTTGTATTTCCTTTTATTTCGTTGTACCAGTTGATGTGGTTTTCCTTTGTACAATAAATACTTACTGAAGAATTTAAGAAAAGATGGTTGCTGCGCTTGTGTATGATCTACAAACAGGTTATCCAAGTGAACATTCAGCTAAATGTTTCATTCTTTCTCTTCTGACTCTGCAAATAAATTACCCGAACTAACAAATTTTGTCTCCAGAGCTGTATATGCCCCTGCAGCCATGATCTGGTATGCATTAAGCCATTTCATTAGAAAAAAGGGGTTGGGTGGGTAGGAGAAATCAATGTTTGTCAAATGGAAATGGACAAAATCAGTAATGAATTCAATTATATTTTCAGGTTTCTAAAGATAATACTCAGAAGAGATACTAGGCAAAAGTGGCCTGAAAAGATACAACACACTGGCAAGAGGTTATCTATTTGTATTTTCCGATTCTGGCAAGAGGTTATCTATTTGTATTTTCCGATGCTCTGATACTTGCAATTTCAAGTTTACAGTGATTTACATGGATGGGTAGATGGGTCAAAATCATTAATTATTCTACAAGATACATGTTTATTTTCTCTTATAGAAGGCTTCCCCACTCTGCTCTGCCAAATGCTGCTTCATTCCTGGCCTGCAACACCCCCTCTCCTGTTGTTGCAGTTATGAGTTATTTTGAATAGCAATTGCCAGTTATTCAGTGATTTTGTGAAGAAAATAACCATTGGACATCACTTAGAAGCCAGAGTCAATGACTACGTCTACACTTGCAAGTTATATCGACTTAAGGAGGCTTAAGTAGACCTAACTTAGTCCCTGTTCACACCAGGCTTTCATTAAGTCGACTTAAGAAATTCCTTAGGTCGACTTAATGAAAGCTTAGGTCGACTTACTAAGAACCGCTGGTTAGGTCGACCTAACCCTTAAGTCAACTCCTTAGGTGGACCTAAGCCCAGTGTGGACGCTTAAGCCCATTTTATTAGGTCGACCTAAGAGCAGTTTGGTCAACTTACTAAGTCCCCGTTCAGGGAAACTACTTTGTTAAGTCGACCTAATCAGGTCGACTTAACAAAATCGACCTAACTTTTTGTAGTGTAGACATAGCCAATGTAACCAGCCATCGGAGCTGATGTGAAAAACGTTATGAAAGAGGTGAAAGGTCAGTTTATTGACAAATGGTTCTGCCAGATACCTGGGGCCAGATCTCAGCTGGGATAAATCAGTTTAGTCTTTGGCATTGGCAGGGCTGTCCCTGGGGGTGGGGGGAATGGGGCAATCGCCCTGGGCCCCATGGTTACGTGGGCCCCACGGTGCCCCGCTCGCAGTGGGGCAGTGTGGGGCCCGCATGCGCCGCAGCCCCTCCTCACATAGCCGTCCTGCTGTCATCGGTAGCGAGCCGAAGGCAGCGGGGCAGGGCGGGCTGGAAAGGCTATGCCCGGCCCTTGGGCCAGCCTTCCCCACCCCCAGGGCGGAACATGTGGGGCCCAGCCTCTGGGCCGACCTGTCCCACACAGCTGGCTCCCTCCTGCAGGCAGCCTCTGCCTCCTGGCCCGAGGCTGGGGCCAGAGCCAGCTCCCTCCCGCAGGTGGCTTCCAGGGCCGGGACCAGAGCCAGCTTCCCCCCAAAGGCAGCCTCAGCCTCCTGACCCGGGACTGAAGCCAGCTCCCCCCTCCCATCCCAACTGGCAGCCTTGGCCTCCGGGGCTGGAGCCGGAGCCGGCTCCCCACACTGGTAACCTTGGTCTCCCGGCCCAGGGCCGGCGTCCTGGGGAGCGGAGCAGGCTGGTCAGCCCACCACACTCCCCTCTAGCATGGGGGGGCAGGGCCCTGCTTTTGCCAATTCGCCCTGGGCCCCGCTCCTCCCACGGGACAGCCCTGGGCATTGGGTGGTGCTGGTCTCCTTCAGGACCTCTGGAAAAGCAAGGGCTGCAGATGCTTTTTACTAGTGCAATCACTTCGCTTGGTGAATCTGAATCTGTCCCACTGACATTTTATTCTGACTTAGGCTTTGGGCAAATCATTTAACTTCTTTGTGTCTGTAAAACAGGGATAATGATCCTTAAGCTTTTGTGTAAAGTACTTTGATAGCCACTGCTAAAAACCTTCCATGAGTGCTAGGTGTTGTTACTACCCAGAAACATCTCCCTTAAAACCACATGTACGTCGGCTGAAAGTAATTCTGGGACACCTGCTAATGATGTAATTTAGACACCTATACAATATATAAGCTATTTCTTTATCTTCCACAGTATGCAATTTTTCTTGAAGAAACAAAAACTCATGTTCCTTGATTGCAAGGCGTTGTTTTAATAAACCTGCAGATACATCAAACACACTTGGCTAAGCAGGATTTTGCATAGCTTCTGATTTTTACAGTGAACACTAATCTCCTGTCAATTCTGTCATATGTGTTCCATCCACCTTAGCTATACAGTCCAATGGATGCAAATTGAGAATATGCAAATACGTCTATTACAAGTAGGATGCACTTGTAACAAGTGTTTTCTTTGGTTGGCCGTTGCCATAAAATCTAAATTAGTTATGGCAAGGTAAATCACCCTATGGAAAAAATTCTTGATGCCGTGTCTTGTTCCCAGCTGTCCCGTCTTCTAGGATATAGATAAGAAATGTGATAGAGCACAGCCAGCATATACATAATCCTCTCTCTGTCTATTCCACCATCCATACAGGGTGTGATTCAAAATCTGCTCCTGTTTAAAGTGGTGCCATAGATTGATGCTGCTGTAATCAGAGCAGAGTGTGACTGTGCTTTGACACTGCATCATGCTTCAGGTGCAGGAGTCCGTGCTCCCTGAGGGCCAGGCTGCCCAAAGCCGACTGCTCCTCTGCTTTCAATTCCAGTTCACACTCCCCACTGTGGCTGTTTACACTTGTTCCTCATGTCACAAGGCTCTCTCTCCTCTTGGCCTGAGAAGTTTTCTCACAGAAAAGGACAAATCCTTGGCAACATCTGTATCAGGATGATATTATTTCCATGGAGCTGTTGGCCATTGTAATTTCAAACAATTAACATATGACATTATTTATAGATCAATGTGTAAAAAACAGTTTTGCAGTCATGACCAATATTCAGATTCACAAAGCTCATATGATTTTCTATTATGGGGATGCTTTTATGGAGTTAACCTTGGCAGCCTGCAACCAAGTAGCCCAGTTTGTCTAATACAGCCTTGTAACAAGATTTGTTTCTCAGACTGAAGCCAATTTTTTTAATGCAAACATTGAAATAGATTTATTTATTCACACAATGTGCATTTATATATATAAAAGACTTCTACTAGTAAGAAAGGGTTTCAGTCAGTCTTATGGCTTAAATGCTTGACGTATCAAAACAGCTGATGGTGCGGTATGGAGCAAGATTACTGCTATTCCCATAGCAGGACTCAGATCCACGGGCCCATCGGCTTCCTAGGGAAAGATGTTGGAATTGCATCTGCGAAATCTGACAAGTCCAGGTAGAAATAAGAAGCCTTCTCTTTGATTTAGTAAAATACCCTGGTTTCCAAACTAGTAGATTAAAGAGCCAGCATTATGTGGTAACCCGCCAAAGGGTTTTGCAGGCTAGTTGTAATGGGGTTACAGGTTTGCCAGTGAGATACCTCTCATGTACATATCAGTGAGGAGTGCCTAGGGAAGAGAAAGCTCTTGTGGCCTGACAAATCTCTTGATTATCCTCCATCTGAATATGACCAACATAAAAGTCTGACCTGTCTGCCATTAAGGATTGCACTAAAATGAGCCGTGCACAGAATGGGTCATAAAAAGACAAGCCTGACAGATTTCAATCACTTCCTATTAAGAGGCAAAAAGGAGACTGAGTTAAAACTGAGTAATCACTCTAGGCATAAGGTATACAAAATAAGTTTATTTGTTCAAGGAAAAAATCATTGTCAAGTCATTTACTGTCAGGTTCACTTTTAGACTTTATGGATCACTTTTTAAATAAAACATGCCCAATATTTGCTGCTCCTAAATTGCATGCACAGTCATCTCAGTTGTGTGTCCTAATTCGACAATTGCACAAGCAAAGAGCCAATTGGTTACTTAATTGGCTATCTGCACCGCAGTAAATGCACATGAATACCTCTGTACAATAGTGCATGTATTTTGGCTTGCATGGTTTGGGCCTCTTGTTTTAAAATGATGGTCCTACAAATAAGTCATTAAATGATACTAGATTACTTTCGTCAACATGTTAGCCCCCCATTTCTGATTTGGCATTTGTTTAGTGTTACTGAATGTCATGGCAATAACTATTTTAATTGCACTGAATAATAAAGAGACCAGAAATAAACAGGTTTAATGAGAGATGTTTTAGGAAGATAGCATTTGTCCTGACCAGTTCTATATCTTCCAATGGAAAGATTAATTCTGTCCATTGACTACCACTATACGTTCAGCCTTCTTGACACAAATCACATTCACACCAAATACCCATCCTAATCCCACAAGCGATAAACCCAGTGGAAATAGAGATCATTCAACACACCACATCAATTAATTGTAATCTGATCTTGAAACCAAAGTTCATGAAACCATGACCTGAAAGAGGGCCAGCACTCTGGCTAATTAATAATACATGTGATGATTTGCAGCAGAGCACAATGTTAATTAAGGGCTCAGTTAGCATGTTGTAAGAGAGGATGGTGTGAAACCATGCTGCCCCATCAGGAGCTCTTGGAGAGAGTATGGCTTGGACTCTCCAGGGCTATGTCTACACTGGCAATTTAAGTCAATTTAAGGAGGCTTAAGTCGACTTAAATTAAGCCACATCCACACTAGGCTTTCATTAAGTCGACTTAAGAAATTCCTTAAGTCGACTTAGTTACTACCACTCTTTAAGTCGACTTAAACCTTAAGTCGACTCCTTAAGTCGACATAAGGACAGTGTGGATACGGAGTAACCCCGAAGTAGACTTTATTAAGTCGACTTAAGGGTGGTTAAGTCGACTTAGCAAAGTGGATTAAGTCGACTTAAAGTTGACTTAAAGCTAAGTCAACTTAGTCCACTTTGTTAAGTCGACGTTAATAAAGTCGACCTTATTAAAGTCGACTTAAAGTCGACTTAATTTTTCTAGTGTAAACACAGCCCAGGAGACTGAATTTCTCCTGTGGGAGGTCAGCCCTGCTGGACAGCATAGAATGGGCTACGACCCTGGCTTTGATCCCCTTTGGAGAGTCTAGCACTTCTTGTCAGCACTAGCAAGGAGCAGTGCTTGCATTCTGAGCACAAGGACTGAAACTACCCACCCCTTGTATCCAGGTGAAAGACAAAGGACAATCTTTCCACCTTCTTCTAACAGACACCTGTGTAAGGGCCAGGTATGCCCTATAACCAGCTTAGCTAGCCAGCCACTGACCTCCATTAGAGCTAGACTAACTAATCCAACATTCCCCCTGTTCTGGTGTGTGCCACAGAGCCATCCCCAACCCCATCATGGAAAGGAAGCATTTCTAGTGCCTTATTGGCCTTGTGCTCAAGCAGGAGGTGTCCCTGAAGTAGTATAACTTATTACTGGAATTCCCCCGGAAGTATCCTGGAAATGAGAGAGGATAAAAGAAGGTCCTGAGACACAAGCATTTTAAAGTAATCCACATTGCTTTAACTGCTGCGTTTTTAAATCACACAATCAATTAAAAAAGAAAAAAGACCTGCCAGTCTCCTCTCTATAGACCAATGTCTTTGGTGCGTTTCAGTTATGCAGAAATGCCGCAGTTTGCAGGCAGAGAGAAATGAAACAGGGTGGATTAACCACTTTGCTCCCTGCACCGTGCTCTGGAAGAGGAATCCTGACTGGAATGCAAGGAGCAGATGGCTTCACTGAATGAGAGAGAAAAAAAGCTAGGGCCCCTCATCCCTGAGCTGATAATGCTCTTTATTTGATAGAAAGTTTGCTGCCAAACCATCCCTTGACTAAAATACACACATTGGTAATGCTGCCAAGCCCATTTCATCTCCACAGCCATTTTCCACACGCTAGGCCCAGTCCTCCATTGCCCTGCACGGTATGTCATCAGTCACACATTAACCCAATGGCTGTGAAATGCAACAAATCAAAGTGGCACATTGTGCACCCATTTTGGACTCTTTGCAAGTGTGCAAATAATCAAAAAGGTGCAAGGCAGTGGAGAAATAGATGTTTTTTTCTACTGGTCCTTATTTTCCAAGAAGGACCTGATACAATGTCCAGTTAAGTAACAGTGGCCTGCCTTCCTCAACTTGAAGACAAAATCACTTAAATCTTCAGTCCTGTCCTGTCTGCCTGTGGTAGCGCGTCCCACCCCCCCTTTACAGCACATATCAAGCTAAACAGAGACAGGCCTCTATTTCTCCCCACAGGTGGTCATAAAAGCCATTAGATTGTTACTTCATTTTCCTCTTTTCTTGCTGATGCACAAGGGAATTCCCCCTCACAACATTGTTATTTCTAAAGTCCTTTCTCCCGTCCAACTACCTTGTGGTGGAAGTGTCATCAGACATCAGCATGCATTTTCAGATCTGCATTCAGGGACTGAGGCACTCATCAAAAGTGGGGTGGGGAGGAAGCTCAGGAACTGTTTCTGCAGCGTTACTCTGTTCTGCAGCAGCAACAGCCTGTGCATAGGTGGGTGAGGTAGAAAGTAGGAGGGAGATGGTCACCGTCCAGATTATTTTGCTAATATTTATTTCTGCTCTAACCATTTCTCAACCAAGCTTCTGGCTTGAATGACAGCTCTGGAGACAAGCAGAGCATCACATAATAATGCCTGTATTGGCAGATAGTGAGCAGTCAGCCAAGCAGATGTGTCTTGCAGAAACAAAATTAACCCTTTCCAAACCACTGTTCAGGCAGGTTGTTGATAAAGTTTCTTATTGTTAGCAGCTATGAACTATTCTGAAAGTCCCTCTAAACAATCATGTGTGATATTATATGTTATTTTTCTGCTGATGATTTTGTCATGTTATTCCACATGGGGCCTCCGATTTCTGTAAGACCTCCATGTTGGGAGTTTGCTTGCAAAATTGTGCCTGTCATATGTAACTGCAATTTGGGTGTGTCCCAGGTGAACATGGAAAGGGGTACAAATGCACACATTTTACTTGGTTGCTCCCTGGATGCATCGGACTGTGATGTACAGCTTCACTGTGCTCACAGAAATCCATGGCATTCATATGCAAGACCTCCTTAGGAGCTCCATGTCATCTTTAGCCAGGAAGCTTCGTTCATTACCCAAAGAGCTAATTTCTATTTGGATTCCAGCCCCTAGAACAGTATCGAGAAAATGTGATCAGCTGATAATGGGCTGTAGGGTGACAGGCAACAATGGTCTGATATCCAAAGATACACGGCCACATGCACTCATTGAATTCCACTCTTGGAAATGGATTTTAGCCAGGTATTGAAATCATTTTTATGCTTCTTTGCCCAGGGTTCTAGTTAGGATCAAAAGTAAAAGTGTTGAAACAAAGACAAAGGGCCTGATGGCAGAAAGCCCCAAAAATCTCTCAAAGACTGTTCTCATCAGATTACCCATTCTAGCTCTAACAACAAGCATCCCATGGCACCTTAAAGACTAACAAATTTCTCTGGGCATAAGCTTTTGTGGGCTCCAACCCACTTCGTCTAGCTCCGTAGCATCAGGAGATTTGGGCAGTTCAGAAACTAACTGAAGTTGACCCATCAAATCTTTTGACTGTGCAATTGGGTGCCTATGGCTAAATCAAACCAACCTTTCACATGAATGAGGTACTGTACTCTCGTTTGGTTGTCCTCTGTGTTTGATTTAGAAAAATATTAGTGAAAAAAATAGCTTACTAGCGGCTTACTAGCCCCCTTGACTAATCATAAACAGCATAAATCAATCTCATCCTAAGTCACCCTTTAAAAAAATAATATTGGGCCACACTGCACAATCCTGTTCTTTCTACCCTAAGATAGTGAATGGCTTTCAAAATCCTCCTGACACCCAAAACACAGCTCCTGACCAAATGTCTGTGTGAACAGTCCCTCAGCAGCAGTAGTAGGAGATGTAGCTTCCTGTAAGTTATTTTAATGGATTTATCACCCTGAACTAAGCCCTGGCCATCTGTTCCATCCTCTAATTACAAATGCAGACGGAGCTAATTCACGATTGCATCATAAAAAAGGAGAATATAAATGATTTAGGAGCTGGTATATGTCATGTTTCATGTAGCAATCAGAGGAAAAAATTGCTCTCCCCTTGATAGACTGATTTCCTTGATAATAGAGCATCTCTTTTCTGGCAACCAGAAATTCCTCAGGAGCAGGGCTCAACATAGCAGGCTCTGCTGCTCAGGGTGCACAGAGGTTGTGTGGGTGCATGCAGTGGTGTGGGGGGGGGCAGGGCGCTCAGAGAGTGAGCCTGCCCCATGCTCACTTCAGAAGGGCGGGTCTTGTCCCATGGTACTGGACCTGGCTCCGTGCTGTGGGTGTTGGGATCTGGCCCATTGTACCTCTCAGGGTTGGCCCAGACACACCTCCAGGCCAAATCTGAGTGGCCCTGCATACCACATAGCAATGCCAGTTGATTTGGGGTCACTTTCAAATGGGGAGCCTGGGGCCAACTGCTGCTTTTGTGTGGCCCCAGGCAGTCTTGCGGCGGGTGCTACTAACTCTTTGCCATTTAACCATTCATATGCATAGAAACAATCACAGCCACTGTCGTACAACTGACATAATATTTTCGCTCTCTCTCTAAAGGGGCTACAAGAGATGGATGATGGCATTTTGTGGAGCACTTCCAAGCAGACAGGACACAAAAATGATGCTGTTCCCAGCTCTTCCCAGCAAAAAAAGGCCATCTCACACTAAAACAGGCCTATGCATATTGCTCCTGATTTATTATGTGAGTTCAGTGCTGCCCATTAATGCTGCTCTGGTATTTGGTTTGCACGGGTGTGACGTCTGGTATATGAGCGACCATTTATAGTATTATTGCTATCAATATGGCAAAACTGCAATTATTCCTAGAAGAGGCGCCATGTCAGGTACTACTGGAGAGATTATAATTTGCTACGTTTGATATTTACGGCTTGTGAATGTATCATCTGTGTCCTTGATTTATGGATATGTGTGATATAGCTATAGCCACTCACTGGTGCTGTGCAGGCAGATTCCTGTTGGCACTGATGACTCATCAAGGGTCACCACCTATACATGAAGCCAGGGAGAGAAGCTAGGGCTGCACCTATGACTCACCAGGACATGTAGGGACCTGGCTGCGATAGGGACATGCCTGTGAACAAGTGCTTTTCCCTGCCCCTGTGCTGTGAGCTTGTGTTTCATTGAAGTAAGTCAGATGGCAGACCAGAGACTACAAAATGGCACCATCTCCCTCTTGTCTTCATTCCTGCTTCTGAATTCTGGATCAACTATTCTACATCTGAAGCTGTAAAACAAAGGACTAAAACCCGTCCCAGTACTGGATATACTCCAGAGGAATTGTGCCAGCCTGCTAACTCCAATAAGACTAAGAATCTGATATATAGGGACGCTGAAGTCATTTGCATGTATCTGATCAGTTTGACCACTTAATGTCTCAGCTTGTTTCTTTCCTTTATAACAAACCTTTAGTTTGTTACTAATGGATTGGCTGGCAGCATGGTATTTTGGGTAAGATTTAAACGGATATCGATCTGGTAATGTGGCTGGCCCTTTGGGGATCGGGATAATGTCTGGGTAAAGGGAATAGAGTTTTAAGTAACTTATCCCTGTCGTGCTAATGGGGAGCCAGAGGCTGAAATGCAATAAAGGGGGCTATGTAGTTCTTGTTGTGGCTTCTGGATAGCCAATGTGGGAATCAGAAACCCTGCTTGTGACTGGTTGGTGAATCTAACTTTAATGTTAACCAGCAGTTTGGGAGAATCCATTCTCCGTTTTGCAGCCTGCCTTCATCTTGGCATTTCCAAGTGGGCTACCCGAGGCACGGATGGATCACAATTGACATGTTCTGATTTGGGAAGTGGGCATAAAAATTGGAGGTGCGAGGGTGGGGGGTGGGGGGACATTTACTCCTCAAGCCCTCAGGAACATTTCAAAGGGTTACTTTAAACATTTGCATAGGCAGTCTTAGGGGGGGGGGGCAAGAGTGCCACAGCTGTTTTAAATCTCATGGTGGGCTTTACCAGGGGGCCAGTGGGGGCCCTGGCGAGGCTGGCCAGGCCCTGGGCAAAAGTCAGGGATCCTTGACTTTTGCCCAGGACCCTGGAATCCCTAAGACTGCCCCTGAACATTTGGTACTGACAATATTTGATCAAATAGCAGTAACGTCTGAGCAGTGATTTCAGATTCTGATTTGCATTTGCTGTTTTTAATAGCTGTGAGTGGATTAAGATTTATATGGATATTGAATCTAATTGTTTGTCCTTACCATCCCCTGGGTGCCCTCATTAAAAAGCTGATGCAGTTGAAGCAGTTAAACTGCAAGAGCAAAAAAGCCTGATTCAGCATTTGAAATTCCTTCCAGACTGAATGCTCTCACCCCCAGCCCTGCCATCCCACAAAGCAAAGCGTTCCCACCATCCACCCCAATCCTGACTTGGTGCACTGGAGCTACAGATCCTGCTCTGGGTCTGCAATAGTGCTGATCTGTTAGATCTACCCCCCTCCCCATCCCTGCCCCTCCCTTACATTGGGCCACAGGAGAGAGAACTTGGAGCTAGGATCTGTATCCTGTAGGTTGCCAGCATGTGCCCAAGAAATCCCTTTTCTCCTCTTGCACACAATAGTCAAACTATGAAGCTCCTGTGAAATGAGAGAGGATTTTGCCTATTGACTTTAAGGAGGTTTGTGTGCATAAGAATTCAGTCATACTAAGTAGGACCCTCAGTAACGTAGGTAATTGATACCTACTAAATCTGAGGAAATAACTCAGAATGAATCAAAGGGGTAGCTGTGTTAGCCTGTGTACAGCAAAAAACAATGGCTATGTCTACACTTGTTAATTTAGGTCGACTTTAGCTAAGTCAACTTAGCATGTCCACACCTAAATTTTAAGTCGACTTAGGGGGGAACTTACAAAGTCGACCTACAGCGTCCACACTGGATGCCTAAGTCGACTTCTAGGGGCTATGTGGACCTGGGAGAGGTCCATGGTGGCAGGGGGGGCACCCCTTGCCATGTGCCAGGGGGCTCAGCCTTT
>ML685840.1:7098780-7146383 GCA_007922175.1 Pelusios castaneus | reverse complement strand
AGGGGCAGGGTGGGCAGGGCTCTGCCTTGCCCTGTGGGGGGGGACATGCCAGGCTCCCCCTGTGCCACCCCAGTGGGGCAGTGGGGGAGTCCTGGAGAGCCCTAAGTCGACTTAGAGTTGACTTAGGGCTGCTCTGCATCCACACTGGCTTAAGTCGACTTTCGAAAGTCGACTGAAGCCTAAAGTCGATTTTAAACTAGGTTTAACAAAGTCGACTTAATTTTCCTTAAGTCAACTTAAGGAGCTTGCTAAAGTCAACTTAAGGAAAATGTAGTGTAGACGCAGAGTAAATTAAGTCGACTTAAGCAAGCTTAAGTCGACTTAATTTACAAGTGTAGACGCACCAATGAGAGTCCTGTGGCACCTTATAGACTAAGACTTATAGACTAGATTTATGCATGCATGTTGCATCTGACGAAGTGGGTTATAGCCCACGAAAGCTTATGCCGAAGAAAATCTGTTAGCCTATAAGGTGCCACAGGACTCTCATTTTTTCAGAATGAATCAGTAATTGAAGGAATTTTTCTGTTTGCAGATTGCCTACAAGTAAATCATGATTCTTCTCAATTGTAAATATTATTCAAATTTTAAAACTATTGCATATGGTGAAACCTGTACAAGAGACGTATTAGAAAACTGTCACAGGACCACAGTATCTTAACGCATTCATAAAAGTACCACGTACAATTCTGCTTCACCTTTATTAGGTCACCTTCCTTAATCAGCTGGTTTTTGTTGGTTCTTGGATTGGTTGGTTCAATCTTTTACTATAATTCTTGGTGCTTAGGACCCTCACAAGCAATTTATTGAGTGTATTTGCAGACTATAGTCAAGATGTCAGCTGTGTTAACTGGTCAGCAAGGCTGCAAGGTATCTGTTCCATGACTGGGTGAGTACAACTGTTAAAATCAGGTTTTGGGTACAAGTTCTTATTATAAATTTGAACTATGCCTTCCATAAATATTCCGCTCATATCTATGTCAAAGTTGTACAATTCTGTGAACATTCCTGCCTGTAAAATTCAGTCTTGCTAAACAAACAGAAAAGAAGAATTCTTTTTGAGGGCATTTACTCATGTAAAGATTCTAATAAATATTTCCATTGTGAAAGCCAGATGAAGTATAAGCACCTTGGAATATTGGGTTCCCTGAAGCCAGGCAGGACAGGGCCCTTTCCCATTCACTCAGACACCCTACATTGATATTATTTGGTACTTTACTGGCCTGATTTTGCCCTGCTTATCCTTTCTCATCATGGGCTAGAGTGTGACTGCTGCCTCTGTAGCTGCACAAGGGAATAAAGGATGCAAGGTCCCCCTGTGTGGCCACACAGGAGTGATTGGCTCTTGAGTGTGGGCACAGTGCAGGGGCTGGGTGCCTGATACCCACAAGCAAATAGACACGGTGGGTTCAGAGTGGAGTCCAGAAGAAGTGAGGCTTAGGCAGAGCCACGTCTTTGACCACCCCAGGCAAGAGAACTGTCAGGTTATGATGGGGAGGGGGGCAGGTATGCTGTGTCTGAGACTCCCCACAGCTGCTCCCCATCCTCATTCCATGCAAACGGGAGCTCCAGCCATGTGCTTCTGAGTGAGAGCTCCTTCCCAGAACCAGGCCTGGTGAAGTGCAGGGCTGTGCATAGACTCTTAACCTTGCCCCATGCAAGCACTCCTCTAAAGACAGTGGGGTTAGTTATGCATTTAGAGATTCCTCCCATGTGTACTTTTCAGCTTCACTTTTGGAGACTTAAGAGTTTATGCATCAGCATTGTTTTCAGAAATGTTTGGATCCAGTTTTGCTAGAGCAGGGCAGGGCAGGAAGTGTCTGCAGGATCAGACCCTAGAATGATGAAATGCTGTTAGCAACGGACCTTATCCTGCAAAGCCATACAGTTATGAAAGGTCACCTGAGAGAATAATGCAAACCTACTTTGCTCAGGTGTTCATTATTGCACATGAGGAACACACAGGTTATGTCGACACTGCAAAGCAAGATTCATGACAGTGAGTCTTGGAACTCAGGTCAACTGACTTAGGCTTGCGCTATTCAGCTAAAAATAGCAGTATAGTCATTTGGGCTCAGGTGAGAGCACAGCTCTGAGACCCCACCTATGTCACCGGTTTTGGATACCAAAGCCTGAAGATCTACACTGCTATTTTTAGCCCCATAGTGCAAGCCCCATGAGCCCAAATCAATTGACCTGGGCTTTGAGGCTTACTGCCATGTTTTGGAATTCCAAAGGGGTAGCCGTGTTAGTCTATTGTAGAAAGACAACAGAGTCCTGTGGCACTTTGTCTGCCATGTTTTGGGTTATTTTATTTATTTATTTATTGCAGTGTAGATGTACCCTTAGTGTAAAACAAAGGCATGGTCCAGTCTAAGTTACTAACTGTGATAATCTATCACTGAAATCAGTTTCTGTACCCAATGATGGGTGTCTAGCCAATGTGACTGATTTTAAAAAAAAATACTCCAGAGGTGATCCCAGCAATTACAGGCTGGTAAGCCTAACATCAGTACCAGGTGAACTAGTTAAAACTATCGTAAACAACTACATTGTCAGAGACATAGATGAACATGATATGTTGGGGAAGAGTCAACATGGTTTTTGTAAAAAGAAATCATGCCTCATTAATCTACTAGAATTCTTTAAGGGGGTTAAATGAACATGTGTACAAGGCAAATGAGGAGTCCTGTGGCACCTTAAAGACTAAACACATTTATTTGGGCATAACCTTTTGTTGGCTAGAAAGCGAAGTAGGCAGTAATCGGATAAGAGGAATGGCCATCTCATGGATCAGTAACTGGTTAAAAAGATACCAAACAAAAAGGTAAGAATAAAAGTTCAATTTTCATAATGGAGGGAGGCAAATAGTGGACCCCCCAAGGAACTGTATGGAGACCAGTGCTGTTCAACATATTCATAAATCTGAAATAAGGCATAAACAATGAGGTGGGAAGTTTGCAGATGATATTAAATTACTCAAGATAGTTAAGTCCTAAGCACACTGAAGAACTATAAAGGGATCTCACAAAATTGGATGATTGGGCAACAAGGTGTCTGACATAATTCAATGGTGATAAATGCAAAGTAAAGCACATTAGGAAACAATCCCAACTATGCATACTAAACGACAGGGTCTAAATTATCTGTTACCAGCCAAGAAAGATCTCAAAAATGATCATGAATAGTTCTCTGAAAACCATCTGCTCAATGTGCACCAGTAGTAATAAAACACAAATACCAAAAACAAACAAACAAATAAACCCCAAACAAACTCTAAATGAATATTAGAAATCATTAAGAAAGGGATAGATAAGACAGAAAATATAATACCACTATGTAAATTCATGGTATGCCCATACCTCAAGCACTCTATACAGTTCTGGTTACTCACCTCAAAATAGATATTAGAATTGGAAAAAAGTACAGCAAAGGGCCACAAAAATTATTAGGGATATGGAATAGTTTCCATATGAGGTGGGATTAAAAAGATTGGGGCTGTTTGGAAAAGAGACAACCGATGGGAGATATGATAGTGATCTATAAAATCAAGAATGGTGAATGAGGAAGTGTTATTTATGCAAGGCCATAACATATGAACCAGGTACCACCCCCCAAAATTAATATGCAGTAGGTTTTAAACAAACAAGGAAATACTTCATACAACATACAGTCAACCTGTGGAACTCAGTGCTTGGGGATGTTGTGAAGCCCAAAAGTGTAACTGGGTTACAAGATGAAATAGATAAGTTCAGAGAACAGATCCATCAACAGCTATTGGCCAAAATGGCCAGTGGCACAATCCTAAACCTCTGACTGACAAAAGCTGGAACTGGACTACAGGGGATGTATTACTCTATAATTGTTCCATTCAGTTCATTCCCTCTAAAGCATCTGGCACCAGCCACTGCTGGAAGACAGGATACTGGCTAGATGGACCATTGGTCTGACCCAGTATGGCCATTCTTATGCTCTTAGGCAAGTTCAGTAACACTGTAATGCCAGATATCAGAAGAGACACAGATGGAGTCTGTACTAACAAAAGTTCTAAACTGGTGATAAACTCACCTAGATTTAGGGTATGTTTTATGCATATAACTAAAGCAACCAGCAGCAAGCTTTGAGCAAGTTATGGCAATTTTATGACTTTGAAACAACCAACAAAGCAGCTATTTAAGTCCTGCACTTAGGACGGAAAAATCCCATGCACTGCTACAGGCTGGGGACCAATTGGCTAAGTAGCAGCACTGTAGAAAAGGACCTGGGGGTTATGGTGGACGGGAAGCTGGATATGAGCCAACAGTGTGCTCTTGTTGCCAAAAAGGCCAATGGCATATTGGGCTGCATCAGTAGGAGTGTTGCCAGCAGATCGAGGGATGTGATTATTCCCCTCTATTCGGCACTGGTGAGGCTGCATCTGGAATACTGCGTCCAGTTTTGGGCTCCCCACTACAGAAAGGATGTGGACAAATTAGAAAGAGTCCAGCAGAGGGCAATGAAAATAATTAGCGGGCTGGAGCACATGATGTATGAAGAAAGACTGAAGGAACTAGGCTTATTTAGTCTACAGAAGAGAAGACTGAGGGGGGATTTGATAGCACCTTCAACTACTTGAAGGGGTGCTCCAAAGAGGAGGGAGCTAGGCTGTTCTCAGCAGTAACAGAGGACAGAACAAGGAGCAATGGTTTCATGTTACAGCTGGGGAGGTCGAGGTTGGATATTAGGAAAACTTTCTCACTAGGAGGGTGGTGAAGCAGTGGAATTGGTTGCCTAGGGAGGTGGTGGAATCTCCGTCTTCGGAGATATTTAAGGTCCGGTTAGACAAAATTCTGGCTGGGATGATTTAGTGGAAGTAGTCCTGCTTTTGGCGGGGGGGTTGGACTAGATGACCTCATGAGGTCCCTTCCAGCCCTAAAATTCTATGGTTCTATAATTACTAGAAACTTCTCCTCAGCTCACACAGTATTTTAGCCTTGACTAGGCAGCATTTAGTGTTAGTTGTATTTTAGCAGCACACAGGGCTGAAAATTACTTTCTTGAATTCAATTTGTATTCATGTTTGAAGTAGCCACACAACTCCTACCATGCTAGTGTATCCAGCTGAGCAGAAAAATTATACTCAAAACAAAAATCAGAGGTAGATCAGCCTCTGAAAGAGCCCACAAAGACACAAAAGGCCAAAGGTTTTAGAGGTCTTGAGGTGCTCAAAGAGTTATTTAAATGCTTAGTGGCTTTGTTAGCTGTGAGGAGGCATCAGGACTTGAGGAGATTTGCATATGACCACTGGTGGCAACTTGATACATCTACACTGCAACAAAACCCGCATGGCAGTGAGTTTCAGAGCCTGGGTCCCCTAACCCAGGGACAGGCTACGGAGCTACAATAGCAGTGTAGATGTTCCTACTCAGCCCAGAGCCAGGGCTCCAAGACTTACCCCTCTCACCAGGTTTCAGAGCGCAGGCTCCACCCAAACATGAATGTCCACACTGCTGATTTTAGCTCCGTAGCACAAGCCCCATGAGCTCAAGGCAATTGACCTGGGCTCTGAGATTTCCTGCTGGGTCGTCTTTGCAGTATAGATGTACCTGCAAGGCATGTTCACACTACACTACAACACGTAGGGCTGGCCCATGTCAGCTGGCTTGGCCATCAGGGGTTGGGCTGTCCAAATATAAAACTGCCATGTAGATGTTCGGGACTGTGCTGGAGCCTAGGCTCTAGGAAAGGCTCCTACCATTTGTGGTCCAATGCCTTGGGCTCCAGCCCAAACCTGTATGTCTACAATGTGACTTTCTAGCTCCACAGCCCAAGCCTCATGGCCCAGATCATCTGACCAGGGCCAGCCAGGAGTGCTTTATTGCAGTGCAGACACACCCTTAGGTGCCTACAAGACTGGAGGTAACTCCAGAGTTAGGCTGTAAATGAGTCATGATTTTGATAACATCACAATGCCTAAATGTTGGACTTGGGTGTCTAAAGAGGTAGTCAAGCACCTAAGTCTTTTTGCAGCTCCAACCCAAAGTGCCTAAATCACTTTTGAAAATGGGGGTTTAGTCATCTTCATCTCTTTGGTCTTGCAGTAGTGGCACAAGATCTAAATACCTTAAAAATTCCGGCCCCTATCTTCCACTTAAATCACTGTGTATCTGCATCGTTAGGTGCCTAAATACCTTGAAAAATCTGACCTCAAGCGCTTTCTGCAGAAAAGAGATTTGAGTTGAATAGGAAAAAAGAAAACCTTGTTGTTACTCTTATATCTAACATGGCATTCTGGTTTTCAAATGCCTCTCCTAAATAGCAGACACTGCTGAACTGAAGGAGAAGTTCCCAGAACCCAGGGACACTTCCTAGAAATAAGGAAAGGTTGGAGAGGTAATTAAACAAAGGAAACACTAAATCTAGTTCAGACTTTAAAAAAAAAAAAAAAAAAAAAAAAGTATAGCCATAGGAGAGTTTTATAATCTTATCTGCATACCAACAGATTCTACGACAGTCAAATTTCCCTATAGTTATAATTGCATTTAAATTTATATGCTCTGAATTTATAAATATTAAACAGATGCAAGTATTCAGAACAGTATCTTTTCTATATTGCAGAGAGGACATTGGGATGTCATCCCCCCCACCCACCCACTAGATCTGAAGTCTCCCCATGAAAAAGGCAGGACAAGACCCAGGCATAGGAAGCACAGAAGAGTTCTTCAGTGAGATGACGGACACATCACAGAGAGACTGTAGCGCCCTCATCACCAGCTCACAGACTAGAAATGCAGTTTATGTTGCCCAGCATTACCATACAGGGCCTATCTAAAGCTTTCCCTGGCTCTAGCAATCCCAGAAAGGCCACTCCACCATAAGAAAGGCATACAGCACTGAAACTCCTTCCACACAAAAAGGCAAAACCTCCATGTAACAAAGTGGGGTCAGCCCAGTGTGTTGGCCTTGGGGATAGGGCCCAGGCCCTCTGGTATGATAAAGTAACAGCAACTAGTCTAGAGCTTAAGTCCTAGGGCAAGACAGGGCAGGCAAAGCAGTCTATGGCCCACTGGACCATGACATGCCGAGGGCAGTCACCCACAGGTAGCATAGGAGGGGAGAAGGAGAACACAGACCTTCCATCTCTACCATGTCCCAGCCCAGAGTCTTAACAGTGGCAGGGCATCCCATCATTGGATCAGCAGAGGCCCAGCCAAAACTCACTAACACTTGAACACAGTCAGCCTGAGGTCAGCTGTCCCTGGGTTACTTCCTCCACTCCTGTGCTCTGGTACTTGTAGCCCCAGTTATGGTCCACCTCCTAGGAAGTGGCGTTGCAAGGGGCGGTTTCAGCAGCCCATCAGTGGTGCTAGCGTCTGGCAGCTCCTCGAAGTCGCCAGTGGCAGGCAGTTCTGGCAGACGCTCTAGACTGTAACTAGTTTTTAGCTTGGGCAGCCCTTTAGCCAACGTGAGGTCAGGCTCAAGACCCAGGGCAAAACCTCCTTCTCACCCAGCAGCTTCCCCTGAGTAAGTGATAAGGCCTGGCTTTTATACTTCCCTTTTCTGGTCCCACCCCTGCACTTCCAGCTTGCAAGTGGTGCCATGCCTGGGCCTGCCCACCAGGTGGTGTGTGTCAGCCTCTCAGTGTCAGACATGGAGAGAGGCCACAGCACTTTGCTACATCCCCCTTTTCTTCAAAATGTAAATGACAAAAATCTAAAAATATCAAAACAAAAAGCCCTGCCCTAAGTGGAATTTGATCTTGAAAAGGGTGAAGTGCCAGTGAGTTCATGAAGTTCACTGCGTAGCCTCTTTGATATTGCTGTGGATTTTACTTGGAAGATGCACAGATAATATGGTGATGGGCAGCATTACAAAACCTTAAGGCTTAGTCTACACTAGACAGTGATATGCCAGTCCAGCTATAACAGCAAGTCCTCCTAGTGAAGGCACCGTTTGTACTGGAAAAAGAGTGCTTTTGCTGGTATAGCTTATACAAGTTCCCTGAAAAGAAAAAAAAAAGGGACCCTTTTCCCAGAATAACTGCATTTACATTGTCTTTTTCCAGCATAGTTGGGAGCATGGTTTTTTTCATGCTCCTTCTGATATAGCTATAGGCAAAACTTTTAAGTGTAGACCAGGTGATTAGATTAGATAGATCGATACATAGATAGATGTGGAGAAAGGCTCTTCTACTCTTACTTGCAAAGGTCTGAGAACCAAGTAGTCTAACAATTTGTTATAAACAATGGTTTCAATTCTGCAAGCTGATACTCATCAATGGGACTCTGCACGGCCTGGGGGTCTGCACTACTGCAGGCATTTGCTAGACTGGGAATATAAGATGTGGCAAAATTTGCTGACATTTTCAAAGAATAATTATTTGTTCATATATTTTTTCCATTATTCAGCCAGCTTTGAGCTAGAACAGATTTCAGTTTGATTATGCTCTGCACTTAATTTCCATAGCTGACATGCCAGCATCAATGAGCTGGAAGAACAATCTAGTAAATTAGCATGAAAATAAGCAAAGTCTTTTATGAGAGAAAAGATTTCACTGAAAAACTGTCCCCCTACTATCTTGGTTTCTGCTGTTTCCTACAAATAACAGATATGGCTTTTAGGTCAACGGCATATATCCTGTATGCACCATACCCACTCCTGAAGGGTAAATTCTGCCTAGACAATTACTGATAAGGAAGGATGGATGAGGTAATAAATGTCTCCAGCATGACAGATATGTATCAGTGCCACAGGCCAAGGTTTGTTTACTACAGTGATCCAGTATGGAGGTATTCATTTGTTTCTGATTTTTTTAAGGGGATCTGTAAAAGATTTTTTTTAAGTGGTCCATTTGTTAGTGCTAGTTGCTGAGAACCCAAATAAATTGGCTTAGATGCATTTCACCAATTATTTGCTTTCAGTTAGCAGGATGGTAGTGGTGTTTTTATAGATGTTCAAAGAACAGCTGTGGATTCCTGGATCATTTCAGACATGGGGCATCCTACTCACACTGTTACATTGGCCAGAGATTATTTTTCTCTTTATCCAGATACCCAAGCAACAGAGGGGACTAGGACCAATTCCCACACACCCCAGAACCTGTTAGAAGTTGGGACCCCAGCCAGACAATTCAAGATCTAGTTTGTCCAGCCAACACATAATGGTAACATCTCATTCACCATGAATTGCCATGGATTCTGCCATAGGGATATGGTTTATTTGTTCCCCACTCCAAATTCAGCACTTAAGGAAGGGTTTCTTTTTCAGTATTCTGATTTTTTTGGAAATGTGTATACCTGGCCGACTTAGCTGATCGCAGACTCCAGAATTAGGTAGCATGGGTTTAATATTACCAGCAAAATCCTTGGGACATCTGCTTGCAGAAGAAAAGAGAATCCATAGCCAAGGGGGAACTTTACAGATTTGCAAATATAGCAATAATAAAGTAAAGTAAATATTTTCATTAAAGCTTAAAAATCATATTTGAGGACACACTTAGCTACTGTTATTAAAGATGACTAGTCATATTTTTAAAAAAACCTTTGCTGCTTGCATTTAATAAATGCTTCCTGAAGGTGAAATAAAGAAGCCTAGCTTATTTGACAATGAAAAAAAATATAGCAAAGACATGGTAGAATGCAGAAGGGCAATGGTAGGAAGATAGCACATTGCTTTAATCAACACGTTTAAACACAATTTAGCATCTAGTGTAGACAAAGCCATTTAAAAATGAGTTAGCTGATCATGGCAAAATATGTTTGCAGACTGTGGTTAATTCTAAAGTCCTTAGGGCTGACCATGCCTGGTTGGCATGTTTGAATACATTTGTGTCTACATTAAGTGCGCTTCAAATGTGTTAGTTAAAGATAAACACATTGTAGAAGACCTCGCTTATTCCCTGAGTAGAAAAACCCCTAGCATCTAGCACCAAAAGCTATGTCTACACTAGAAAAGTTAAGTAGACTTTTGTTAAGTCGTCTTTAATAAGATCGACTTTAAGTCGACTTAAAGTCAACCTTATTAAAGTCGACTTAACAAGTGGTAACACTTTAAGTCAACTTAGTCCACTTTGTTAAGTTGACCTAACTGCCCTTAGGTCGATTTAACAAAGTGGACTTATGCGTCCACACTGGGTTAGGTCGATCTAAGGAAGGGTTAGGTCGACCTAAGGAGGCTTAAGTCGACTTAATGACTGGTAGTTATAAAGTCGACTTAAGCTTTCATTAAGTTGACTTATTTCTTAAGTCAACTTAATGAAAGCCTAATGTGGACACAGCTTAATTTAAGTCTACTTAAGCCTCCTTAAGTTGACTTAAATTGCTAGTGTAGACATAGCCGAAGACCTTACCATATGATTGGCCTTGTTTTTAAGGTCTTGTCTACACTAGGAAGTTTTGTCAACAAAAGTCAGCTTTTGTCGACAAAACAGTCTCAGTGTACACACTACACTCTCCTCTTTGCTGACAGAACTGCCCTGTTTTGCTGACAAAATAAAATCACCTTAATGAGCGTCATAGGACTTTTGCTGGCAAAGCTAAGATGGTACAGTGTCAGTGTGGACATTGTGTCCCGTTAAAGCAAAGGAGATCTGTCATACTTGTCAACTTCACTGCTCTAACACAGTGGTTTTCAAACTGTTTTCTTCAGGACCCGGTTGAAAAAAAAAAATTATGCTCAAGACCCAACAATTACATCTTTTAAGCAATGCCTTCCAGTCTTTCAACGGTGGCAGTGACCCAGTACTGGGTCCCAAGCCATGGTTTGAAAACCACTGCTCTAACAGATGTGGGATTGCTATGTATTTATCTATGAATACTGGTGTATAATAAATTTATGAACATTGTATGTGACCAGGTTTGTGAGGTAAAATTACTTTGTAACTAAGGCGGATTATTAAAATTTGACCATACTGACCTAAGTTAAGACTAACCTAAATTAATGTGAAGTTGTGAGACGAACAAACAGAAAAGCAATACAATAGATCTAGATAAGACCGTTCCAGCACACACTTGAAAGGCAATGGGATAAATTGTTAGCCTCAAATTCCTATCTCCAAAACCCTACAAGCTTGGGTTTACCAAAGCTAGGAGATTAGAAATACTACAGAGTTTACAAGAGTTTCTCAGGAGGGGAAGGGGGCTCACCCGACCCGTGAGAAGCTCTCTAGAGAGACAGGCTGACAGAGAAAATCTCTGCCAGGGGAGACTAAGTTGGGCTTTCATAGATCCAGAGAATGGTAAATGTCAGGGAAACGCTACATATGTTTACAGTCTGTTTCATTGTTTTTAAAATATGTTTTCCACGTAATGTTTCTGTTTTAAATAAATCATATTTTCCTTTAAGGGGGTTGCTTGGTCACTGATTGCCAGGGTCACTGCCTAGAACTGTAGAGACTAAACAAGTCAGACCTGCTTCACTAAGCACAGCTGATCACAAGGGACTGTGGCCCCAGGGCAGGGCCATTGCTAGGGGGTAGCAGATGGGTTGTCTAGACTACCCCATGCCCTGCAGATTTTGTTACTTAGGTTGTTCTGGGCATGCTCATCTACGTGCCAGAAACAGAGATGGATAACTACTTCTGCGAAACACGGTTTTTGGTGCTACACGGGCTGGGAGGCAGTGCGAGGGCAGGTTGAGGCCCGGGGTTGTGCGATGCCAGTATTGGGGGCGGCGGGGCAGCACAGGGCTGTGGAGTGGTGTGGTGTGAGGCTGGGATTGGGGGCAGGGGTGGTGGAAGGCTGAAGGGCCAGGATTGGTGCGGGGGTGGGGGAGGGAATACATCACACAGCTCATACAGGCTGATTCACTCTGGGTCCCACCCACCCTTCCCACCCTTAGAGACCACCCTGCCCAGGGATTGTTCTGAGAGTGGAAGAATCACATGATTCCATCCAAAAAGAGAAAGGACAGACTGTGACCTAGAAAAAGGTGGACATTAAAAGACTAGGATGGGTCTTTACTTGATGAGTTTCCCCCATCTGTACAATGGGAATAATGACACTGACCTTCTTTGCAAAGTGCTTTGGCATCGAAAGATGAGAAACATTATATAAAAGCTATTTTTTATTATTATTATTTATTAATAATAATAATTAGTAGTAGTATTGCACAAGGTCCTAGAGACAAGATGCAAAAGAAGAGAGAAAATAAGCAATAGGAGGGAAAGAGAGAAGGTGGACAAGTCTAGCAGTAAGATTATCTGGTGATACAAGCAAGCGAAATGCACAACTTAATGGTTATCAGTTGAGAGCACTTTTATTTTTTAAGTACCACCTGAAAGCTGTTGTCTGTGGCTTTCAGCCCCCTGTCCTTTTCCATTCTCTCTGACGTTTGGTTTTGCTGAGGGTTGTCATACTGCGTGTGTCAGCCACACTTACTTCATGCTGCATTCGGTGAAACGCATGGGGGACCTGCCTGGCATTTCTGACACTGAGGGGTTAAATGATTTTTTTAAAAAAAGAAAAATATTTAATCTTTTTACCAGTTCAGTTGGGTTGTCAACTAACATGAGACCAGGTCTCACTGCCCACATTTTCAGGGTAAATAAACTACACCCCCCACTACACATGGCTAGGAACCAGTGACATTACACCTTCTGCAGCAGCTGTCAGCTGTTTCTGAATGTGAAATGTCTGTTTCTAATCCATTGCTTGCAGAGCCTTATGTCCTCTCCAGTGCTCTGCTGTGGAATTTGTCACAGAAGCCCCCTTCCTGCAGCTCCAATGCTTTCAACACAGAAAATGTTTCCAGTCCTCATGATTGTGATGATGCCCTTTCATAAGTCAAGTCAAGTGAGTGCAGTGTTTTTTCACAAACAGCAGACAGCCTGAAAAATAGCTTTGGAGATGTGAACTGCCCCTTAACCTCAATGGGGTGTTAACAATGAAAGGTGATCATTTAAAACGCCGTTTTTGTTTACTATTACCTGCACTATTTCTCTGCTGAGCCTTTTCATCCGAATCATTCAGGCAACATTTTTTGACCCCATCCCAAACTCTCTCCCACACCTCCACAGGTGTCAAAAAATCCCCAATTGCACCCTACGCAGCTGCAAAACTTCTACACTGCAGATAAGCACGGTCAATAAAAGAAAAATCATTGGCATATTGAAAAATAAAAATAAAATAAAAATGTCTCCATGTAAAATAACTTGTATTGAATAGCAAAGTAAATAACACAGACCTGCTGTACTAGCTTTCATATTCATATTTAAATAAAATCCCTCCTGATTCAAATTTAAATGAGCTGCCACCAAATTTCCACTCTGCTGCAGCAAAGCACTGCAAAATGCAGGAATTTGTCATGGATTCAAGCACCTGCTTGCAACAGACTTCAGGGACCTTGCCTTTAATTAGTGAGAAAAGGAGATGCTTAGGCTCTGTGCACAAGGAGAACACTCCCCAACCCCCATCTCCTCTGGAAGGAATTGTAAAGGATCCCACATAAACAGCCTGAATGTTGTGTGCATATACTTTATCAAACACTGCAGTTTTCATGCTCCTTTGTGCCGCATACTTTGTACCAAATGGGATGAGTCTCTCCCGCCCTGCTCTTCCCAACCCATATTTGAAGTTAGTGAATGGTAAGAAAGTACATCTCAGTTGAATTCTTCCCTGGCATAACTGATTTCAGTGGGCTAACGCCAGAGATACATTTGGCTAGCTCTGTGCTCAATTATACCTAAAGGCTTTTCCATCCTTTATATTCTGCCTTTCTTCTCACAGGGCTTGTCTACACTAGAAATATCATGTCTGAACACAGCCATGAAGAGTCAAGTGCTGAACACAATTTGTCCTGGTCTCTGCTGTCCAGTCTGGATGTGTGAGCTCAACTCATTACAACAGTGTCAAACTAGAGAGACAAGCCCATATTTAGAAATGCACAGAGTGAGTATGAATGAACAGAGACTTCCAGAGATCCAAGAAAGAACCCTTTACAGGAAACCATTTATTCCTCTTCCTTTATTTGCTTTTATTTTTCAAGGTAAAGATGGATCTGCCCAGGGTAGAAAGTTCATATCCAGTGTTATTGGAGGTACCCAACAAGGAATGAGTATGCTGAGATGGGCAAGTAACACTTATGTTATATCAGTTGGTCAAATCAGGACCTTACGGGCAATCTTAGTGAAAATGACTTTTCCAATATCACATGGCACAGTCTGCAACCTTCAAGTCTGAGAGAGTTCACATCACCAGTCAAACCCCACACACTCCTTACTTACTCAGGGCATAATACACCTGCAGAAAAATCCCTGACAGGAGGGGACAACATATAGCTGGAAATCCATGTGGATCATCTCCCTGAGTTGCCTCCTTATTCACCCCACAAGATGATGAGGGAGTTCTAGGGAGAATAGCTTGAAGAGGCCACAGGGAGAAACTAGTTCCATTTTTGTTGGTTATAGGCAACTGTGCACAGATTGGATCCTCTGCAGTGCTTCCTGACCTCCCACCATAGGAGTACAGCTGCTCCCTAACCTCCATCCTAGGCATGTAGAAAGGGGAACCGGGGAAGTGATGATGCCTGGAGTATTCGTATCAATAAAAACAGCAAGAAAGGAGAGACATCACAAACAGTGCTTATGAATTTATATGGTATGTGAAATGCCTGCTATACTAAGTGGAGAACTGCTCGGATTAATTCACTCATGTTGAAACATGCTACTGCTCTGAGAGAGGCTCAGAAAGATCTTGGGAGTGGGGGAGGGGAACAGGAGCTTCAGCAATAAAAGGAAAAGAGCATTAGAGGAACTGGAATATATTAAGCCTGGGATTTCGCTAGGTGCATTGATAATCACATATAAAGAGATGCACTGGAAAAAGAGTTCGTTTTACCCTCTGCCTATGCCAGTGAATACACAACTTGGGAGACTGACATACTGGCACACTTCGGTCATTGCTGTAGTATATTATTACTGGTGTAATTAGAGACTCCTTGAAATGTGTTAACTCTATAATTTGTGTAGCAGCTGTTCCCTGGTCACACAAAGGTAAACACACCCCAGTTCAGCTGAATGTTTCGCCAGACCAGGGCTGAGGGATATTGGTGGATGCATGTGGGCCTGTGTGCACTGCCGCTCCAAGTAAATTGCATCTTCTGTGCACCTGCTCTCTGGAAAAAAACAGGGATTGCCATCTCACTTTCAAAAGGTTTTACATTCACCAACAAAAACTAGCCTACCCAAAGTGCAAACGTTCTGCATCCAGTGACGAGCAGCTACCAAGATTGCATTTTCTATGCCAATACCTTATTACAATGTTAAATAATCCTGAATTGGCTCTGAGCCACAATCCCCCAGCTGAAAAGTCTTGAACTACCCACACAGAATGTCATTGACTTTAATGAGTCTCTGCACCAGCATAAAAACCTGGAAGCATGGTGCAGCTTGCAGGGTTAGACCAATAGCACTTTTCACCATAAAACACTTCACAATTTATAGACAGATAGCACCACTGCAACTCCTGCTCCCACTTGCAGCCCCAATGATTTTAGTGTTCTGCTTTGACTACTCAGATCAGAGTTGTACAATCACATCTTACCTCCTCTCAATACAGTCAATCTGTCACCATAAGAGATGGTATTCCATATTGAACATTTTTCCAAGGCTAAATCTAAGACAAAATTCCTTTCAGTAAAAATGAATAGAAGGGTGTGTGTGTGACTTTGTATTGTACCCCACAACACTTCTTTCTCATGGTCCCTATCTCAATTTATTTCCACTTGCTATAAACCAAAATAAAATGTTTATTCTGATAAAATCAGGGATGGAGATAGATTTTTGTTAATTACCTGGGTTGTTAAAATCATCCTTCTCAACAGAATGTTTTAAAGAGGTCCAAACAGAGGCCTTTTACTTTAGGAAAGAAGGTTAACATCTCTTATTAAATGTACTGACATTTTGATTCACAAGAATATTTGTGGCCGTCCAAATATTCTAGCAAGCCCTTTCTTCTCTTTCTGTAGTGATACAGCTGTCAGCCTGTCCTTTTCTTCACACTGCACAAGCTCAAGAAGGAGTTCTGCAGTGTGTGTCTCTGACACCCAAAATAGTGACTAAGGACTGTGGAGTACTTTCCATCTTCTGAATTTTGGATTACTTTATCCATTCATATCTCATCTATATTCCATATACCATCTGTGGACTCTATGAAGGCTACATCACTCAGCCTGCATTTGCGAATTGCAGATTCCAGGCAGCCAAGTCAGTTCCTGAATGACTGGTTTCACTACCTAGCTGGATGAGTACAAATCGCAGTCAAGAGAAAGCAATGATTTTCAAGTACCCAAACAGTTATATTTAGTTACACTGTGTGGGAAAGAAACAGTAACAGAAGTACCAGTTCACCTTGAATGCTTTTATGGACTTTTATGTACCCTGTTAATGTTGGGTCAACTTTGGACTTGCATATGATTTGTTGACAATTTTTGCTATGCAAGGGCATTTCTTCCTGGTGTTTTACAGTTTTCAAGCAACAGAATTCAGTTCATATAAAACTAAACACATAACAGAAAAGCTGCCTCCAAAAAGACTATGCACACATGACATTTTGACAGAAATCTTCCCAAAGTCTACAATGTACAAAGCTATCTGTTACCTACCATTTGTTTTTCTGAGTGCCTACTTGTCAAATGTGTTTGCTATGAGTCTAGATGAGTATTTTTTCATTTTTTACTTTACTCACATTTTATTTCCCTTGCATTGTCTCTACATGGAAACATCTGACATTCCATTTTTTTTTCCTCAAGAAGTCTTTGCAGAAGTAGAATAAGTCACACATTTTGTTACTGTTCCAGTTGAGAAAAAGAAAATTTTAATATAGAGAAAGTATCCTTATAGGTAGCTAGTAGGAAATGAATTAACATTTTATTTACTTCCGAGCCTTTTTGAAGTTGCATTTGTAAATGTCCAACTATGGAGAATAGCAAGAATGTTTCATTCTTCATCAACTCCTACCAGCTTTGTAACAGAGAGCAGAATTAGGTGCTTAGCCTGCATCTTAGTTCTGCTATCAATGTTTGTGTATTTTGTTTCAAGCTACACACTTTTCAATGCTGATGCTGAAACAGCCACTCAAAGCATAGCCAGCTATGATAAACGATGGCGATACTTGTTTCATGAAGTGGTGTTGTAGCCAAGTTAGTCCCAGCATACTAGCGAGAAAAGGTGGGTGAGGTAATAACTTTTACTGGACCAACTTCAAAGCTACTATTTCACTCACCTTGTCTCTCTAAATACTGTTTCAATCAATTTACAATCAAAGAAGAGAAAATGTTACCAAACAGTCCACTAGGAAATCATGCGGCATGTCCGTGGAGTTAATTGGGAGGAGGAGGAAATGGTAGTGTCCTGTTTCATCAGCAGTAACGAATACAGTACAAACTTCTCATCATATCAAAGCATGCATTCCACATATTGATGACCCTGGTTATTGATGAAAGCACTTTATTCACAATCAGCCAAGCTTCACTATTTGAAAGTTCTTGAGAGGCTGTATTTTCTCATAAGGTTATTAATTATTTGTTGTTCATGAAATCCTGATAATGCAGGCAAAAAGTAACAATGCCTATTTAATCACAATTCTAATAGATAACTGTAAAAAGTCTTTTATTTCCTACATTCTGACCTCCTGAAATTCACCCCACTGGAAAGTCCTACTCTCCATTAAACTGATGCACAGGGCCTTGTGCTGTTTCAATACATTAGGGTGAATCTCACCAGAAGTGCACACATCTTGAAATATGCAATACATCTTTTTGAATGTCCCTCTGTCCAGTATTCCACTTCTCTCTATATACCCAGCCACATTTTGTCACCATGCATATTACCCTAGACAGAGAGAAACACATATCCTCTAACTCAGTGCAGTACCATCCTTGAAGTCCTCTTGTAACTTCAAGTGAGAAGCAGACGTTTTATCCGGAGATTGCCAAACTGCAACAGCTAAACAATACATTGCTGGCTATTGGTCTTCTCTGCACCAGGACAAACTGGAAAAGTGTAGATTGAGTAAGTAGGAGTGATGTGGCTAGGCTAGCAAAACTATCATGTGATTGTGGAGGAATTATGGTTGGGAACCAAAAGATTTATTCTAAAGAATGGAGGCATTTTTGCCTGAATTGCTGTTAATATTTTTCTAGACTTGCATTTGATCTCATTTGATCTGGCGAGTCAGATTTGACTTAATGTACTTCAAGTAGGCCATACATACCATAAATCAAAATACTAAGGCACTCTCCTATAGGTTGGTGGCCTATTGCTGGAGTGGGTGGGTGAGGTCTTGAGGCCTGCATTTTGCAGGAGGTCAGACTAGATGATCGTACTGGTCCCTTCTGACCTTAAAGTCTATGAGTCTCTCGCAGCATCGCAGAGTGCTGTGTATGCAAAATCGCGCTCTGTGATACCACTCTCTCTCTGGTAGGGAGAGAGTGTTATCCCACGGACTGCAGTCTCTTATGCCGAGTGCTGCGTGATGTCGCGAGACCTGACACGCTCACAACACCGCAGAGCGCTGGGTATGCAGATCTCTCTCTCTTTCTCTGTGTGTGTGTGTTAGTGAGAGAGTGTGGTCTTGCTGAATGGAGTCATGAGCCAGATGGAAGAGGTTCGCGGGCCACATGTTTGAGAGCCCTGCTCTAGAGGAAGAATATTTTATAATGCGTAGTGAACAAATCCCCAAAATTCTAAGTAAACAAAGCTTTTTTCTACAAAAGCTGAAAAGCACAATTAGAACCACAATAACTAACACAATTCTTACTACTTTGCTTATTTTAACCAAAAAGATATTATAAATGGGTTTAACCAGGTCTAATTATTTCATTCTCCTCATATGTACAAATAACTCCCCGTAACATCAGTGGAAGATGAGAGCGCCAAAGGAAAAGAGAACAGACCGTTTAGTTCTTAAATACTTTAAACACATTTGCTGGGAGAAATGATTATACACAGTCAAGTATTATGTGCACCAATACTGACAATCCGGATTTCTACATTTTATTCTATAATATGGCATCAAATAAAATGTATAACTAATTTCAGATGTCAAACATGAATACCTAAAATGAGATTCCTAACCCACATTCTGGATCACAAACAAGGATTTAGACACCTAAAATGGCTATTTGGGAACTAAAGTGCCTCTTTAGACAACTTAATGTGGGAATAGGTGCTTGATTTCAGCAACCAAGTTTGAAAGTTGGGCTCACAAATCTTTATGTTTCATACAAATTTATTAACAAAGCCTCTATAAAATATTTTCTTTTTGAAGAGATCTGGTATTAGGATTAAATACGTTGGTAGTGATCTACTTCAACACTTCCTTGCTTCATTAGGCAGCCTGGCTGGTACATTAAATCTACAATATACATTTGAGGAGGAAGTAGAAGCCCTGTTATTCCTTGAGGAGAATCGTCAACTAATTTAACTTCATTCCAAGCTCTGCCATATTCTCCACGAACCAAACTACATCCAATGCCAATTCTGTCTGCTATAACCTATGAAGGAAAACAAAAAATGTTAAAGAAACTTACCACTAGTTCCTGAAAGGTGGCATAATGCGTTTAATTTGTGAAATGCACAACTGATCATGGAAATGCTTTAACAAGAGGACAGCTGAAAGGAGTAGAACCTTCCTGAAGGAGACATTGTAATGCAGATTATTCTGTTCCAAAGGGGTCGCCATGCTAGTCTAGTTCTGCAAAACAAAGAGTCCTGTGGCACTTTTAAAGACTAACACATTTATTTTTCATATGAGTTTCATGGGCGAAGTCCCACTTTGTCAGATGCCAGAGTGGGGAAAACTTACATTGAAAAAAACTTACCATATGGGAGGGAAAGATTAATCCTGTGATTACATTTCACTGCATCAGGTCAGATTACTTCAGCAAATCAAACTAGTTGTATAGACTCAAACACAACATATCTGAAAGTGGTGAGGTTGAGAGAGGTGAGAATCACTGTTAGTAATGAAAAACAAAAGTAGAGCATAGAGATTGATATTACTTTTAATAAAATATAAACAATCAGAAAACAAACACACGTTTACAAACTCATGGGTACAGATGGCAGGGAGTCATGGCAGGGCAATGGAGGGCAGAGGGGCCCTCTTGGGGAAGAGAAGAAACAGAATGACAGAGCCGGATGGAAACCCAGAAGTCAATTTCTACAGGACAAACCCAAGAAGGAAAACAACAGAACACCATTAGTCACCACCTAGAGCCCCCAGCTCAAATCTCTACAACACATCATCAAGGATCTACAGCCTATCCTACAAGATGACCCCTCACATTCCAAAGCTTTGGGAGTCAGACCTCTCCTCACTTAGTAACAGTTCCCCAACCTTAAATGGATACTCACCAGCAACTGCAGATCTTACAACAGAAACAGTAAGGCAGGCACATATCCCTGCAACAAACCCTGCTGCCAACTCTGCTGACATATCAACACTAATGACACCATCATAGGACCTAATAAAAACAACTACTCCATTCACCTGCTCATCCTCCAAAGAGATATATGCCATCATGTGCCAACAATGCCCCTTCGCCTTATACATCGGACAAACTGGACTGTCTCTGAGCAAAAGAATAAATGGACACAAATTTGACATCAGAAATAAGAACATTCAAAAACCAATAGGAAATCACTTTAATCTCCCAGGCCATTCAGTAATGGACTTACTACTGAATGTATCCTCAGGCTCATTTATTCTAGATCAAGGCTTCAAAGAAAGATTTCAGAGTTAGAATTCATACACAAATGTGATGCCATTAAGCTGGGTCTCAATGAAAGTATGAACTGGCCCTCCCACTACAAACATTCAACTTTAAATGGCCAAGGGACTCCTCCTTTGTTTTTCATTATTAACTGGGGGTGTGTCTACACTGGGAGCTTAGGTCAACTTAAGGATGCTTAAGTTGACCTAAACTACTCCACGTCCACACTGGGCTTTTATTAAGTCAACTTAAGGGCTTCCTTAAGTTGACTTAATAAAAGCTTAAATCAACTTAATAACACCTCATTTTAGGTCAATTTAAGGCTTAAGTCGACTTCTTAAATCGACTTAAGCCAGTGTGGACGGCCTAAATTGATTTATTCCATAAGTCAACCTAGGGCGGGGGGACAAGGCAGCCCTGCATGGCTCCTTTGTCTCTGAGGGGAGCCCTGGCTCCTTTGTCCTGGGGGGAACCCCTTGTCCCCGGGAGGAGATGTGGCTCCCTTGTCACCAGGGGGAGCCAGGGCTCTTGGCAAGTAGGGAGCCGCAGCTCCCTTCTCCCCGAAAGCCCCAGCTCCCCCCCTCCCTGGGGGACAAGGGAACCGCAGCTCCTGGGAAGAAGGGAGTTGCATGGGGCTCCCCGGCCCAGGCTGCAGCGGAGAGGGAAACCCCTGCTGCCCTGGCCAGGGCTCCAGCAGCGAGGGATTCCCCTGCCGCCCCAGCCGGGGTTCCCGCCACACGGCTACAGCCCTGGCCGGGGCGGTGAGGGAATCCCTTGCTGCTGGAGCCCAGGCCGGGGAACCCTGTGGGGCTCCCTTCTCCCCGGGAGCCACATGTGGCTGCCTTCTTCCCGGGAGACCTGACTCCTCCCAGGGACAAGGGAGCGGGGGCCATGCACAACTCCCTTGTGCCCAGAGGGAGCCGTGGCTCCCTGCTTGCTGGGGAGTCAGGGCTACCCTTGTCACCGGGAGCCTCAGTCTAGTGAAAACTCTCTAAGTCAACTTAACAAGGTCGACTCTAAGTCGACATAAGAGTCTAGTGGAGATTCTCTAAGTTGACTTAATAAGGTAAACTTTAAGTCAACTAACAAAGCTGACAACTTTTGTAGTGTAGACATACCCTGTGATTCTCACCTCTCTCAACCTCACCACTTTCTGATATGTTGTGTTTGAATCTATACAACTTGTTCGATTTGCTGAAGTAATCTGACCTGATGCAGTAAAATGTAATCACAGGATTTATCTTTCTTTCCCATACTGTAAGTTTATTTCAATGTAAGTTTTCTCCATTCTGGCATCTGATGAAGTGGGACTTCGCCCATGAAAGCTCAGGCGAAAAATATTTTTGTTAGTCTTTAAAAGTGCCACAGATTATTCTGGATTCCTTGTACGATTCTGGAGACAGCACAACTTCACTGTAGATCCTTCAGAAAAAATGCATTTTTAAAATGGTATTTCCACTCTATTTTAGCAGAACAGCAGTGATATACGGTAATATAATTCTTTTTAAGAACTTACTCGTTCTGTTGCAAGTCACTCCTTCATACCTCAAAAGAACAGAGCATATGTGGTCCCAAGACAGAGTCTTTTCAACAAATTTAGAAAATATTGGAGGAGCTGTTTTTTAATTAAACACCCTCCAATAATCTCTCTGTACAAATAAAGATATATATGTATGCTCTGCATGTGTATATGCAATAAGGAATATATGATGATGTTTGATATAAAGGTTTAGCTGGCGTGGGTTTGTGATTGCAACACCACCTATCAGTTTCTCTCTCGACTTTCAGATCTGCCAATGTATGACACAAGCCATTGAAATGTGTGTCAGATGACTGGAATGTGGAACACCTGAGTTTTGCGGCAGCTTGGATTATAATTGACAAAGAAAGAAAAAGGGGCTGCTTGAGAATTTATTAAAGATCCACCTTCATGTGTCTAAAACATATTGTTATGCCAGCCTAAGCAGAGCAGAACCATTTAAGCAGTCCCTCCTCTTTCCCCCATGCTTCACAGCACGAGCTAATTTTAGGAACGTCTACTATCACTAAATAATGATTATCTGACACACCCCCAAAACAATTCATACAACTCTGAAAATTTAAATGGATAAAAACTGGGGGAGAAGCTTCAAAATGAACAATTATCTGCCAAGCCTAATTAAAAAAATTTTTAAATATAAATTTTTTTCCTATAACATTTCCTCATTGTGTGAATGAAATAAATCAATTTTGTAATTGGCTATAGATAGCAGAGGGATTACCATGACCTGCTGGTCTTGAAGCTGGGGTGGCTATCAAACTGCTGAGCCCCCTGTGCCTCTCTTACCCTCACCTCCAGTGAGCAGGGAGAAGGAAGCTAGCGTCCACAGAGCCTTAGTTTTTGCAAAACAAACAAGGAGTCTAGTGGCACTTAAAGACTAGCAAATTCATTTATTGCATGCGATAAATGAATTTGTTAGTCTTTAAGGGTACGTCTACACTGGCAAGTTAGGTCGATTTAAGGATGCTTAAGTCAACCTAAACAATGCTGCCTCCACACTCTGCTTTTCTTAAGTCGACTTAAGCATTTCCTTAAATCAACTTAAGGAAAACTTAAGTCGACTCCATAACACCTCCTTATAGGTCAACTTAAGCCTTAAGTCGACTCCTTAAATCAATTTAAGACCAGTGTAGATGGGGATTAACGCTAAGTCTACTTTATTAAGTCGACCAAAAGCGAATATAATGACTATCTTTGCTGTTAAGGCGACTTAACAAAGTCGACTTAAAGTGTAGTCAATTTGTTAAGTCGACTTAACAAGGTCAACTTTAAGTCGACTTAAAGTGGACCTTGTTAAGTCAATTTAACAAGTCGACTTAACTTTACAAGTGTAGACATAGCCTAAGTGCCACTAGACTCCTTGTTTGTTTTGCTGAACTAAACTGACATGGCTACTCCTTTGGAATTAGTTTTTGCAGAGACAAAGGAGGAGGCTGCACCAGTACATTTTTCACGTGGAGCAGGGAGGAAGATGGATTGGAGCCTACAAGCCTGTGAAGAGACCCAGAACTCATTGTCTGCTCCACCTCCTTCTTCCTCACGCCTGTGAAAAACAGCAGCCCAGCCCCTGCTCTATTTTACCTTCCTTTTCCATTTCCCTTCCCCCCCAAAATATTGCTCCATGGTTCCTTTCCTGGGGCTCTCTGCAACTTGGAGAGAAGTAGAGAAAGAATCAGGGAGTTCAGTGCTGCAAGGAAAGTCTCTTTCTCCTTTCTGCTCCCTAGCTAGCCAGCTGTTGCTGTGATCCTGCAACCTACCGCATGTGTATGTGATGCAGCAGAATAGGCAGGCAGAAGCTGTTCTGCTGTGGGATGCACCATATAATGCAAAACAAACAAGGAGTCCTGTGGCACTTTTAAAGATTAACAAATTTATTTATTGCATGATCTTTCATGGGAGAAAATCCCACTTCATCTGACCCTTTGAAGATGGGGAGTTTACAGAATGGGAGGAAATTAAATGCAGGGAAATGTATGACACAGGATCGATCTTCACAACACACCATTATTTAGTTAGTTTATGCTACATATTTTTACAAGAGCTAAAATATAAATGAATTACGCATTTAGAGATGTTTCGGGAGAATGGATTCTCACCCTACCCACCCTTCTGCGGAATGAGAGGGGTCCTGGTTATTTGGGAGAGAGGGTCCTGTGTGGAAGAAGTTGAGTATCAGTTTGAGATATTTATAATATTGTCCTGGGATTATTTTTCATATCCCCTGTTCAGTAAAGCCAGGCTCTCTTAGTACACATACAGACTGCACAAGGAAAAGAAAATTATACAAAATAAAATTTAGAAACCTTTAAAATCATACTATTATATATGAAAAAGCTACTTTGGGTAATTTTTGAAGTCCAAAATATTAAGTAATTCATGTCTCAAAACATGTACAGTAGGATCCACTGGAAAGCTGGGAATTTCCTCTTTACAATAAGATAAAGCTCCCATTTCTAGCTGTGCAGGAAGGAAAAAGATTTGGGGAAGTGGGCACACACAGGTGATGAATGCCAAAGAGCCCAGTTCTGTGGGTGCTCTCTCTCGGTATGTCTACACTGCATCTGCAAGTTTTTGGGCTCTTTACTGTTGTCAGAATTTGAACCTAAACTTTTCTACACTGTAAGATATAACACCAATCGCTGAATATAAATGATATTGCTGTTTACAGATGAGGTGCTTTCCACAGGACAGTTTTATCTGCTCAATTTGATATTTTATGACAGTGAACAGAGAAAATATTTATTTACAAACTCAACTCAGACTGGAAACATGACTATTTGCCCAACAGCACACAATACCGTCAAGTGTTCTGTGACTGTGTGAGGAAAGACTCTAAGTCGCATCATAATGCATTACACACAAGCAGCGTGTACAAGCAGGGCCGTCTTTTTTGTTGGGGGGGGTGGGGCAAGTGGGGCAACCACCCCAGGCCCCGCAGTTCAGCAGGCCCCATGCTGCTCCCCGCTGCCTTCAGTGGCATTTCACACCAGCCTGCCCCTGGGGACGGACCAGCTAGCCCAAGGGCAGGACAGGAGCATGGAGCTTGGCCTCTGGGCTGGCCTGCCCCGCCCTTGGGGGTGGAGCAGCTGGCCCCAGGGGCGGGGGGGGGTAGAGGGGAGCATGGAAGCATGGAGTCTGGCCCCTGGCCCAGGGCTTGCCCACCCCCCCCCTCAGTTGCAGAGGCTGGGGGCCCACACAGGCTGCCCCACGCCCCAAGAGATGGCCCTATCTCAAAGCTATTGTTGAGAATGGTTATCATTTGTTGCATGAAAAATAATGAGCACTGCATAATTTAATGCTTTACAGTTTACAGGAAAAGGAATATATTTTGATTCTAAATCAAACATTTTGGCTCTTTGCCTTATATCACACATTCTGCTGACATCACTTAAGATAACTTCAGTGATGCTTATAGCAACACGGATGTTTATAAAAAGAAGCCACGCTGGCTTTCATTCAAAAGGAAATCAAATGTTTGCCAAATGGAAAATGACTTAAATAGATACACAAATAAACAGCAACAGAACACTAGAAGGTTCTACCGAAGCTCATGCACTATTGCTTGTGCTATCCCATCAACAAAAATAAACTGTAATTCCAGCTGTATTTTTAGATCAGTTAAATAGTAAATGCTAACATACCTTGTAAAGCAAAGCCCTGTGGTAGAAGGTCCCTTTCTTGATTTTCCCAATAGGTACAACATTACATTTCAATTCAAATTCAATTTCGCTTATATGAAGTTCCCATGTGAATTCATGTAATTTGTCTCTTTCAATTGGGCCACCCATCTTATCTGCAACAAATCTGTTGAAAGATACACCAAAATCAATTAAATCTGTCCTTTCTATCATACTTTTCATGCTTACTGGCATGATGGAGAAGTTGTGTATATACAAACAATACCTGTATGACATATAAAAGTGGATTGTTTTTGTAATGTATGCTTATGTTTTCTTGTTCTGTTACTGGTATTAGAAGTATGTTCAACATGAAATAGATTAAAGTGATAATGAAGTTCTTTGGAGGTGAGCAACGAAAGCCAATTATCAAAACAGAACCAGCAAAAATTACATACAATGACTGATAAAGTAGTTCAGAAGCTAGGATTCATCTTTAGTAGAATCATTTGCACTATTTACCACAATCCTCTGCATTGCCATTTGTTTTAAGTAAACAATACCAAAGACATTAGAATATGAAATGAGAAAAATAAGGTCACAATTAATGACTGCTGATTTATGAAAGCAACCATATAAAATGCAATGTTATGCATGTGCTTATGTGCTTTCTTGAATTAGGGCCAACATTTGTAATTGTATTGATTTGCATTTTGTAATTTATATATAAAAATTAATGGCCAGGCCAAGGAAACCCAAGGTCAGGACTCAAAAATTCTTATACAATTACTGTGATAGTGCACAGACAAGCACACATATCAAGGTATTAAGCCCTGATTCAGCAGTACATCCCTGTTCATTAAAGCACTTAAGTACATGTATTACTTTCACCATGTGCGTAAGTCTCATTAATTTCAATGATGCACTGAAGGCACAGCAGAAATGAGTTTTAAGGAAGATTTTAAAGGTAGTTGCATTACAGAATTTTATGGAGTACTCCTGTGCACAGAGAATTACATAGGAGAAAGCTGCTAAAAAATTCTGCATTTCCATTGGTTACTCCTACCTGTTCTGGTGTGATATAACAAAAATGCAAAAAGCTGTGGATGGAAATGTTGCACACATAGAAAGAGAGAAATTTTAGAATAGAGAAAATGTGAGACTCAATTAATTGAAAGCTATTTTTGAGTTTCTAAGCATAACATTAAAAAAAAAGAAGTTATATGAACAACAGAAAAACACTTCCTCTCCTCCCTTACCCTTTTGCCTCCTTCATAACCAGTTATTTCAAAAACAACTGAACAGATTTTAATAAAATTTCCCACAAATATTCACTTCTGGGATGAAGCCAATCATGAGAAATTTAAGGCAGAATGTATTTTTGCTAAAGTTACAGGCATCAAAGGAAAAAAGTTCATCCTAACCATAGAAAGGTTACTCTGATATCATGATACCTCGTCTTAAAGTGACCTAATGCAGCCAAACTTTTGCTAAGTTCCAGACAGTGGCTGAAGGGGCTTTATAGAGAGGGAGGAGGGGCAAGGAGCTGGTACTTTCTGTGAGCGCAAGAACTGGAAATGTCTTGCACCAGCTGTAACGCTAGACCCCTCAATGGGAAAGGTGAGAACAAGGATGAGAAAACCCCCATCTTCATATAACTGCTGTTCTTTGAGATGTGTTACATATGTCCATTGCACTGCACATGTGTGTGCATCTAGTGCATTCATGCCAGAGAGTCTTCTCAAGCAGTATGCATACAGGTGGCCACACGCTGAGGTGAGTTCCTTATACTCCAAACCGAAAAGCATAGAGACGTCCCACTGGAAGCTGATGGGAGACTCTGATGTGTTAGGAAAGAAGGAGGGGTCAAATAATGTTTTTGTGCAATACATCTCAAAGAGCAACAAGGAGTCTTGTGGCACTTTTAAAGACTAACAAATTTATTTATCACATGAGCTTTTGTGGGTATAATCCCAATTCATCAGATGCATGAAATGGAAACTCTAGTATGTTACATGTATATACACATGTAGAAAAAGGTAAGTCACAAGGTCAGTTCAGTCTTTTTCAGCAAACCAAATAACTTGTTTTGATTTAAACAATGTGGAACAATTGATTGGAAGGTGAGAATGTTAAAAGCAGGGGAAATTACCTTTGGTTATGAGTTAGCCATTCCAAGTTCCTATTCAGATCTAATTGGATGGTGTCAAATTTGTATTTGAATTCCAGCTCTGCAGTTTCACGATGAAGTCTGTTTTTAAAGTTTTTTGCTGAAGCAATGTAAGTGTCATGTCTTCTATAGAATGTCCAGGGAGGTAGAAGTGCTCCTTTAATGGTTTTTGAATGTTACCATTCTTGATGTTTGATTTCTGTCCATTTATTCTTTTGCACAGAGACAGTCCAGTCTGGCCAATGTATAAGGAAGAAGGGAATTGCTGGCACATGATGGCATATATCACATTGGTAGATGTACAGGTGAATGAGCCCCTCATGGAGCAGCTGATTTGGTTAGGTCCTATGATAGTGCCACTTGAGTAGGTGATACATGGGCAGAGTTGGCAATGACACTTACAGTACTTCAGCAAAAGAACTTTAAAACCAGACTTGATTTAATAATCCCCCCTGCACTGATGTAGAAGGGGCACCTCCTCTGTGGCTCCCAAAGAACGTAGGGTCTGCACTTGTTGTCTTAGTATAAACTTGTGAGAGGTGTCCCTGAAGAGGAGGGTTGGAGGGATAGAAAAGAAGAGCAGGGTATATCCCGATTCCACCATGCTCAGCACCCATTTGTCTGAGGTGGTGGAGTGCCAGGTATGTGGGAAATTAGGTAACCTATCTGAGAAAGGAGGGCAAGAGTGTGTGAGATCCAGGTCAAGCAATATGCTGTCCTCCACAGCTGAGTCAAACTGGTTGCTTTGATGCCTGGAGATATGTAGATTGGTCAGCCTGACAGAAGGGGCAATACCACAATCTAGGCTAGTATCGAGGACAATATTTTGTCCTCTTCATCACTGGCATATAGAGGCCCAAGGGCTTCATAACTACTCTCACATCCTTCAGGGTATGCAAAGCCTCATCAATTTTAGATTAAAACAAGCATGCCCCTTGAAGAGGAATTCCTCAATTGTCTATTGCACCTCCTCAAGAATCCCTGAGCACTGAAACCAGGAAAAATTGTACATAGTTATACCAACACTACAGTTAAACACCCATGGCTGACCCTTATCAGCTGACCCAGACTCGAGGGACTTGAGCTATGGGGCCCTAAAATTGAAGTGTAGATGTTCAGGCTCAGGCCTGAAAAGAGATGAATATATGTCTTGTCAAACTTCGCGATCATCCAGAAAGTCATTCCTCAGATCATTGGTTCTCAACTACTGTGTCATGACACAAAAGTGTGTTGCAGCATAATAGTGAGTGAGTCGCAAGCTAAGCCTGCCCCGCCCTGCTGAGCTGCCACAGCAGGGAACCATGGGCTGCGACACATGCAGTACATTCTGTTAACCCGGAGTCAGGCTGGGGAAGGGGAGATACGTGTGATTGAACTGGGGAAGAGGAGAGACACAGGGTCGGGTTGGAGAAGGGGAGAAGAGATGCGGGGTCGGGCTCTGGAAGGGGAAAGACAAGGGGTCAGGCTGAAGAAGAGGAGAGATGCAGGGTTGGGCTGGGGAAGAGGAGAGACGTGGGGTCAGCATAGGGCAGAGGAAGTCCAATGAAACTGTAGAACATTCTTTATTGTCCAGATGGCTGTGCTTTACTGTGTCTGCCCCTTCCAACTGGAGTCTCTGGCTGGTTCCTTTCTGCAGTTCTTCCCCAAGGCCACATAGCGGGGGAGAGGAAGCACCACCTGGGTCCCAATTTCCCCATGGTATGGGGGTTCCCTTACACAGTTCTGGGTCCTGAGGGTGCTAAAGAGAGAGAGATCCATAGATGGGCCCCATTTTGACATTTTCAAAATGCAAAATTCAATTTTTTGATTATACAATATTTTATCCAGAAATTTAAACTAATTATAGAACAAAAGTTTTAAATAAAAAAGGGCAAAATCTAAATGAAATGAAATAACTGAAATTAAATGTTTCATTTGACCCAAGCTAAACTTTATTTTCAGATTGCTGGTTCTCAAAAATTATTTAACATTTTGACTTCGTGTCCCAATTTGGGATGGGAAAGCTTTTCAAATTCTCAAACATTTTCCTGGGGTGGGAAAAGGGCTACACAATACAAAAAACTTGTATTTTGTCTCAGACTCAATACAGTACTCACTGTGCAAGTGCCACAACCTGTTCTTTGGCAGTAGTTAGTGATAGAATTGTTTTGGAAGTTTCAGTAATATAATCCAGTAAAATGGAGTCAAATGGTGGTAGCCACGGTAACTTTTCAAGAATTAATTCCTGCTGGACTTTTGGCATTGCTTGCAACTCTTCTTCTTCTTTTGGTTTTTCTTCTTCTTTTTTTCCTTTCCCTTTTCTTAAATAGAAAATAATGGATCTTTATTTAGCAAGCTGCAATCTCTCAGGGCCAAATTCCAACTACATGGTTCTACATAGGTACGTGCCAGGAACCCGCTTTTTGATGGAGGAGAATGGGAAGTTTCCTTTCCTGTTTCTGAATGCCTCCAAAGTCACAAAGAGGCCCATTTCACAGGACCTATGGATACTAATTATGAAAGGTGTTCTAAGGAAGGGCTTAGGGACCAAGAGGCATTGTCTGCATGTCCATACTTGCATAACCCCTGACCAGACAGATCAAGTGACACTAGGATACCACTCCCTAGAAGGATTATTTGTACTACTAGATCTATAGTGGAAAACATTACCAATCTGAAAATAGGCACATAGCAATAAGTGGTTTCTACAGCATATATATAAATTCCTTTTGAAGCATTTTTGTAAAGAAACAGAATTTGGTCCCATAATGTTAATAGTTTATAAACAAAACAACTCCTATAGTCCTGGAAAGTTTTCACTTGGAAGAAGTCTGGGACTTCAAACAAAAAAACAGGAGAATCAATAAAATGGTAATATAAAGCGAGCTACTACAAATCTCAGCTACTATATGGCATGTCCCATTAAGATTTCATAAGAAGTTTATGTATTTATTGTTTATTCATGGCACTTTATTAATTTTTCACTGGAGCTTATGATTTGGGAAATGCATATAAATGGCAGTCACAAGTCTAGCAAAAACATAAACTAAAGATCAGTTTAAACCTGATAAACTTGTGAAATTTATGTACTTTTCTACATGACAACTATGAAAATCTATATATTACTGGAGATGTCATCCAAATATATTTCCAAAAGTGTTAGGAAAACAAATTTAACACCTTTACAGGCAGCATGAATACTTGTGGACAAAATTTCCCAGCAAAAACCTGCTAAATCATCAAGAGGACAATAAAATGAGATGACACATGTCAAATGTACAAAATTCCAGACAAACTTCATACACATAGTTTCGGAAGACACTATTACATACCATAGAATACTTTCTTTACCTATAAAAATGCATAAGACTTCATATCTTGTAACCACTAAGCATTTCTTCGAAGAGTTTGAGACCCGAGGGATGCACAACTTGAATTCTCATCTCAAAGGCTCGAACTCATAACTCAACTTAATCAGAAATAACTCAGAAATGAAACCAAACATATTAATTTTCCCTGTCTCTAATAAATCCAGCTAATGAGCAATTCTGACTTACTTTTTAAATTCCCAGTATCCCAGAAAAACAAATGAGTCCTGTGGCACTTATAAAGACTAACAAATTTGTTAAGGCATAAACTTCCCTGGGTTATAATCCACTTTCTCAGATGCAGTATCTCAGAGACTTTTGGAGAATAAATAGAAACAATGAAAAAAACCACCAGGCAATATGGAGTCAGGCCAGACCCTAATTATTTTATACATTTAGAATTATTAATAAAATTGTAAAAATTAACACATTTCTACATTCCTGAGCTAGAATGTATTGTGCAGAATAATCAGATATGTACCAGTACCAACAGCCTTATTCAAAGAATCCTGCCTTCAGAAAGCTTTGAATATTTTTCTTTAGCCTTATGAAGAATTATAGTATTAAATGGTAGTCTACCTCACAGATTTAAAGGCCAGTAGGGACCATTCTGAACATTCTAGTCTAACTTCTTGTATAGCACAAACCATAGATTGTCACTCAGTAGTTCCTGCATAAAGCCCATAACTTCTGGATGAGTTAGAGCATATTTTTTAGAAAGACAGTCCTTGCAGTACCAGAAAATTCATTACTTCTCTAATTAAATTGTCCCAATGGTTAATTATCCCCTCTGTTAAAAATATCTGCCTTATATCTAGCCTGGATTTGTCTAGCTTCAGCTCCCAGCCCTGGGATCTTGTTATATCTTTGTCTGCTAGATTAAAGAGCTGTCTACTAGTAGATTTTTCTCCCCCCCAGAGATATAGTCATCTTTGATCCCTACCTTGGGTTCTGCACCAAGCAGAATCAGCCAGACCTGAGAATCAGGTTCTTAGCTTTTAATAAATAGTTAATAGTCATTATCTGTCAATAGTTTGCATTTTAAGTCTAAATTAAAATAAAAATACTTCACCCAAATTATAATACCTTGAGCCTTTCTCTCTAGCGCTGCTTTTGCTGAGTGAAGAGGGAGATCGTCCAGAAGATTCTTGTTTTTCCTCCACAGGAGATACCACTGCACTATTGAAATTACAAAGTAGTTTCCCAAATCCTCTTTATGTTCTTACAGTAAATTTCAATTTACACACGCACACGAAGCACACATAGCAACATTAAGAGTCACCATTTTCAGTAATAAAATATCTACATAGTATGTAGAGGTCCCATGATTTGTGGATGATCCCCAAGAAGAAAACTGGAAATAGTCCTCCACAACCTCCACCCCAACCACTCAATCTCTACTACTTTCCAATGTCTTCTCTTTACATGTATTCCATTTCTATCTAGCCCCACAATCCATACGCTGCTGCAAGAAGTCATCTGTACAAAGGAGCCTCAACTATTTTCAACCCTTACACCTATATTCACAAGGCACCTCCTACATACCCATGAGGCACCTTAACTTTAGAAGGCAAGTAGAATGAAGGTGCATCTTCCTGATCTCTAGGAAGTAGGGGGTATCAGCTATCAAACTGCTGCCTCTACACCCTGAGCAGGAACTATGGTCCTGTCATGAGTGTAGGGGACTGGACTCGATGACCTCTCAATGGCTATGTCTACACTAGCAATTTAAGTCGATTTAAGGAGATTAAGTCAACCTAAATTACTCCCTGTCTACACCAGACTTTCATTAAGTCGACTTAAGAAATTCCTTAAGTTGACTTAATGAAAGCTTAAGTCGACTTAATAAGAACCACCCATTAGGTCGATTTAAGCCTTAAGTCGACTCCTTAAGTCAATTTAAGGACGGTGTAGATGTGGAGTAACCCTTAAGTCGACTTTATTAAGTTGGTTAGGTCGACTTAAAGTGGACTAAGTCGACTTAAAATTAAGTCGACTTAGTCCACTTTATTAAGTTGACTTAATAAGGTCGGCTTTAAGTTAATTTAAAGTCAACCTTATTAAGTCGACTTAACAAAGTCGACCTAATTTTTTCTAGTGTAGACATAGCCAATGACACTTCCAGTTTCCATGATTCTATGATTCCTCTCTCTCCCTCCCCACAGCAAAGAGGAACCCGAAGGGAATTTCTGTTCCTCATGGGCATTGTAGAAACCTCCACCTTTTACCAGGGAGGGAGGCAGCAAAATTATTCTTCTCTTTCCTGCCATTCAGAGTCAGAGTAAGAAGTTCAGAAGGGAATTGCTTCTCCTGGATGACAGTCTGTGCTACATGCTTCATTGATCAGAACTGTGTGTTCAAAGGAACACAAGTAAATAGCAATGGAGCACAGAGGATAGAGTCCTTCCCCATTCCAGCCATGCAACTCTACAGCGAATTGCCTGGACTCCAACCTGGCAGGAACAGAATTTATATAAGAGATAAAGAAAAGAAGAGAGACAATTCCCTTCTCTGCCACAGATTTCTTGTGTGTCCTTGGGAAGTCACTTAGGCTCCTGAAACACTTGGGTGCTTTTACATTTTTTTTAATCTAAAAGTCTCATTTTCAAAAGTGATTTAGGAACAACTGAAAGTCAGTGGGTGTTGGGTATCTAGTATCTAAGTCATTTTGAAATTTTTATTCTTAGTTTCTCTGTACTTCAGTTCTCTAATAGTACAATGACATAATAGCATTTTCCTATCTCGTCAGGTGTTATGACAATAAATACATTAAAGATTATAAGGTGTTTAGATACTATGGTACTATGGGACATACAAGGTAGATAGATACATTTGCAATGATAGAATAGATAGATAGATTTGCAATGTTGTAACCATGTTGATCCCAGAATATTAGACACAAGGGGGATGAAGTAATATCTTTTATTGGACCAACTTCTGTTGGTAAGAAAGACAAGTATCAAGCTCTTCAGGTATATGCAAGAAGAAGAGCTCTGATTAACTTGAAAGCTCATCTTTCTCAGCAACAGAGTTGTTCCAATAAAAGAAATCACCACACCCTTGTTGTCTGTCAGCTAGACAGACAGACAAGATAGCTAGACAGATATTTCTGCAAGTATGAGTTGAAAAAGAAATTGGAGACAAAAACTTAAAATTATATATAATCATTTTTATTCTCTTAGGAACTTGCCCATCACCTAGTTCAATTAAATTTCTATTTTTCAATAAACTTAAGCTTGCTTAAGTCGACTTAATTTACTCTGCGTCTACACTACACTTTCCTTAAGTCGACTTAAGCAACTGCTTAAGTCGACTTAAGGAAAAATTAAGTTGACTTTATAAAACCTAGTTTTAAGTCGACTTTGCTGGCTAAGTCGACTTTAGAAAGTCGACTTAGCCAGTGTGGATGTGGAGTAGCCCTAAGTCGATTAGGGGGCTCCAGGGCTTCCCCACTGCCCTCCCAGCCAGGGTGGCTGGCACAGCCACAGCCTGGCATGCCCCCCAAAGGGCAAGGCAGAGCCCTGCCCACCCTGCCCCTATGCCCTGTCAGGATCCCTGCCCCCCCTGCCACCGTGGACCTGTCCCAGGTCCACCTAGCTCCTATAAGTCAACCTAGGCATCCAGTGTGGACACTCTAGGTCAATTTTGTAGGGTGTCCTCTAAGTCGACTTAAAATTTGAGTGTGGACATGCTAAGTTGACTTAAATTAACAAGTGTAGACATAGCTTTTGAGATTTTGTTCCAGTCCATTAAAAAGAGTTTTGATTAAAAGCCAGTCAGTAAGCAAGCCTTGTCTGAATTTAGAGGTTTGTGTGACAGTTATGGGGTCCCAACTCTTGTAGAAAGGTTGAAAAGATGTTAGCCTGGTAGGGCCCCATAAGACTGATGGGTGATTCCTTGTACATTTAAAGTGTTTGAATCTGTTTATTGCTTCTATTGTGTTTTTTCTGTAAGGCTGTTATCTTGCAAATAAATGTTCTTTCCTAAAAAGAGCTGTGTACTAACTTGTAACTTCTGGCAACATGCTGTTCATAGCTTCCGAAAAAGAAAAGATGCTGCTGCCCATTAGACAGACAGGCTTTCTGGGGTTATTACTGTGCAGGGAGCAGTGCACCCTTAAAACCTCCGGTCAGATAGGAGTGGTATAAAAGTCCCCTATCCAGAGCCAGATGATGGCAAGAGACCCGACACCTGACTGGGCACGTCTGGAGTATGCCATGACTGAGGGAGGAGAGAAAACAGATGTAGTTACCCTGAAATTGTGATTGTTTGTACAATCACAGTGCAATGATTGTTAATAAACCTACAGATCATACCTTGCTCTTTCTTTACTACTTTTTCTAAAAGATGAGGAAGATATGGTTCGTCCAGAATATGGCTCTTGTGACTTTTCCTCTGCACTGAGGGCACTGAAATGATACAAGATATTTTTACACTGTTATAATAGGTCAATAGAGTTGTTCCACTTTCAAATCACAGCAAGTATATTTTTATGAAAAATAAAATACTAACTAGTGATCTTGGTTAGTTACTAAGTAGTGAAAAATCTGGTACCCTCCTAAAGAATACTGAACAGTATACTAACTCCAGGGTGCCACGAGGGCAAAGAATTTATAAGAACAAAGAAAGACTATCTGACACAATTAGGAACCTGCAAAGAGCACTGAGGTAAAGGTTGAAGTAGGTGATCTGACAGATCTTTATGATATCATGTACAAGTTAAAAAAGAGAAAGTTAGAGATCAACTAACAGATGGGATGACAACAGAGAGAAGGTTTTGGAATTTACAAAGTATCGATAAAGACTTTTCTAATCTGGGAGACTGCCTAGATTAAATGATTTCCAGTCAAACAGAGTACTGATTTCCTAACTTCAAATGTAACAGCATTTGTTAGGTGGGATTTAATTTAAGTAGGAAAGAGCGAACATTAATTCTTGACATTACTGTAACACAAATGGAGAAGGCCATCAAAGGCTATGTCTACACTTACAAAAGCTAGTTCGAATTAGTTAATTCAAACTAACTAATTTTAGTTAGTTCGAATTAACTTAATTTGAACTAGTATGGCCCCACTAGAATGCTAATTCAAACTAGTCATGTCCATGCAGGGCACTTGCTTAGTTTGAATTAGTCAGTGGCAGGAAGGTCAATCTGCCGATTAGTTCGAACTAAGCAGTTAGTTCGAACTAATATGGCCACATTTGACTTAGTTAGAGTTAACGGATCGAATTAACTGTTAATTCGAACTAAACAATCGAATTTATTAGTTCGAATTAAGGAAGCCCTTAATTCGAACTAATGAAAGCCTAGTGTGGCCAAGGCTTAAGTTAATTCAAATTAAGCTTCCTTAATTCGAACTAACTGCAACTGTAGACATAGCCAAAGAGTATGAGGGTTCAGGGCTGGCCTTACCATGAGGCAAACTGAGGCAGCCACCTCAGGTGCCAGACTGGGGGGGGGAGGCACTAGGACCCAGAGTGTAGAAAATTGTGTGTGCTGCTGGTGCATATGTATTTTCTCTGCTCTAGATGCACAGAAATGGTGGAGTGCTGGAGGAAGGAGGGCACAAGAGACTTAACAGGCAGGCAAGAGAGAAGGTGAGAGGGAATAACAGAAAGCAGCAGGAGCTGCAGGGAGAGAGAGGAGGAGGAGCCTCTTATGTACCTCTCTAGCACCCCCAGGAGCCTGGACTGATTAACACCAGCTTCTCAGGGAGCTTCCTGTTTCCTGCTGCTTCCTAAACCCACTTGAGGGGAACACACAGTCAACTGAAGTAGTAGGAGCCAGTTAGATCCTTAAGACGCTGATATCGTCCCTCACTCTGGCCCTGCTACCAACCTGCTTATTTGTCCCCTTCAATTGAGTGTTGAGAGCCACAATAGCTGGCACAGAACAGCAGTCATGAGTGAAAGAAGAAAACACCCCTCTGGGGCAGCATTCAGAAAAAGAAAGAAAGCAAAGGAAGCTTTTCTATCTAAGCAGGAAGGAGCTCTCCTGAGATACATAGACACAAATGTTCATGGTGAGCCATCCAGCCCCAGTGAGGATGTGAGTGATGAGGAGATGCCTGAACTTCCAGTTAGTCGGGTGACCTGGCAATTACTGCAGCATCCATATCTCCATCTCAAATGGATGTAACCATACACATTCCTGAAGAAAAGTATAGATCAGAGAAGAGTGTGGTGGAAGCGCAAGAAACACCTGCTGCTGAGTTTAGTTCCTAAAGTCTAGATGATCCAGGACTGTGGACCCACTTGAGCAATAGCCTGAGGGACTTCCTTGTACTGCATGGGCCACAGCAAGTGAAAAACTTCATGTTACTCAAAGACAATGAAAATAGAAGTTTCCATTCAACACATTACTGGCGTGAAATCCCCAATGGGACAAAGTGGAGAGGCCATGGCTTATGTACTCAAAAACCCAGAATGCTGTATACTGTTTTTGTTGCAAACTCTTCCAGTCTAATGTTCCAGTCACATTGGTTTCTACAGGAACAAAGGACTAGAAAAATCTGGTTAGCAGTCTGGCATGCCATGAGAAGGCAGCAAATCACCAGAGAGCATTCCATAGGTGGAAAGAGCTTGAGATGAGTAAGGTTAAAGGCTATTATAGATGATCAGCATCAAAAGAGGATTGCATCAATCTCTTTACTGGCAAAATGTTCTGAAAAGGCTCATTGCCTTTGTGAGAATGCTTGCTACCCAAAACCTAGCACTGTGTGGCACTTCAGATAAGCTGCATGTGCCAAACAATGGAAACTTACTTAAAATTGTGGAGCTGATAGCTGAATTTGATGCTTTACCCCAGGAGCATCTAAGAAGAGTCACCATCCAAGAAATCTACACACACCACTACCTTGGAAAAACAATTCAAAATGGCTCTGTCTACACTGGCAAGTTAGTTCGAATTAAGGAGACTTAATTCAAACTAACTAAAGCCATGGCTACACTAGGCTTTAGTTAGTTCAAATTAAGGGCTTCCTTAATTCGAACTAATAAGTTTGAATAGGTCTTTAGAAGTAAGGCTTTAATTCGAACTAACTAGTTCGAATTAGTCAATGTGGCCATGTTAATTCGAACTAATTTCTTAGTTCGAACTAACCGGCCATTGAAATGAATGAGGATCACTAATTCGAACTAAGCAAGTGCCATGAATGGCACTTGCTTAGTTTGAACTAACTTCTTCTAGTTCGAATTAAGTTAATTTGAAGTAACTAAAATTAGTTCGAATTAGTTAGTTCAAACGAACTAATTCGAACTAATTTTAGCAAGTGTAGACATAGCCAATGAGATCATATAGTTACTGGCAACAAAAGTCAAACAGAAGATTGTGGGAGATCTGAAGTCAGCAAGATATTACTCAGTTATTCTGGACTGCACACCTGACATCAGCCATATGAAACAAATGACTTTAATGGTGCGTTTTGTAACAACAATAGAACCTAGTGAAAATGTCCCTGCAATGGTGACTGTCAGAGAGCATTTTCTAGAATTTATTGACATTGATGATAGTACAGGAGCTGGTATGACAAACACGCTTCTTAAAAAGCTGGAAGATACAGGAATTGCAATAGCTGACATGAGAGGTCAGGGCTACGATAATGGTTCCAACATCAACATGAGAGGAAAGAACAGAGGAGTGCAGACACGGATCCGAGAATTAAACCCTTGAGGTTTTTTTGTCCCATGCAGTTCTCCTTCATTGAAGTTGGTGGTCAGTGATGCAGCATCAGCTTCTAGGTGAGGCTGCTGAATTTTTTAATGTAATTCAAAGCATCTATGTATTTTTTTCTGCATCAACTCATCAATGGCAAATTTTGAAGCAACATCTGGCAACATCCTCTCTGACACTGAAAGCACTGAGTGCCACATGATGGGAAAGTTGAGTGGAGGTGATAAAGCCTATCAAACACCAAACTGGGAAAACAGATGATGCCATAGTTGTCATTATGGGGGATAATGCTATGACAGGAACTGTTCGTGGGAGAACAGTGGCAGAGGGAAATGGGATTACCAGAAACATACATAACTTCACATTTCTGTGCAACTTAGTGTTCTAGCATGACATACTGTTTGAAATAAATGTTGTAAGCAAGAGACTCCAAGTTGTTGACCTTGATATATCTGCAGCAATGGAACAACTAGACAAAGCAAAATCATACCTACAGTCTTACTGGTCAGATGAGGGATTTCAAAACATTCTGAAGAGTGCACAGAAGTTGGCAGAGGAATTTCACACTGAAGCTATTTTCCCACCCATTCAAGAATACAAGAGTCACCGAAGAAGAAGACATTTTGATTATGAGGCACAGGATAATCCCATAAGAGACCGCAAACAACAATTCAAAGTTGAATTCTTTAACCAGGTGCTAGATTGTGCAATGCAGTCAGTTGAAGAACGTTTCATACAGCTGAAGGAACACAGCGGTATACTTGAGATGTCATATGATATTCCAAAACTCCTCACTATACCTGAAGACGACCTACAACAGCAATGCAGGGCACCAGAGACAATGTTGACAGATGATGACATGCGTGATATTGATGCGAGTGATTTGGGTGATGAACTGAAAGCTCTTTCAAGATTCATTTCAGCAGGATCAACTCCAAAGGCTGTTTTGGAATATATGTGCACAAAAAGATGACCACCCCCTTTTCAAATGCTTTTGTTGCTCTGCACATACTTCTAACACTTCCTGTAACAGTTGCCAATGGAGAACGCATTTTCTCCAAGCTGAAGTTAATAAAAACACATATATGTTCCACAATGACACAGGAGAGGCTGGTTGGCCTTGCAGCCATCTCAATAGAGCATGAGCTGGCCCAGACTGTGGACCTTCAGGAAGCAGTTCAAATCTTTGCAACCAAGAAGGCACGGAAAGCACAACTTTGATTATTCGAAGAGATAAAAATGCCAGTGTTTCCTATGCAGACAAGAAAAGTTACATTTGCTGTTCAGGCGTTTGTAAGTTACTTAAAATTTTTGAACAAGGCATTTTAAGTTGTTAGTTCTCCTTTATTGGGGTAGATAGCGGAGCAGTATCATGAGAGGGGTAGAACAGGAAGAAGGCAGAATTGAGACCTTTCAAAGTTTTGTCCCAAGTGAGGAGGTTTGGGGCCATCATTTGAGCTCCCCACCTCAGGTGCCAAAATGTTGTGGACTGGCCCTGTGAGGGTTGGCTGTTTCTTGCCTTTGTGGATATATTGCTTTAACCTCCTGAATTTGGTCAAAGAAGAAGTTCAGCAAATTCATGGGCTTCACTGCAATTCCGAGACAGGTACTTAGCTTTGAGAGCCTGCCAGGCACTCCTAAATCCTTGAGAGAATTAGAGTCAAAGAGTGCTAAACTGATAGGCTCTCATGGTTCACTTTTTTAATGTAACCAACTTGACTGAACAGTTCTGTTCTGTTTAAAGAAAAGCAATCAAAATTCGTAATTTATAAAATGCAAAACCTTTGGCTCTTAAAAGTGGAAACATGTTAAGGGTAACCTAGATCTCACTCATAACAGAAGGTCAAAGTTACAGTACTGTTGAGCTCGGAGAATGCAGAAGGAAAAAAGGCAAGTTATTTTAATGAAATGCAATATCTCCAAAACAAATGTAACTCACACTTCTGGTGGTTTTGCATTAACTAAAATTATAGCACGATGATCATTAAGCTCTTGTGTACTCAGTTCCTCCAAAGACAAAAGTTTCACTCCAGGCTTCACCTAAAGGAAAATTAGAATTTAAAAAAAAAAGGTATTTTAGTCTATCAAAGGTGAATGAAAAAAATTATTTGAAACAATAAGGTTAAAAAGAGTCATTTATGATTTCAAATCTTTAAAAGAATATAGCTGAGAACTTAAAATTACAACCACATTTAAAAATACATAAAAATCAGTTTCTTCACTTATTTGCCATTGAGAATCTACTTAACAAATAATTTCATTTTTAATGGTAGTTATTATTAATATATAGTCCAAAACTAGTTCAGAGTAAAGATAGGTTCACGTAAACAAGAGTGGGATTTTTAAAAGCACCTAAGTGATATAAAATCACAAGTCCCACTGACTTTCAGAAGGACTTGTGCTCCTAACTCACTTTTGAGGACCCACTCCCAGTTGAAATATAACATAACAACAACTGATAGAGAACAGACTAGTACTCAATGCTTTCTTTTACTTCAGTCTTCACAGGGAGGGCCAGCTCCCAGGCTATTACACTGGGTAATGCAGAATGGAGAGAAGAAGAGCGGCCCTCGGTGATGGAAGGTCAGGTTAGGGACTACTTAAAGAAATTGGATGTGCATAAGTCTATGGGGCTGGATGAACTGCATACGAGGGTGCTGAGGGAGTTGGCTGATGTGATTGCAGATCCGCTGACCATTATCTTTGAAAACTCATGGCGAACGGGGGAGGTCCCAGAGAATTGGAAAAAGGCAAATATAGAACCTATCTTCAAGAAAGGGAAGAAGGAGGATCCGGGAAACTACAGACCAGTCAGCCTCACCTCAATCCCTGGAAAAATCATGGAGCAGGTCCTCAAAGAATCCATCCTGAAACACTTGGAGGAAAATAGAGTGATCAGGAACAGTCAGCATGGATTCACCAAGGGCAAATCGTGCCTGACCAACCTGATTGCCTTCTATGATGAGATGACTGGATTTTTGGATGTGGGAAGAGCCGTTGATGTGGTACACCTCGACTTTAGCAAGGCTTTTGATACGGTTTCCCACAGCATTATCATCGTCAAGTCAAGGAAGTATGGGTTGGATGAGTGGACCGTAAGGTGGACAAAAAGCTGGCTAGATTAACAGGCTCAGCAGGTAGGAATCAATGGCTCGATGTCTACCTGGCAACCAGTAACGAGTGGAGTGCCCCAGGGGTCGGTCCTGGGGCTGGTTCTGTTCAACATCTTCATTAATGATCTTGATGATGGGATAGATTGCATGCTTAGTAAATTCATGGATGACACCAAGCTGGGAGGAATGGTAGACACTCTGGAGGGCAGGGACAGGATTCAGGGAGACTTAGACAAATTGGAACACTGGGCCAAAAGAAATCTCATGAGGTTCAACAAGGACAAGTGCTAAGTCCTGCACTTAGGACAGAAAAATCCCATGCACTGCTACAGGCTGGGGACCAATTGGCTAAGTAACAGAACTGTAGAAAAGGACCTGAGGGGTATGGTGGACGGGAAGCTGGATATGAGCCAACAGTGTGCTCTTGTTGCCAAAAAGGACAATGGCATATTGGGCTGCATCGGTAGGAGTGTTGCCAGCAGATCGAGGGATGTAATTATTCCCCTCTATTCGGCACTGGTGAGGCCGCATCTGGAATACTGTGTCCAGTTTTGGGCTCCCCACTACAGAAAGGATGTGGATAAATTAGAAAGAGTTCAGCGGAGGGCAACGAAAATGATTAGGGGGCTGAGGCACATGATTTACGAGGAGAGACTGAAGGAACTAGGCTTATATAGTCTATAGAAGAGAAGACTGAGGGGGGATTTGATAGCAACCTTCAACTACTTGAAGCTCCAAAGAGGAGGGAGCTAGGCTGTTCTCAGTAGTAACAGAGGACAGAACAAGGAGCAATGGTTTCATGTTATAGCCGTGGAGGTTGAGGTTGGATATTAGGAAAAACTTTCTCACTAGGAGGGTGGTGAAGCATTGGAATGGGTTACCTAGGGAGGTGGTGGAATATCCGTCTTTGGAGATATTTAAGGTCTGGTTAGACAAAACCATGGATGTGATGATTTAGTGGGAGTGGTCCTGCTTTTAGCAGGGGGTTGGACTAGATGACCTCATGAGGTCCCTTCCAGCCCTAAGATTCTATGATTCTGGAAAGGTCATTTTATGGGAAAGAGGACTGTAACAGAAACCAAGATATGCTTTGTTATGTAAATATCTTGATTGTTCCTTTTGTGAAAAAATAATATAGTTATTTAAATGCTAGATATATACATTATACCAGTAGCTAAAAGCCCATGCTTGGGTGTAGCAGTTAGGTCAAGTAATAAACCATCTGTGCAGTCTCCCTCATATACCCACTGAAATTAACTGCAGAATAAGGGAGGAGTCCATATTAATGTAAATTAACTGCCGAGTAAGGGAGTGACTGGTTGAGTTACTCTTGATATCACAATGGTCGAGGACTCTTGTCTTGGCATAGGTACATGCCTTACTGTAGCTGAACACCTCATAGATATAATTAGTGAAGTAAAAATGGCTTTGAACTTAAAAGTGGTATGGCAGCATACTGTGAATCATAGGGATGACTGAATCTGGTGATATTCTGAAGAAAAAGAGCTCTTAACCATGCTTGTAGCTGTTTCTATTGCTTCACACTGACTCAACAGACACTCTAGGCTTCAGAGAGAAACTCAGTGACAATCCTGGAATCTTACTCAGATTGTAGTGAAAAAAAATAGGAGAGGAGCCAAGTATCTGAGGGGGAATCTGAAAAAGGAGACAGTGGATGCAAATCACATATGGTCAGCAGAAAGATATCAATTATGGTGATAGAATGAAAAAAGATGTGGATTCATTTGTCTGAGAAGGTGATCAAAAGAATGATGAAATACACCATGCTGGAAGAGTACTGGACATGATAATAGAGCAAAGTGATTCAAGGGACCAGATCCTGATCCCTGCTATGACCTCTTGGTTTTCTGGTGGCATAAAGGGGACATAAACCCATTACTTTTTCTGAAGAAGGAATGAAGACTTCACAGTCTTTATTTAATTAAATGAATTATTTAAAGTAATTTACCTGGCCATAGTCATAGAACCCATCAGTAATTATGTTACTGGATGATAAATACCCCATCTGGCTGTATTTTTGGGAAAGGTTGTTATCAAGTAGCTTGTCCAGAGCTCCTTCACTGAAGTTATTTTTGCGACCTGTTGACAGGTTAATTTCTTCCAGTATGTCTAAAGCACTATTCAACAAAACACAAACAGTTGTTCAATTAATGTGACTAATCAATCATTAATTAATTAATTAATAACTATTACACAATTAGATGTAGTACTCTGCACTGCTATTCTGGAGACATGGTTATTTTCAGTCTTAGCCCCTGCCCCTTGGGCCAGCAGGGGGCTGTCACTGCAGTGCACCATTCCCTTCTCTGGAAGAAAAAACTCCCTTCTTACTGCTCAAAAGCAAAACCCATTCCTCTTAAGTAGGAGCATTAAGATGCTCTGAAGGGGATTCCTAGCTAGTTCTCAGTCAGAAGGATGTTGACTGTGTCATAGATCTTGAGGATAAGCAGAGTGTTAAAGTGGAGAAAAGATGAACCTATGAAGGAACCTGGTGAGTTAACTATGTATTATGCATATTTTATAGTAACAATAAATATACAATTTCACAGAAGAGTTCTGATTCTTTCATAAGCCTTGCAACCTACCACAGCTTCCTCAACTTAGGTGCTGATGTACAGAATCATAGAATCATAGAATAATAGAGTTGGAAGGGACCTCATGAGGTCATCTAGTCCAACCCCCTGTAGATGATAGAGTCCTTGAAGAGGAATGAAAGAGTAATTACTTTGCACAGCATTTATTTTTGTGATGTTTCAGCACAACTACATTAACTTAGGACCTGTAAGACAAGTTCAACTTTTGAATAATGTGTGTAAAACCATTCCTATGGTGTCTCAGGTTACCCTGGGCCATTGCCTGGGCCATTTGGGTTGCCATAGTGATAAATGGAAGGGTGCTTGGGAAAACTGGTTTGTCTAGTCTTGCAGTTTCTCTCTAGACATGCTGAATAAAGTCATATAAGGGAACATCCAAGACTTTTATTTCTATTAATCCCATAATATTCCTGGACATATCAACTGGAGACGAGATGGAATGATGAGAGAACATCTTGTGAACCCAGGAAATCCTGAGCCATGTAAGAATGAATTTTCTTTTCACTGTTTGCACGCCTGTGCTATGTGCCTGGAGGAGGATGGTGACTGGAGTTGAAATCTGATCTATTTGCTTGGTGAAGCTAATGGACAGGAGATAAACAACCACAAGAGGGAACCATAGCTCCACTTACTGGGTCACCCATGGCGTCATTCACTGGTTCCCCTGGGATTTTTGATGCGGCCACAGACACATGGAATATGTATACAGCACACTTTCAGAACTTCCTGGTCGCGAATGATATGCGTGATGAAAAGAAGGTACCTGTTTTCTTGACCATTGTAGGAGCTAAGACCTATAGTTTGCTATGTAATTTGCTTTATACAGGGAAGCCTGAGGCAAAATCGTATGACAATATGGTGGAAATTCTGGGACCACATTTTTCCCCAAAACCATTGGTAATAGCAGAGAGATATCAGTTCTACCACAGGAATCAAGGTGAAGCTGAATCCATTGCACAGTTCGTAGCAGCTCTGAGGAAGCTGACTGAACACTGTGATTTCAAGAACATGTTAGATGAAATGCTACATGACAGGCTAGTGTGTGTCCTGCACTGTGAACCAACAATGAAATGCCTGCTAACCGAAGCTCAGCTCACCTTGCAGAAAGCCATTGATATTGTCGTCTCTAAGGAATGGGCCACCCAGGAGATGCAACTAATCGGGGCTAATGCAGGGATGCATAAGATATCCACAGAACCTACCACCCGGCCCCTGGGAAGGAGGGAATGTCACCAGTATGGAAAACCGGGTTATCATGCATGAGTGCTGGTCTAAGGAACTATTGTGTCGGCAATGTGGCAAGAAAGGACACATTGAACGTGCCTGCTAACAAAAGAGGAATGAGTCAAGCAAAAAGGGCAAGCCGGAGAAAAATGAGCCTGTGGTCCGATGAAACAACAGGGTAAACCTGTGTGCATGGAACTGAACACTGGCCCAGCTGTTTCATTAGTTTCCAACATTGTGTATAAGAAGGACTTTAGATATCTGACACTTAAACTGACAACAATTGTTTTGAAGACGATACAGGAGAGGCTGTACCCCTTTTGGGTACTATTGATGTGAAAGTAGAGCTCAATGGACAGGTCGCAAGGCTACCACTGTTTGTGGTGAAACACAATTACTCAGTCTTAATGGGAAGATCTTGGATTAGGAAGATCCAACTCAATTGGGCAGAAGTGCATCAAATGACTGAAGAAGAAATAAGTCTGGCAACGATACTAGTGAAACATGCTGCTGTTTTTGGAGAGGACTTAGGCAGCATAAAAGGAATCACTATGAAGTTAAATATTAAACCTGACTGCCAGCCGAAATGTTTGAAGGCCAGACCAGTGCCATTTGCCATCAGATCTAAGGTTGATACAGATTTGGAGTGATTAGTCAAGGAGGGAGCCTTAGTGCCAGTTACTCACAGTCAGTGGGCGACACCAATCATCCCAATAGTGAAGAAAGATGGCTCCATTCAGATTCGTGGAGATTTTAAGGTCACTGTTAACCCAATGTTACATGTGGAACAATACCCCCTTCCCAGCATCGAGGACCTCTTCATGGCTGGGGCCAAAAATTCAGCAAGATTGATTTGAGGCAAGCGTACTTACAGATGCACGTCGAGGAAGAATCTCGAGAGTTGTTGACTATTGTAACACATAAGGGGCTATAAAGATACTGTCGCTTGCCTTTTGGGATTACTTCAGCTCTGGCTTTGTTCCAGAGGGCCATGGACCAGATCCTGAGTGGCTTATTGGGAGTACAGTGCTATCTTGATGACATCCTGGTCACTGGCAAGAATGAGGAGCACCTTACGAACTTGAGAGCTATCCAGCAAAGATTGGAAGAATATGGCTACGCATTCGTCCAGAAAATGTGAATTTTTCCAGCCCTCTGTTGAATATTTGGGACATATAACTGATGCTGCTGACCTCCATAAGTCTCTGGCTAAGGTGAAGGCAATCGTGGATGCGCCACCCCCTCAGAATGTAAGCAGCTTCGCTCATTTTTAGGGTTACTGAACTATTACGGCAAATTTATTCCACAGTTAGCAACGCTTCTGAGCAGTGTTCCCTCTAAGCCGGGATCAGCCTCTGGGGCTGGGGTCTGGTCCCCCCACCGGCGGCTTCCCAGGGCCGCGGTAGGGTCCTTCCCCGCCGGCGGCCTTGGCTTGCTTTCTTTCTTTCTCTTTTCCTTATTTGTCTTCCTTTTTCTTTCCTTTTTTTCTTTCTCTTCTTTCCTTCCTTTTTCTTCTCTTCCTTCTTTTTTCTTTCTTTCTTTCCTCTTCCATCCTCCTTTCTCTTCCTGTTTCCTCTTCTTTCCTTCTTTCTCTCTTTCTTTGCTTCCTTCCTT